>CANSNZ010001457.1:0-144369 GCA_947646795.1 Beta lomatogona | reverse complement strand
GTTATCTCTTGCTACTCATGTTTTATACTACTATTAACATATACTTTATATTATTCGCCAAAATTGTTAAAAATAAAAAATAAATATACTATTATAATGTTCTTTACATGTGCAACATCAAAAAGAACATCGCATATCAAAATTGTTAATTAAACAAATATAAAAAGAAACACGTACAAATGCCAAAATAACATTCTTTTACTTGAACACAATAAACTTGAAATAGTGATATCAATGACATTTATAATAATAATTACCAATATTAATAATTAACAAGTACAACAACGACAATAATAATAATAATCCTTTTGAACAAATGTACTAGTAAATAGTAGCAGTATTAATAGTAATAGTAATCGTATAAAGTAATACTAATTAATAATAATAGTAATAATAATAGTAATAACAATAACAATGATAATGACAATAATAATAATAATAATAATAATAATAATAATAATAATAATAATAATAATAATAATAATAATAATAATAATAATAATCATGATACCGATAACAATAATAATAACAATAATAATAAGCTTTTAAATATAAGCATGATCTGAACTTATCTCGATCGATGTGAACTTAGGCGACCCGGTCTAAACCGATCTAAAATAAAGAAAATAAAGTGGAACCGAACATGACCTTACATCTTCATAGCAACATGCCAACATCTTACACCTGACATTAATCTAAGCTATTAACCTAATATTGTAATCTTTTGAGCCACCAAAAAAATATCTTTTAAAGAATGTCCGTCCACTGCAAAATTAGCAGCATCCACCCATATAGCCCGCCAATAATTGTTGGTTGGGATCTTGTCATCCAAGCTTTTTCACAGGAAAATCAATTTTGAATTATAAGAAAATCAACATTATTATCTTATAATTCAATTTTGATACTCCACAAGTATAACTCCTTTTGTGGAGTTGCCAATGTTAATGTAACGAGCCCAGAGATTTTTTCGTATTCAAAATCTATTTCCTCATCATCTACGCAAATCTTCTTTGGTTGGATTGAGGAATATGCCCCAAATGCTCCACAACCACGAACTTTCAGGCTAACCATATCGCTTTCAACCTCGTAGAGCAAGGCCTTTACTGCACCTCCTGAGTTAAACATCTTAGTCAGCCCAATTGGGGCAAAAATGGCACCATTTGACAACTGCTTTGCAGGAACCACTGTGAATACTTCATATTCTCTAGCCTTCAATGTCACAGGCAACGACACAATTTGAGGAAGATATACAACCTCTCCTGCAAATTTCAATGAAAGAGTTGTAATGGGAAAGCGCACATTCCGAATGCCACACTTTGTCTACTACTCTTTAGTAACTTATGTAGACCATGAGACTCAAAGCTTTGAAATACGTACCTCCAAGATGAGCATATACAATAGCATCCCCGTTCCATCCAGCATCTGCTATCTTGTTTAGATAATTTACATCATGAGCTCTAACAACCCCGCTAATTGTATCAGGTTGTTCCTCATGGACTACATTCCTCTTTGCAACCTTACACCAACCAGCTCCTTGGCAGTTGAAAACACCAATCACCCCAGTGTAATCATTCATGTTCCATATCTTCAAAAGACTGGAGAATAGTACTTACAATGATAAGGAGACATGATCATGTATGTTAACTTATTCTAAATCAAATAAACCTTGTCGAATTAAGGCCGCAGCAGCATGATTAATTACCTTTTACCGTCTCTAGTAGGATCAGAGAACAAGCAATCCCTGGTGGGTCTGCCCGGCAGTTTAGCCCTCAATATAGAACCATCAGGAAGTACAAGCTTTCTCAGTAAATCAAAGTCGTGATGTCCTGGCTTGTCACTGAATTAGTATATCAATCAGAAAACTATTAATAAACCAAATGCTAGATTGAAAGATAAACAAACCAATATATATATATATATACAGTAGTTCAGATAAATAAATAACAAAAGGCATACCTAACATAAATTGCACATCCCCCGATTGCACGAGCTGCTCCATGGTATCCAGCCATAGGGTGCAAGCTCTACCATGGAAGATTGTAACATTAAGTTCATTATTCAAATGAAATTGCGGATATGACAAAGACAAAGGACAAAAACAAAAAGAACCACACTTCTTGGACTTACATGAAACATATCCCAGTCCGGCTGCATAAACTCTCCAAGGAAAATAGTATTGTAAGCAACAGAAGCAATGTGGATGGTGTGCGATGCGGGATCCCTTGGCCAGAAATCATCAGATGCTCTTATAACTGCTGTTCTTTTGGAACTGAAACCTCAATGGATTGCGTCAGATAACATTCTTGAAGAAGAAACATAGGAAAGGGTCTTAACTCTTAATTCTTAAGAGGATCTATGAGTACCTGTATAAGCCATCAGTGTTGTGGCTCATGCAAGATATAATTCCGTTATCAGGGAAATTTCGAGAAATGGAAGCCTCTAATGCCTTGTGGTACTTTCTCGCAAGACTAACTCTTCCACCATGACCAGCACCAAGTGTTTCAAGGACATTTTGGACATCAACCTTCACCCCATCAATACCAGCTGAGGCAAGGTATGAATGAAGCTCATCATAGAAGTTGAAAACTTTTTCAGGGTTTACAAGTCCAAGTCCATTCTTCGTCATGGTTACTAAGGAATTATCAAGATAATCCACATGCTCATTTCCTTGAACACCCGGGGAAGTTTTTGGGTAGGCTAATTTGGATTCGTAGTGCTTCATTTCAGCAGCACCTGGTTTAACACCTCCCCAGTACCCTGTTATTGCATGCCATACATAGACGTACCTATAAAACAATGTACATAAAGCCACAATGGAATTTAGAACTGATTAAAGTGATTTTGGGTAAACAGATAAGAACTGAAATAGAAACTGTACATACTTAACAGAATGATCTTCTTTGATTTCAGTAATGATGTCTCGGAAGCCGTCTTCCACTCTATCATGTCCTTTTTCACCATTCCTCTGGAATTTGTGATTCTCTTTGATGTGCGTCAGCCTATTAGCAAAACTACAAAGGAAGGGAAAAAAAACACAAAATGAATTATAATCAGAAACTACTCATATCACAAGGACATAATGGGTACAAGGACAAACATTAGAGAGTGATTAAGCACTCACTTGGCACAATTATCTTCTTCACATGGAACACTATTGGTATCCATGCCCACAGACTGCCATCCATCATCAATGATAACAAATTTTGGAGGAATTCCGCCCTTCTCGAAACTAGATATAGAAAATGGGTTACAGTAACCAGTATAAGCTTTATGATGAAACAATCACTTCACGCACCAATATACAATTGAATATGAGAAGAAAAAAAAACCTTTGTAATCCCTCCTTAACTCCTTGTGAGGTAACATCAGTGTAAAATGCATCCCATGTGCACCAACCAAACCAGTTTAGTATATCCGGCATCTGAAGAAGTTGTTAGACATGAAATGAGAATTGCACAAGACAAATGATTTGAACAGAGGAAAAGCTTTTTACTAGAAGCAACAAGCACGGATAAATGGATAATAATGTAGTAACCAACATAACATGTATAGGTATGAATATTATAATACCTTCTTCCTTTCACGATGGCAAAAAGTCTGAAGATGTCTCTCCACACTCCTGCAAGAAAGAATGATCCTCCATGAGAATTGAGAAAGAAGGAACATATATATATATATATATATATATATATATATATATATATATATATATATATATATATATATATATATATATAAGTTTAGCGGAGTGGGAAAGAATATGTAGGAAGTATTACTTGACAGCGTTGGTGATGAGATGAAATGGGTCAGAAGCAGCAGCCACATACACCAAATGAGTGCCATCAAATTGTTCAACCTGAGGACAACCTGACAGGAAAGGTTGATAGTTAATGATGTAACAAAAAATGGATAATATATGGAAGTATTCCGGTAAAATTAATAGAGATACCACTTTCAAGGCAAATTTGGAGGTGGTTGTTGGCATTCCCTTGGAGAACAGCTCTGAAGTTGGGTTCAAGTAAAGGCAAGAAAACAACATAGTTGGGTTGATGAGTTTGTGCATCTGCTTCGAGTTCGACTATCAAGAACTGAGTCTCCAAGGGAATGTCTTGGCCACAATTTCCCATCCTTTGTGTCATCCACCACAACTTGAATCTGAACACGCTCATAAACCGCAATCCCCTGATCAAGTTTTAAGTATTTTAACCACCCAATCCACATTTCCGAATCCATCCAACTACTTACTACTCTATACTTTAGTACTAGCAGACAGCAAACAGCAGACAGCAGACAACAGACAACAGACAACAGACAACAGACAACAGACAGCAGACAGCAGTTGCACATTATGAAATGAATGAGATACTAACTATATCATATACTTGTACATCTTTTTTCTGATACATAAATAGATACTAGATAGTAGATAGTACATTGCACTATTGCAGGACACAGGACAGATTGAAATGCATGAGATGATGAAAGCAAAGATAACATATAATAATTGAAAAGGTAAAGAAAACACACTCAAGTTTTCCGACGGGGAAAACACGGCGACTTCCAAGACGATCAGAATCGACGCCGATGAAAGCTCCGGCGACGAAAGCATCTTCGGCGGACTGAGTCAAGATGATATTATCTTGTACATCGGAGAGAAGCTCTTTTCCCAACACCACCAACTTCTTCTCAGTCACATCAATATCAATATGTATGCCTGCTCCCACTGTCATCTTCTCACGCACTAAACTCTTTACCCCTCTCTCTCTCACTTCACTCTTCAAATTTATCTTGCGCCCAATTTCAGACGCCAATGACCAACCCAACAGATTACAAGTTACGAATTACAAATTACAAATTGGACCACTTTCTCCTTTTTTATACTTCCTGTTGAGCGGAGCAAATAAAGTAGCAAACGGATCGGAGCACCCAATATTTTACCGAAAATTCGAAGGTGCGCACGGAAGCACCTTCCTCTACGTGCGCACGGTCTGCAATGAACATTTGCAGTTTTCCAATGAACATTTGTGGGACCCAATTTAATTTCTCTTTCCTCAACTTTTTCACCCCATGTGCGTTGTTGTAAACCAATAAACATCAAGATTATTTCAATGGACATTGTAGTAGAGTTAAGCATAAAAGACACCACTAAACTTTGACAAAAAATTGGAGTTTACTCACCCAACTTTCAAAAGTTGGAGTTTACTCACTCTAACCCAAATTCTGTTACTTTTGCTGTTAACTTTAATAAAATCAATAAAAAATGCTGATTTGGCACTGAAAAGGAAAAGTAACAATCTTTCTCTCTCCTCCTCTCAAAAGCAGATTCACCACCCTCCATCCACCACTCCACCTCTTGTCATTCACCACCCCAAACTCCTCTATGTTCTCCCAGTCCAAACTCAATAACAACGCCAAAACTGTTGTTTGTTGGGTGTTGTTGAGAAAACGCAACAATGGAGTCAGTTAGAGGACTATCCCAAAGAGAGCAAGACATCCAAATGATGCAAACTGTCGATGTTCACCCCGGCACTAAAAATTGCGACTTTCAGATGGAACGTACATCCACAACGCCGCTCTGATGGTCTCTCTCTCTTTCATTTTTTTTTTGAGTTTATTCAATTTTTGAAGAATACCCAATGGTATGAACTTATAAAAAATTGAGCCTGCCATTTTATTTGTTAGATGTAAATGTTCATTTATTTTGTAGACTGATTTATTATGTTGATTTATATTAGTATTATTGGGTAAAAAGGGTTATGGATATGGTAATCCCGAATCGTGATTTTGGATTCGATTTTGGGGATTTTGGTTCGTTTTGGTGGTTGTGGGGGATGGGATGCTCAAATTTTTGTGCTCTTCTTAGATCTGATGTTGGGGTTTTGGGGTTGGAATGCTCGAATTCTAATGTTTTAGATTGGTTCTTAGATCTGATTTTGGAGTTTGGTTTGAATTTTCTGATTGGTTTTTTTATTTGGTTGGTGGTGATTGGTGGTGGTTGGTGTGGTTGTCGGTGAACGGGCAGTGGTGAAGGCGGGTGATTGGTGGTGGTGGGTGTGGTGGACGGTGGTGAAAGTGGTGGTTGTGTCGTTGTCCGTGGTGAAGGTGGTGGTGGACGGTGGGGAAGGTGGTGGTTCGGCGGTGAAGGTGGTGGTTGGTGTGGGTGGTGGGATGGTGGCCTAGTGGGGGGAAGGAGAGAGGAAGACATAATATTTTTTTTGTATATTAAACTCGAAGTTAACAGAAAAGTTAACACCGTTGTACTTTGGGTGAGTAAACTCCAACTTTTGAAAGTTGGGTGAGTAAACTCCAATTTTTGTCAAAGTTTAGGGGTGTCTTTTATGCTTAACTCCATTGTAGTATAATGAACACACGCTATTTTTTTATTGAACATTTGCAATTTTGGAACGAACATTCAACTTTTTCACCCCATGTGTGTTGTAAACCAATAAACATCCGGTTTATTCCAATGGACATTGTAGTATAATGAACACACGCTATTTTTCATTGAACATTTGGAATTTTGGAATGAACATTCAACTTTTCACCCCATGTGTGTTGTAAACCAATAAACATCCAGTTTATTCCAATGGACATTGTAGTATAATGAAAACACACACTATCTTTGATTGAACATTTGGAATTTTGGAATGAACGTTTATAAAAAAATTAGTGTGATAAACACATTCTTTCTGTTGAATAAACAATTGCAATTATGGATTGAACATTTTCACCTAATTTCAAAATTCAGTATGTTTTCGAATTTTAAAAATTCAATATTGCCGCTGATTTTCAAAATTCAAATTTCAAAATATTTTTCAAATTTACAATTATCCATTTTTCACTTCATTAACATATTGTTGATTCAAATATTAGTTTGTTCATCCAAGTTCTTCAAATGTTCTTTCAAATTACTTATATATTCATTGTGATAAATATTTATGTTGTCATTATTATTCTTTGTATTGTACAAATATGATTTTGCAATGAACAACATATTATCTATAATGAATAACCCAGCCGAATAGTTATATAATTATCAAAAAAAATAAGTAATTACAAAAGATGGTTAATTCAAAATGTATATAACCAAAATAATACAATATATCTCATATGAACACCAATGTCTTACAAAAGAACATGTATTGCTAATTAAACACTATTGAGTTTATTAAGAAGATATTCTTGCTTTTGAGCTTCCTTTCCATTTCCGATTGATTTGATTTGTGAGATCTCGACACCATATTGTATCTGAACTAGTCGAACTGAACTGATACAAGAAAGGAAAGAGCAGTATTTAAAACAAAATTATTCAAGTTTATAATACAATGAACATAAGCTTTCAAACATACAATTAACACATTGTGTTAATACAATGAACATGCTCCCACACTTAATAAATATATGACCAAATATAACGAACATGTGACTAAAATGAACATGTTAGTAATAAATTGGATAATGAACACACGCTATTTTTTATTGAACATTTGGAATTTTGGAATGAACATTTATAAAAAAAATTAGTGTAATAACACATTTTTTCTGTTGAATGAACAATTGCAATTTTGGATTGAACATTTTCGACTAATTTCAACATTCAGTATGTTTTCGAATTTAAAAAATTCAAAATTGCCAAACAAAATTATTAAAGTTTATAATACAATGAACATAAGCTTTCAAACATACAATTAACACATTCTAATAATACAATAAACATGCTCACACACACAATAAATATATGACCAAATATAACGAGAAGTGACTAAAATGATCATGCTAGTAATACAATGAACATCAGGCTAAAAATGTGCACCTTGTATTTGTAAATAGTATAATAAATATCACATAACCATACAACAAACACACAATGAGCATATGACTGAAATGCAATAAACATCTGACCAACATGTGTTTCAGTGAACATATGCTAACATGACAATGAACATATGCCATAATTCTTGTTATTAATGCAATTAATATGTGTCAAAGATACAATGAACATATAAACAACTGTATCTAACATCTGAACAAACACATAATAAACATATGGCTAAATATAACAAAAACATATGACCAAAACGAATTCAATGAATACATTGTAATTATACAACGAACATATATTTACAGTACAATGAACAATACCTAGTTTTTTAGATGTTGAACTCGTTCATCTCCTTTGTTCATTGAGCTCTCTCCTTTGTTCATTCGGATATCAATTGCAAGGTTGTTATCATTTTTTCACAAACCACTATCAAGATTTTCACTAGAAAAGAGGGAAAAAAATAAGAAATGAAAGTGCAAAATGTAAAAAAATGTTCTATTTTCTTATCAAATGCATAGATCTAATACCTTATATTGTCGATTTCGCTTTGCAGCTTGTTGTATTCATCTCCATGTACGAAAATGGTGCAAAAAAATGAAAAATTTGAAGAGTTTGATGAGAGAGGTTAAAGAGAAGTTAGAGAGATGTTGGAGTATTTGGGGAGAAGAGAGAGAAAGTCTCTGAAAATTTGTGTGGGAAAATGAAAGAAATGAATTCAAAAAATGGGTTTTATGATTTTCGGAGTTCATTGGAGATGAACAGATGTTCTTTCCGTGCGTTTTTGGTTTAATGAACCCGCGTTTTATGTGTTTTGTGCTGCGTTTTGGATGGTGCGCACCATCCTCTACCTACACTCGTGCGCACCATCGACGAACTCATATTTTACTCCCTCTAATATTTTTTAGTAAGTCTTGGATAAGTCCGAACATTAGTCTAAGATCACTTCACTTTTTCGGTTTTGCGTATATCTTCTATTTCTATGATTATATACGCCATGTAGATTAACGAACAGGATGGGACAAGTAGATGGAAAAAAAAAAAGTAGATGACTGTTTGAGTTTATCTTAGTGTTGTATACTTCCTCCGTTTCTAAATAAGAGTAACATTCACCTCTTCACGTAATCCAATATTACTTCTTTTTAATTTAAACCTAGTTTCAAACTTTCAGTATACATATGATGACTTAGCTTTGAGATAGTGGAGTATGCAAATTTAATTTGTAGTAAAATGGATACTTAAAATTATGAAAAGTACACCCTCATTGTTCCCGCTCTATAATATTACTAGTCGTATATGCATGCGATGCGTGCTTCAACAATCTTATGTAGCTATATGTGTGAATGGATATATTTTTTTAATCTAAAATTATTGTGGTAGTGATTTTATTATCTTTTTAAATTGAAGGTGACCGATTTTTAACTGTTCAATACAGTCACTGAAAAATTTGGTCGATGCATTAATAATTCCTTGTCAGCGGCTTTTATATAGTTCTTTAATGATTGTAAAGGTTAATAAACCATATTGTTTGTACTTTGTAAATACGGAGTATTATGTTGTTAGGATATATCGCTAAGTTTTTTTTTTTTTGATTGAATTGATTGTATCAATTTATTTTGTCAAGTAATTAATGTTGATTGCATATTCCATTTTTCACTTATTCTATATGGCAAATTGTATTGATTCTCATTTTTAGATTTTTTATAAAAAGAAAACGTTGTTTTAAATTATTAAAGGGTATTCTAGTCATTTTAAAGGGGGGGACACCATACCTCCTCCCTTTGCTTATATGATAGAGATGAGAATGTTAAAAATTATTGTAACTTTATGTGTAATAATTTATAAATGTATCTAAAAAAATCAGCTTATTAAAGTGATCCATTATATGGGTATTGGTCTTATTATAAGGTTAATAATATAATTATGGACCAATAAGTGTATAAACCTAAATTTTGAGTTGCATTAGCTAGAAATTAAATACTCCATCCGTCCCAAAATATAGTTCCTGTTTCTTTTTACGCAGTCTTCAAAACGTACATTTGACCTACGATATCTTCTATTTCGTATTGGTAAAAAATATAAAAAAGTTGATATTATGAATGTACATATTGTGGCGAATCTAAGAAGACCCCACATGAGTACGTTTCTTTATATACATTGGTAAGAGTATTTGGTCAAAGTTTTTAAAGTTTGACTCCCAAAATAGAAACATGAACTATATTTTGGGACGGAGGGAGTATGAGGTGACCAACTCATATGGGTAATGGTCCTCCATCCATTCTGAATCCTCCCCTCCTTTAGAGAAGTTTAAGATTGGCATATTGAGTTGGAAGATCTACCATCAATCTTGAATCTTGAAGATGCACTTCTGTCCCTGAAGATCAATATACTTCCACCATGATGGCTATGTCAAGGGCTTATAATTTTTTTTTAAGCAGGAAAGAAGAAATTAGAGGGGATCCCAAATGATAGGCCATCCTAAAGCATCCTTTCGGATGATCTTGGAAAACGTAATATCCGGGGATTCAAACCAGTAACACAGATTAGACAGAGCATGACCTCTAGTGTAGCTAACCAATCTGCATCAAAATTCATTTCTCTAAACACATGACTAATGTTAACACTTGAGAATTTCTTAAGGTCCTCACCAGCATCAACAATAAGGGTACTAATTGTCCAAGGAATTTTCCAAATTTGTTTAATAGCCTAAATAACCGCAAGATTATCACCTTCAATAAAAATATTAGAAACACCTAAGGAGAGTGCTCCCCTAATACCTTCCCTGAGACCCCAAGCCTCTGCAACAAGAATAGAAGAGGTAGGGTCCAGAGAATTGGCTCCACTAAGAATCAAATTACCAGAAGAATCTCTAATTACAAAGCCAAAGGCTGTCCTACCATCCTGGAGCTTAGAACCATCAAAGTTCAACTTGACAATGTCATGGGCTTATATTATGATTTATGAAGTAGTATATTGCTAATTGCATATTGATTAATCTTAGTATATGGATAATATTAAAGCTTACAACCAAAAATACAACTGTTTCTAGCCCACTGCGATATGTGACATGTTGTGGGCCATGGTTACATCAGTGACTAATCCTAATGGACTTTACAAATTGTACAAGATTTCACAATTTTCCACTTCTGGGTTCTGCCAATAATTTTGGGTAAAATGACCCAGCATGACTTTCTTCAGTAATAGGCAAACTAATAAAATACATACTTGATAATCCCTTGGAGTGTACAATAAATAGATTCTTCTTTCTAGAATTGGGAACCAAATTCTTCAGATTGGCACATGGGTCGGTTTTTTGAATGAGACTTATCTTTAACTTCACTTGTGTAGCCAAAAATTTACCTCAAACTCCTTGAATAGTTGAACAATAAACTCCTAGCCGGTAAGTTCTACAACATTCTACACTCGAAAAAGGATAAGGGGAATTCGTAGATGAGTATCATGAGGTTTGATTACTAGACCTTAGGGATACGAGGTGGAAAATGATATCACTGCTCCACCACCTCAACCTCCTATTTGTGTGTGTGTTGTTTATATTCATGCAAGTATGCAACATAAGTTGTGGGCCGTAATAATAATGGATACAAGTGGTATACAACTTACGGATTAAAATTTTGATTCATCATATACGCTAAAGCCAAATAATAATTAGTTTCGTCTATATAATATTATATAGATATATAGATATTACTCTTAAAGATAGAATAGCCTCATTCACATAAAATGCAAAATTTCTCTTTGGATCATATCATATGTATTATGTGTTACGATTATAAATCTATACTAATATGGAGTAATAGATGTTCTTAAATAAAGAATTGTGTCACATGGCACTCTGCCTTTGAGTGTTTATTTCATGTACTCCACATGCAATAAAAAAATTAAAAAATACATGCTATGAGATTTGATCCTATGACTTCAAAGTTATATACTAACCTCCTAACCACTAAACAAAGTAATGTTTGGTGTTATAATTTTAAAGTAAAATATTAATAATTAATAAATGAAAATACCCTGGACATAATCCTGATCTAAAAACTAGTTTATGAATCAAAAGAAGAGTTAAATTAAATATCATTACTTACTAGCTACTAGAAATGCCTTATTTATGTACTGTCAGGTTGGTTTAACAATTTGCATCAAATAAAACCAATCAACTAGAAATGAATGAGTGGATCAAATTTCATGTAGATTGGACTTCTGCCATATTTTGAACAGATGCATCATGCATGCACATGTTCCATATAAGTGGTAACTTGTACTGATCAATTGTCTATTCCACTTCCGAATTTGAAGAGACATCCTCACATTTTTGTAAAATTAAAACTTCCAAGGGAAATAAAGAGCTGGAGAAACACTTGAACAATAACGTGCAATCGTCCATAGGCCATAGAGGATGGATACATCCTCTCTAGACTTTAGATCAGGCCCACCATACATCAGGGTTATCCCTACCCTCGAGTAACGGATCGAGTATTGTCTGTT
The DNA here is from genome assembly GCA_947646795.1 of Beta lomatogona. Lineage (NCBI taxonomy): Eukaryota > Viridiplantae > Streptophyta > Magnoliopsida > Caryophyllales > Amaranthaceae > Beta > Beta lomatogona. The sequence continues at coordinate 132,047 of CANSNZ010001457.1, read as the reverse complement.
TATGCATGCATTGAGGACGAGAGTTATATTTTTTTTTTTTTCAGGAAAGATAATTGGGACCAACCCCGCAGCTACTAAATTTCTTAGCACGACACCACCATCGTTAGGTGGGTAGGGGATTTATACCCACAAGCAGACATTTTTATACAAACTCCCCAAATTGGAGAGTGATGAGAGTCGAACACCCGACCTTGCGGTTGGGAGGTGGGAGCACCAACCATTGGGCTCCCACGAGGACCTCAGGACGAGAGTTATATTATTATATGCAAACCTCTTCTTTTCTTTAAAATTTTCACATGACAGGAAACTATAGAAAATCTACAATAATTTAGACCTGTAAGAAATAAACTAAAATATTAATAGAATGCTCACTGTAACCATAAATTACCAACTCAAAAAGTTATGCCCCCTCTACATTTTTTTCCTTTTCAAAACATAAAGAGTAAAGCTTATGAGAGCAAAATAAGAGCTATATTAATTAGGTGGATTAATATACTCCCTCCGTCCTTTATTAGTTTACCCGTTTTGAGTTTTCATATTTATTGATTTAAAAATTTGAGTAATAGTATCTCTAGTTATGTAATTGTAAAAATTATAAAAAATTGATATTCTGAAACTACATATTGAGACGAATCAAACGATATCCCACATGATTATATTTTTCCTTACATATAAAGCACAAATGATGGTCAAAGTAATAAAGATAAATAGTGTTATAAGTCAAAGTGGGTAAACTAATAAAGGGCGGAGAGAGTATTATGTAAGAAAAAGGAAAATGTCCCATCAAAATAAACAGTATGTAAATGGCAAATTGCCACTATCTTAAGGTTTTCCTTTGTCAAAATTATTTTCATTAACTATTTAAAGTTTTTTTTTTTTTGAAAGCTATATAAAAGTTTATTACTCCTATCAACTATGGAAATTTTCACATATATTCGAAAATTCAAAACTTTAAGTTAAGAAAACAATATCACATTCGAAAGAAGAATTAAGAAAACAATATGTGCTTAGAAAAAATATAAGTGGTTTCAGAATCGGACTGGTAATGATTCTACTACGGTTCTAAATATATGATTGTGTTGGATAATGGACTCAACACCGGAGTTAAAAAAAACTTCAGTTCCTGCCTTTCAAAGTTCAATAGCCTAAGGCCCTAAGAAGGCCATCTAGAAATAGTTATTCATCCCATTTCAGCCTTAAAAAAGTCTACTCTCATGTTGTGTTGGATAACAAGTCACGCTTTTGGACGTTCCCGGTGCCCAAATACTGAAGGTCGTGGGATACCTCCTGAGGACGTGATAGGGTATATAGAAGGACTCCTACTGCTTAGAACAGACATACGACGAGCGAGGACATTCCGGCTCAGCACTAGAAAATCATAATTAGGGTATTTTAAGGCATTATGGGCGATGCAGAGGGTGCCAAGCACCCGGGGTACGTCATAAGTTGTGTCGGAGCCCCTGGGAAGGTTTCCAACGAAAAATATGTCCATGCTCATGGTAGTCCAAAAACGGCCCCTAAAACAGACAAAATTGAAGGTTATAAGTCACGCTTTTGGACGTTTTCGGGACCCAGGATGCGTTATAAGTTGTGCCGGAGCCCCTATTAAAGTTTCTGGCTAAAAAATAAGTTCGGATCCGAAAAGGTTCGAAAACGGCCAAAATCGAAGGCTGTAAGTCATGCTTTTGGACGTTCCTGGTGCCCGGGGGGAACAGAAGGTCGTGGGATACCTCCTTAGGACGTGAGAGGGTTTGTATAAGGACTCCCAATGCTTAGAACGGACATACGACCACTTTTATGACCATTCCGAGGACATTCCGGCTTTACACTAGAAAATCATAATTGGGATATTTGAATGTATTCTGGGGCGATGCTGAGGGTGCCAAGCACCCAGGATATGTTATAAGTCGTGTCGGATCCCTTAGGAAGGTTTCCGACGAAAAATATATCGAGGCTCAGGGTAGTCCAAAAACGACCCCAAAACAGCCAAAATTGAAGGCTATAAGTCACGCTTTTGGACATTTCCAGTGCCCGGGGACTGAAAGCCGTGGGATACCTCCTGAGGACGTGGAAGGGTAAGTATAAGGACTCCTACTGCTTAGAACGGACATACGACGACTTTTACGACCATTCAGGGGACATTCCAGCTCTACACTAGAAAATCATAAATGGGGTTTTTGAAGGCATTATGGGCGATCTAGAGGGTGCGAAGCACCCACAATACGTTATATATCGTGCCGAAGCCCCTAGGAAGGTTTTCCAACGAAAAATATGTTCATGCTCAAGGTAGGCCAAAAATGGCCCCAAAACATCCAAAACTGAAGGCTATAAGTGACGCTTTTGGACGTTTCAGGTGCCCGGGCACCGGAGACCATGGGATGCCTCATGGGGACATGGGAGGGTATATATAAAGACTCCCAAGTCTTAGAACGGACCTAAGACGTCTTTTACGACCATTCCTAGGCCATTCCCAAGCTACACCGGAGAAGCATAAATGTGGTATTTGAAGGCATTATGGGACGATGCAAAGGGTGCCAAACACTGAGGATGCGATGTAAGTCGTTCCGGAGCCCTATATAGGTTTCCGGTGAAAAATATGTCAGTGCCTGGAGAAGTCCGAAAACGGCCATAATCGAAGGATAGTCACGCTTTTGGACGTTCCCGGTGCCCGAGGATTGAAGGCCGTGGGATACCTCCTGAGGACGTGGAAGGGTAAGTACAAGGACTCCAATTGCTTAGAAAGGACATACGACGACTTCTACGACCCTTCAGGGGACATTCCGGCTTTGCACTAAAAAATCATAATTGGAGTATTTGAAGGCATTATGGGGTGATGCAAAGGGAGCCAAGTGATAAATCATATTTATATATAGTTTTAAGGTGCATTTAGGTTGCATTTTAGAGCATTTAGATTCATATTGAGGTTCATTATTGCATCATATTCTTAAATTATGTTATTCTACTCCTATTCGGTATGTTTTCTTGTTTTTGATGAATTTCAGGTAATGAGAACGTATTTGGAGTATATTTAGCTGAGCTTGAGGATTAGGAGCACTTGGAAATAAGCTACGATGCATAAGGATAGTATGGATACGTCTTAGTACGAGTTTGAGCGAAAACGAAGCGGAAAATCATTAGAAGAAATGTGAAAAAGGAGTCATGTATACTCTTCTGATCATAACTTTTGATTTGCTTCTTAGAATCAAGAAATTCCAGTTGGGTTGGAAACTATACTTGAAGGGCTTTCCAACGGTAGGTCACACGTCCCAATCCGACTTCCGGTTCGAGAGATACAGCCTTCGCAAGTTGACGCAAAAATCACTGTTTTCCCGCCCGGTCGACCGGGCGGTTTTGACCGACCGGGCGAAATGAAAATTTCAGAGGATGCAAAGCATGTTAGCCCGGTCAACCGGGCGAGAAAGGAGCCAAAATCGCTTGCGCGCCCGACCGGGCGGATTTGCTTTTCTGTCGAAGTTCCTCAATCACCGTCGCCCGACCGGGCGGATTTCGCCTGGCCAACCCAAGGTTTCTCGAGATGGGTTTATTTGCTTTTTTTAGCCGGTTTTGTAAAAACGATAAATAGGTCTTCTCTCTCTCCCCAGGAGGCTCTCTCTTTTCTGACGTTATATTTTGTATTCTTAGGTTTAGTTTTAGTTTCCTTCTTCCTTTTCTCTCTAGTTTTTCATGGCAAACCCTAGTTTCTTTTTTCTTCATTAATTCATGAGTTTATAATTTTCATCTCTTTTCTTTCATTGATTTCTTTGATCATGCTTTTCTTTGTAGATTTAAATTTCTTTATTTATTTCATGATTGAGTAGTTTATTTTCTAGGGTTTGGGAATCCATGTTTATATGCTATGATTCTTGATTGATATTAATGGTTTGATTAGTTATTGATATCTCTAATTGATTAGCGTTTTTATTGTTAATCTTGCAATCTGATCAATTGTATGGTTAAATGTTGCTAATATCGAGTCATAGATCGAGAGATAGTACTCTTTAGAGGCTTACCTACAATTAGCAAATCTGATTATGTTGAGCGACCGTACTAGCATATGTTGATTTGAGAGCGTTAAGGCCTGACCGTAGGATTAACATGTGCTCTAGATATCTGATTAATTGAATCATTGATGATATTTTGATAAATTATAGTTATGAACATGGTGAACCATTGCCCTAGATCCTTTTTAGCTTGATTTTCGTAGTTTGATTAGTTTAGAACTTTAATTCATTATTCCCGATCTTGTTTAGTTTCTCCATGCATTAGAAGCTAGATTAAAACAACCATCTCTCTGTGGATTCGACCCTACTTACCCTACTACATTGTTAGAAGGTTTTGCAGGAATTATTTTTGACAGGTGTACGACAGCCTATCAAATTTTGGCGCCGTTGCCGGGGAGACGGTATTGTTTTATTTTGTTTTTATTGTTGGTGATACTAAACTGTATATATATTTTTTTTTTTCCTTTCATTCTTTTTGTGAATAGTTTTTTTTTTCTTTGTTTTCCTCTCTGTTTTAGTGTGTTATGGAGTCGTATAATTTTAGTTCAGAGGGGGATGTTTTTTCGAATTATCAAGGGCAATATGATTATTTTGGGTATAATAATGTGAATGATTATGTTTATGATGCATCATGTGATTGTCAAAATTCACAAAATCTAAGCATGAATGCCTATGAATATTCACATTACCCTAATGAGTCTTATGTGCCTGATTATACTCAATGTTATCAACCTGAAGTGAATAATTATTTTCAACCCGAAACGTCAGAGCGTCAGGAACTATTTAACATGTTGAAAGAGTATATGGTTAAACAGCATGAAGATTTAAAAGAATTAGCTCATGATTATCAAAACATAGCGAAATCTATTGAATTACTTGTTGTGCAACAATCTACTAATCAACAAGTTATACTTGATGATGATGATTTTGGTGTTGAGAATTATACTCCGGAGGAGAAAGGCGTTGATATGACTCATGATAGTTTGGTAGAAGGTAAGGGTGTAATTGGTGAAGTTGGTAGTGAGTGTCTCTATGTCGACGAATCCTTAGTTGAGAGTGAAGTGTCTCACACTTCTTCTATAAACTTTTCATCCGCATATGAGTCTAAAGTTGAGAGTGAGATAATACATGAGTCTTTGTCGGTTCCATCCGATATCGTTTTTGAGTCTCATGTTCCCTTCTCTAAAAAACTTGATCTTATTCCTTCTTCCCCTTTATTATATCCTCCATCGTTCCTTCTTTCTCCCCTTTTGAATGACTCTCATGATAATGTAAATAATGTACAATTGGTTTCTTTTCCTTCTTTTGAGTCCTGTAAAATGACTAACGATTTTTCTTTTTCTTCTTCTTGTAAATATAATTTTTCCTTTGATTTCTCTTTTGGTAGTTTTAGTAATATTTTAGTACTAATTTTTTTCATTTTTCCTTTCCACTCTTATATAATATGCTCTGAGATGTTTGCAGGAACATATGATAAGCTTCTTAGAGCGTTGAACTATTATGAGTGATCTACTAATCTTAAACGGTCATGCAAGACCTTAAATCAGCGCTTATCGGGAGGCAACCCGACTTTGTTCATTTTTTATTTTTATTTTATTTTATTTTTATTTATTTTATTTTTTTGGTTTGACTAACTTTGCTAATGTGTGATGAAGTCTTTTGCTAGGTGCAAGCATAGCCAATTTTTTTGGCTAAGTTCATTGCCTCATTACAACTATCGATCATGGTGGAGGTGTCGATGTTTTTTGACACTCCCTTTGATTACCCACCCCTTTTGTAAGTTGTACCTCTCCCTCATTTAATTCCTCTTTGTTCACATTGAGGACAATGTGCCATTCAACTTGGGGGGAGGATGTTTGTCATCATTACTTAGCGCATGTTAGTTGCATTTAGAGTAGTTTTTTCATTGCTTTCATAGGATGTTGCACGGTTTGTACCGCTCACTAGGAGTGGGAGTTTACGTGTGACCTAAAAAAATTGTACTGCTTTCTTAGTTGCATTAGCATATTTCATTTCATATTAGACTTCATCTCATTTTAGTTGCATCTATAGGACTATTGCTGGCACTCTTTGAGAACTTTGATGATATTTTACTACATTTCCTAAGCGTCATTCATCTTGAGCATGATACTTTATAGCACGATTGTTTCACAATTGATTGTTTGTGGTAAGATTGATTGATCTCTCTCTGGTTCGATTTAATTTTATTGTGCAGACACCTTAAACTAAGTGAGCTTTTGTGCCTATAAACTGACGTATCTGTGTCAGTTATGTTCTTTCATATGTGATTAGTTCCTTAGTTGTCGCATTGATCTTGATTTTGACTTAGTACTCTTTGATATTTGATAGTGCATACATTTTGATATGATTGAGGCATTTTATTTCATGATCTTAGCTCCAGAGTTACTCTTGTTTTCATATTATCCTTCCTCTAGCCCCGCTGAGCCTTTCTGACTATGTTTGATTGCTACCTACATTAGAAGCCATTGGCCTCATTTGATATTTGTCCTAAGCCTAGCTTGGGGGAGCGAGTATTAGTTTTGGTTTGGTTTGGTTTGTATTGAATTGAAATGCTCTATTTGTGGTTTAGAAGGATGGAAAAGTATGTTTAGTGAGCTTTGAAATTGAATAGTAAGTTCGAGAAAAAAAAAAGTGAAAAATGAAATGATGTGTTCATTATTCATCGATTATTTACTCTAATCCCCTTAGTTTTGATAGTCGATTTGGGCTCTTTCGAGCCCTTTTCTTGTGGATTTGATGTGTTTGGAGTTCTTGTCGTGTTTTGCGGGTTTTGATGCGAATTTGGTACTCTGCACCTTTATCGAGTCGCAACACGGAAGTCCAGCGAGCCACACAAGGTCCAAGGCGTATCCGGAAGACCGCATGAGCATTTTGGTTGGATTCCACGAAGAAAAAGACAAGCAAATACCTTCGCCCGGTCAACCGGGCGGAGTGGCCCGACCGGGCGAAGTTTCATACTTAGCCACCAGCAGCGTTCGAAGAAGAAACCGTTTACGCGCCCGACCGGGCGAACTTCAACACTTGGGATTTTTCATCCTTCATTTCGCCCGGTCAACCGGGCGATCAGACGAAGAAAAACGCTTACGCGCCCGACCGGGCGGATTTCGCCCGGTTGACCGGGCGGAATTTTTCCTTCGTCGCAAGTCTGCGATCACCGTCGCCCGACCGGGCGGAGTTCGCCCGGTCGACCGGGCGGACTCTCAGGACGCGATTTTTCGGGTTTTTTTTTAGCCGGTTTTGTATTTAGTATAAATAGGTTTTTAGTATTTTCGTGAGAGGGATCTGATTTTTCTACGTTTTTAGGGCCAAACACTTAGTTTATTCTCTCGACTTTTGTTGAACTTTTACATTGGAAGATTATATAGATTGTCGATTTCCTTTTTCATTGTTCTTCAATCATTCGGTATTCTTCTTTACTTTCTTTAATTTAATGAATTCTTTTACTTTGATCCTGTTGATTGAGTTCTTCGTTATAATGAGTGAGTAGTCTATTTCTAGGGTTTAGAGAGGGAAGCCATGTTTATACCTTTTTTATTGTGGTTTGATGTTCTTCAATAACTGGATTGAATTAAAATAATTCCTATTGATTTGTTATACTTGTTTAATTCATGTAATTGCGCAATATCATGAGTTATGTTTAGCTAATAAGAATTAGAATCGAAAGATCATATTCATTAGAGGCTTGTTACAATAGGTAGATTTGATTATGTTGAGCGACCGTACTGGCATATGTTAATCTAGGAGTTGTTAATGCCTGACCAAGGATTAGCGAAATACTTCGTTTATTCGAACCTCAATCCAAGTGTTGTTGAGCTATATTATATTGATTAAACTGGTATAAGCATGGTGGACCGATCGATTGCCCTAGGTTTTTAATTATTTGATAAATTCTCATTTTTCTGCGTTCTAGTTTACTCTAGCTTAGAGATTAATTCCTCAATTATTTTTCCTCTCTGGAAGTAGTTAGATAATTGAACATAAATCAGTAGAACTCCTCTCCCCGTGGATCGACCCGTATTTGCCAGTTTCTGCCAAACAGACACCGTGCACTTGCGGTATATTTTAAAACCCATCAAGTTTTTGGCGCCGTTGCCGGGGAGACGGCTAGTTTCTATAGCTTTTTGATTAATTATTTGACTATTTCTGCTGTCTCATTGGAACTTCAAGTTCCAATTGAGGCCATCTTACTGCACATTTTTCTTTGTTTCTTTTATGCCCAGGTCTAAAAGAACAGGTTCCCCGATTGATCGATCCCGATCTTGAGAAAACCATCCGACGGATCAAGAAGACACAAAAGAAGAAAAAGCGTCTGCTAATCAAAAAAAAACCACGGAAGAACCAATCGAACCAATTATGCCTCCTAAGTCGCTGAAATCTTATGGGGTACCTTCTCCCGGCAATGTTCCCACAGTCCTACTATGCCCGATATACAAGCGATCAACTTCGAAATCAAGCCTGGCCTCATCAACATGATCCAGCAGAATCAATTTGGTGGCCATCCATCTGAAGACCCTGCAAATCATTTACAACGGTTTCAACAGCTTTGTCGTACCGTTAAGCACCAAGGGGTCACTCCTGATCGGTTGAAGGTTATGGTCTTTGAATTTTCACTAAAGGACAAGGCACGAAGTGGCTGAATGATGTTAATGAAACCGAGTGGAGTGCTATATCTCGAAGCATTCCCGAAAGAGTACTACCCTCCCACCAAAACTGCAAATAAGACACAAGCTTGCCACCTTCCAACAAGAACCTGATGAAACACCGAAGGAAGCATGGAATAGGTTTAAGGATCTGCAGAGAGAATGCCCACACCACAATCTGGATAAGTGGTTCATCACCCAAGCATTCTACAATGGTCTACAACCTCATATCAAGAGCACGATTGATTCATCTGCAGGGGGTGTCTTTCTAGATAAGGGGGTAGATGAAGGATACGATTTTCGGCCAACTTAGCAACGAATGATCATAGCTCCTCCCGGACTACTACCAAGAAGAAGTTGGATGCTGATGCATATGCTTTGTTGTCCTCACAAGTAGCACGATTGAGCATGAAGATGGACTCATTGAAATCTTCGCAGATCCACTACTCCTCCCATGAGTATTAATGCGATGTCCTCCATGGCTCCTATTACTTCCTCCTTTTGTGAAGTGTGTGGTATTCAAGGTCACTTTGGTCATGATTGTTCCTACAGGTCAACCCGATCCTAATCGAGATGGAGCATGCCAATGCTTTTCGGCGAGAGACCACACAACCCTTATTCCAACACTTACAACCCAGGTTGGAGAGATCACCCCAATTTCTCCTATAAGAGCCACAATGTTCAAAATCCTCAACCTCCACCACAATCTTCCTACCCACCACCACATCAAAACCCACCACAACATGCTGCTAGACCACCATATTATCAAGGGGCTCCTCGTAACCCCCCTCCCGGTTTCAATAGGCCTTCACCCCAAGGCTATCGGCAAAGACTCCTCATAATAACGGCTCTCAAGAACCTACTATGTCCGATCTAATGAAAATGATGGTTTCTATGCGGAAAAATCATGAGGAGAGCATCAAGGAGTGAAGAACACCACCAAGCATTTGGAGACTCAACTTGCTCGGGTGGCGGGAAACAATGCACAAAGGCAACCAGGTCATCTGCAGGGGCAACCAATTCCTAAAGAAACCGCTAATCTTCGTCACTCTTCGAAGCGGTACACAATATGATGCGCCACCTATGCCTACCGATGATTCAATACCTCCCGGTTCGAATGATGATGTGGATGACAATGAAGGTGAGGATAGCTCCGGAACCGAAGTTGAGCGCGGGAAAGTGGATGACGCAGAGAAACGCAAGGAGAAGGTTACCGATTCTCCTACTCCACCACTACCTTTCCCCCATAGGATGCAAAAATCAAAGGTCGATCAACAACTTGGTAAATTTATGTCTATGGTCAAAAATCTTGAGGTAACAGTTCCTTTCACCGATTTAATTTCTCAAGTACTGTGTATGCCAAGTTTCTGAAAGATATGATAACCAAAAAGAAAGATTTTGGTGGAATAGATAGGGTTGCTTTAAGCGAAGAATGCAAAGGTCTTGTTTTTGCAAAATAAAATCCCACCCAAATTAAAAGATCCTGGTAGTTTTTCCATCCCCCGTCATGTGGGTGCTCTGTTTATAGATAAGGCTTTGTGTGATCTAGGTGCTAGTGTATCTCGTTATGCCTTTATCTCGTCCGTAATAAACCGAACTTGGGTGCTTTAAAGTGCACACAGATTACTTTACGATGGCCGATCGATCCGTGAAGTATCCTTTGGGTATTTTAGAGGATGTCCCTGTTAGAGTTGGAAAATTTTATATTCCCGTGGACTTTGTAGTACTTGATATGGAAGAAGATAGTCAAATTCCCATTATTTTGGGTAGACCTTTTCTATGTACTGCTGGGTGCTATTATTGATGTAAAATCCGGCTCTCGACTTTGAGTGTTGGTGATGATACTATTACTTTTCGGTTAACCAATGCTATTAAGTCCCCTATGCTTGAGCACACATGTTGCAGGATTGACATACTCGATGAGATCTCCGGAGTTAGTTTTTCACAATTTACGTCGATGAATTATTGGAGACAAGTCTTGATCTCACCGATGATCTTGACATTGATACGGTAGCGGTGTAAGGTAATGGAGACTATTTGCTCTACTTCCGAACCACGAGGTAAAGAAGTTAGAACTTAAACCTTTACCTTCTCATCTCAAATATGCATTTCTTGATGATGCTGAGGAATGTCCTCGTGATTGTCGGTACTAAACTCACGAGATAGCCGGCTTTCACAACTTCTTACAATGGCTTCGCATGCACAAGAAGGCTATTGGATATAGTATTGATGATCTAAAGGGCATTAGTCCCGATTTCGCATGCATAGAATTAATTTGGAAGAAAATCACCGCCCTTGCATACAACCTCAAAGACGTTTGAATCCTAATATGCAAGAGGTGGTGAAAAAGGAAATTATGAAACTACTTGACGCGGCATCATCTACCCCATCTCGAGATTCTAAGTGGGTGAGCCCTAGCTCAAGTTGTTCCTAAAAAGGGGGGACTACTGTTGTTAAGAATGATAAGGATGAACTAATTCCTACTGCATCTTGTTACGGGTTGGCGGATGTGTATTGACTATCGCAGATTAAACATTGCCACTCGAAAGATCATTTCCCTCTCCCTTTTATTGATCGGATGTTAGAAAGATTAGCAAAACATAACTTTTTCTGTTATTTGGATGGATATTCGGGTTTCTTTCGATTCCCATTCACCCACTGATTAGGAGAAGACGACGTTCACTTGCCCCTATGGCACTTTTGCATATCGCGAGAATGCCATTTGGTTTGTGCAACGCCCGCCACATTTCGAGAGATGTATGATGGCCATTTTTTCTCGATTTCATTGAAAATATCATGGAGGTATTTATGGATGATTTTAGTGTTTATGGTTCGACTTTGATGTGTGTTTGCGTAATCTCTCTCAAATTCCAAACGTTGTTCCGAAGTTAATCTGGTTCTTAATTGGGAAAAGTGCCACTTTATGGTGAATGATGGAGTGGTACTTGGACATCTCATATCCGAGCGTGGCATCCAGGTGGACAGAGCAAAAATTGAGGTGATTGAGAAACTTCCTCCTCCCCGTGAATGTCAAGGGAGTAAGGAGTTTTACGGGTCACGCGGGTTTCTATCGCAGATTTATAAAAGACTTTTCAAAAATCGCGAAACCCCTTACTCAATTGTTGCTCAAGGATGCCACCTTTGATTTTGCTTGATGCGTGTGTGGAGTCTTTTGACAGGATTAAGGAAGCATTGATCACTGCCCCTATCATACAACCTCCAGGCCGGAGTCTTCCTTTCGAGATCATGTGTGATGCTAGCGATTATGCGGTTGGTGCTGTGCTTGGTCAACGGAAAAACAAAGTCCTCCATGCCATCTACTATGCCAAAGAAGACCTTAGATGAGGCCCGGATCAATTATGCTACTACGAGAGAAAGAGTTGTTAGCCATTGTGTATGCTCTTGACAAGTTTCGGACCTACCTCATAGGTTCGAAAGTGATTGTTCATACCGACCATGCTTGCGCTAAAGTATCTCTTGGCCAAGAAGGAGGCCAAACCACGACTTATACGATGGATATTGTTACTACAAGAGTTTGATACGGAGATCCGTGACAAGAAGGGTGCCGAGAATGTAGTTGCGAGATCATCTCTCCCGGTTGAGGTTTGAGTCAAGTGCGACGGTCCCATAGATGATGCTTTTCCGGATGACCATCTTTTCACCGTGTCTACTCAATCTCCGTGGTATGCCGATTTTGCTAATTATTGTGTTAGTGGTTCTCATCCTCCCGATTTGACATACCAACAATGCAAGAAGTTCTATCACGATGCCAAGCATTATTTTTGGGATGACCCCCTCTTATACAAGAAGTGTTCGGATGGCTTGTTCCGACGATGTATAGGCGATTGGGAGATAGTTGGCATTCTCCAACATTGTCATAGTATGCCTTGCGGTGGACATCCGGGCTCACAAGCCACCGCTTATAGAGTTCTCCCGAGTGGTTTTTATTGGCCTACCATTTTTAAAGATGCTCGTATTTTTTGTCTCTCTTGTGATGAATGTCAACGAACGGGTAATATTTCAAAGAGGCGGGAGATGCCCCGAGATGGGTATTTTGGAGATTGAACCTTTTGATGTATGGGGTATTGATTTCATGGGACCTTTCCCTTCTTCTTGTGGGAACAGGTACATCTTGGTTCTTGTGGACTATGTGACTAAGTGGGTTGAAGCCGTGGCTTCCATTACCAATGATTCTAAGGTAGTCATGAAGCTCTTGAAGAAGATCATTTTCCCTCGATTCGGAGTCCCGAGAGTCTTGATCGGTGATGGGGGATCTCACTTTCACCGAGCGCACTTTTAAAGCTTTACGAAGAGATATGGAGTCACTCACAAAGTTGGTTTAGCCTATCATCCTCGAGACTAGTGGTCAAGTTGAAGTCTCCAATCGTCGGATCAGCGCATTTTGGAGAAGGTAGTCAACGGGTCAAGGAAGGATTGGTCACAAAAATTAGATGATACTCACGTGGGCTCCGAGAACCGCTTTTAAGACACCTCTAGGAACCACCCCATATCGATTAGTCTATGGCAAAGCTTGTCATTTACCGGTTGAAATGGAGTATCTCTCGGCTTGGGCGGTTAAAGAAATTAATTTGGATTTGGAAGTCTGCGGGGGAAGCAAGACTTCTTCAATCGAATGAGTTAAATGAACTTCATTTGGAAGCATATGAAAACCACAAACTCTACAAGGAGCAAACCAAACGCTTTCATGACAAGATGATTGTAAAGCGGGAGTTTCATGTTGGTGACAAAGTCCTATTATACAACTCTAGACTGAGGCTTTTTCTCCGGAAAGTCGAAGTCAAAATGGTCTGGACCTTTTGTCGTCACCGACGTGAAAACACATGGAGCAATTGAAGTGGCCAATGCAGGTGGAACGAAGTTCAAAGTGAATGGGCGACGTGCCGAAACCGTACCATGAGGGCGCCTTCATCGGCCAAGTAGAGGTCATGTACCTAGACACTCCTTGATTTTGAGAAGAGGTACTAAGGTCGTGCGGGACCATCTAAACCAGCGCTTTGCGGGAGGCAACCCGTCTTTTCTTTTCTTCTTTGTTAGTTTCGATTTTTGTTTTCTTTTGATTTTTTAGTTAGTTTCCTTTCTTAGTGTGGTGAGGGAGAGTGTGCTGATATTTGGACGAGTCTAGTGTGTGCGGGGAGGCAAATTTACGGACTTGGGAAACTTTTGACGGAAAAACGCAAATAAAATTGAAATCGCCCGGTCAACCGGGCGAGCTCGCCCGACCGGGCGCGCAACCATTTTTTCAGCAGAGTGAGAAAAAAAAAAAAAAAAAAAAAAAAAAAAAAAAAAAAAACGTAGTTTTCGCCCGGTCGACCGGGCGCGCAAGCGTGTTTTGGGTTACATTGCCCGGTCAACCGGGCGAAACAAATATGCAAAATCTGGAAACCGCCCGACCGGGCGGATTTCGCCCGGTCGACCGGGCGGAATTTCCTTCGCTTGCGAATTGCCCAGCTTCGAGAAGAATGCAGAAATCCGAAAAAAAAAATATTCGCCCGGTCGACCGGGCGGATCGGCCCGACCGGGCGGATACCCCGACAACCACTTTAGGGACTCGATTTCACCCTCCTTTTCATTCTTTCTTTTTTCCTTCTCTCACAACTTCATCTTCTCCAAACCCTTGTTTTCTCTCTCCCTCACTACCTCCATCTCCATACCTTCTCCTACCTCCCTTCTCTCACCAATCTCAGCCCTTCCTTCAAATTTTCTTCACTTTTCTTCATCTTTCTCAAACCAAAGACGAATTCAGAAAATCTCCATCTTTTCTCTCTCTCACTTCCATTCACCTTCCTATCAAATTCAAGCATGTCAAGGCCAAGCAAGAGGCGGCAAAATTCACAAGGGGAATCAAGCACTCGCATCCCACCGGATTCCAACTTCCCCGAGGTACTCTTCAAATCTTTAGAACAAAAAGAAAAGTTTCAGAAATTGAAACATAGAAATATTGTTCCTACTCGATTTGTTGATTCGCAATCTTTACATACATTGGGAATATTTAATGATACAAAGACTTTATTTGAGAAATTGGGTTTGGGTACTATGTTTGGCATGTTTTTTACGGACCTATAGGCACTTAACCCTCGAATTTCGAGTTCCCTAGAAGTAGGGAATAAAAATCGGAGTGCTTCATTTTCGCCTCATGAATGAGGATAGGAAATTAACATTGAGCCAACTAGCTGCTATCTTTGGCCTACCCCTAACTGGGGAACATCGTCACCCCCCAGAACTTCGCATAAACACACTTTGGACGGCCTTTACGGGTGAAGATGAGGTCAACACCCAACATATGTCTGCCGATCATTTGCACCTTCCCAGTCTTCGCTACTTGCAGCGATTTCTGGGATGCACACTTTTTGGGCGAGCTGAGCCCCACTCCTGTCAAAAACAGGAGATTTTTCTGATGGGGAGCTATTTGTTTCCCGAGCTTGACTATGCTTTGTGCACGCCATATTTGTTTGTCTCCCGGCTCAAACGGACCGCCACTAGCTTGCACTCGCCCAATTTGAGGATGGTAGTGTCGGGGGACAACCTATTGTTGTAGGTGGACTTATAACCTGTTATTCTTTGTTCACTTTGGTTTTGTGCCTCGATGTTAACAATGCGGTAGTTGGCCTGCGAGAGATTGGCATCGATTACATGATCAATGCCAAGTGGATCACCTGCTCGGTCGGCCAACAAGTTTAGGTGGTACATTGCCAAGAAGGAGTCCATCCTTCTTCCCCGACCGCGCCCGGACCCGCCTTGAGCCCGGAGTAGGTTCCTACCTACTTCCTTTGCGGGGTCGGGGAGCCCATTGCTCGACGACCCTTGAGGACCTACCATAGGCGGTCGGTGGGGGAAGCCTCTTCCTCCGCTCCCGAAGACCCTATGATGGCCGCCCTTACTCGCATCGAGCGGGGACAGCGAGTCCCTTACCTCACGAGATGGGCCGTCTTGAGTTGGGTCGAGCCACCATTCGAGACCCACTGACCTCCTTGGACACACGGTTGACCACCGTGGAGTCCGACATGCACCATGCCCTCTACCCCATCTACCATGACTATTACCACCGGGGGCTTATCGCCCATGACCATACCCATCCGTCTTGGTATACGCCACACGTACACGACCCTACCGACCATATGGGGGAGGATGCCTTTGGCAATGCTTGTTTTTGGTGCCTTGCGGTACTTCGGGAGGCGGTTTTTCTGGCGATATGTCTGCCGAATGAGACATGAGTCCTCTCTTCTTCCCTCTTGCTTGCAATGAGGTCATTGCCGAGGTTCGGCTTGGGGGAGATTTGCTGTAAGTACACCCTCTCTCTTTATTGCTTTTTAGTGTAGTCGGTTTAGTTAGTCTGTTTGTCCTAGTTTAGTTTCATTGTAAAAAAAAAAAAAAAAAAAAAAAAAAAAAAAATCATATATTCTTTGAAAAAATTCCAAAAATACGAATTGATTGGATTGGTGTGATTGCTTCCCCGTGCCCCATGATGTTCTTTGAAAGTATATTTGGGCTCTTTATCCGGATAGTTGGGTATTTGTGATTGTGATCTTTGGAATGTGAACTCTAAAGGCCATGACCCTCAATGAGTTTTGATAATAAAGCGCTTATCTTGACCGCATACTTGATCTGGTTAGACCGTGAGGATTCATTTTTGCTAATGGATTCATTTCTATATCCATTCTGTTTTTCTTGTGTGTTAGTTCCTCATTAGGCGACCGATCTTGACTTTGACATCGTACGCATTGAGATCCGATGACTTGTGGCAATTCTTTGTGATAGAGGCGTTCTTTGTGTCGCTTTTTGAACCTTAAAGTGATTTTCATGATATACTTTTATCCTCCTTAGCCCTGTTGAGCCTAATGACTGTTTCATGTTACTTAACCTCATTACATGCCCATACCTCTGTTTTGATACTAATCCCAAGCCTAGCTTGGGGGAGCATATGGTTGAGTTAGCATCTGAGATAGTTTTTATGAGTTACTTTGGATGGAAACGATTGTCTTAAGGTACAAAAATTGAGAAAAAGAAAAGAATGAGCAAAATGAAATACATGTGAATATGGGATTGAAAAAAAATGCAAAGAGAAAGAAAAAAAGAAAAATTGAAAAAGAAGAAACGAAAAGAAATCACTGCTTGTTTCTAGAATGAGTTCATCGCAGATTTGGTGATTTATAGAATTGGGAAACTATTATTGGCTATATCCAGGTGGATACTTCTAATAACTTGTGCTCCCCTATTCTTGGTTTTCTCCACCACATTTCCCATACATAATCCATACCCGTACCTAAGCCCCATTACAACCCCGAAAAAGTCCTCTTGAGCTTGCGCTTATATTGTCTATCGGATTGATGTGGTCAGTTTGGCAAAGTTAAAGAGTACGTTCGCTACTTGAGTCGACATGATTAGGTTGAGTGATATTATCACCTTTCTAAACACATGAGAGTGTGAGTGGGAAGGGTCACTATGGTTAGGATGGTGAGCGATCGGGCACATCTTTTGCCTGCCACAAAATATCGAGAGGAGTGACACCCCAGTGAGTACCTTTTCAAGATTTGTACGTCATATAAGGCAGCTGCATTGGATTGGTTATTTGGGTGATTGGTAACTAGAGTGATCTGAACAGTTGAACTTGAATTGTGCCTGCTTGAATGATTTGTGAGCCTTATAAAAAAATTTTGATCTCTGTTTTCATATTTGAAGGGGTGAGGCAATCATATTCTTGTTCATGTCATGGTTTTGCTTAGGGACAAGCAAAAGGGTTAGCTTGGGGGATTTTGATGTGTTCATTATTCATCGATTATTTACTCTAATCCCCTTAGTTTTGATAGTCGATTTGGGCTCTTTCGAGCCCTTTTCTTGTGGATTTGATGTGTTTGGAGTTCTTGTCGTGTTTTGCAGGTTTTGATGCGAATTTGGTACTCTGTACCTATATCAGAGTCGCAACACGGAAGTCCAGCAGTCACACAAGGTCCAAGGCGTATCCGGAAGACCGCATGAGCATTTTGGTTGGATTCCACGAAGAAAAAGACAAGCAAATACCTTCGCCCGGTCAACCGGGCGGAGTGGCCCGATCGGGCGAAGTTTCATACTTAGCCACCAGCAGCGTTCGAAGAAGAAACCGTTTACGCGCCCGACCGGGCGGATTCGCCCGGTCGACCGGGCGAACTTCAACACTTGGGATTTTTCATCCTTCATTTCGCCCGGTCAACCGGGCGATCAGACGAAGAAAAACGCTTACGCGCCCGACCGGGCGGATTTCGCCCGGTTGACCGGGCGGAATTTTTCCTTCGTCGCAAGTCTGCGATCACCGTCGCCCGACCGGGCGGAGTTCGCCCGGTCGACCGGGCGGACTCTCAGGACGTGATTTTTCGGGTTTTTTTTTAGCCGGTTTTGTATTTAGTATAAATAGGTTTTTAGTATTTTCGTGAGAGGGATCTGATTTTTCTACGTTTTTAGGGCCAAACACTTAGTTTATTCTCTCGACTTTTGTTGAACTTTTACATTGGAAGATTATATAGATTGTCGATTTCCTTTTTCATTGTTCTTCAATCATTCGGTATTCTTCTTTACTTTCTTTAATTTAATGAATTCTTTTACTTTGATCCTGTTGATTGAGTTCTTCGTTATAATGAGTGAGTAGTCTATTTCTAGGGTTTAGAGAGGGAAGCCATGTTTATACCTTTTTTATTGTGGTTTGATGTTCTTCAATAACTGGATTGAATTAAAATAATTCCTATTGATTTGTTATACTTGTTTAATTCATGTAATTGCGCAATATCATGAGTTATGTTT
Source organism: Beta lomatogona (assembly GCA_947646795.1). Taxonomy (NCBI): domain Eukaryota; kingdom Viridiplantae; phylum Streptophyta; class Magnoliopsida; order Caryophyllales; family Amaranthaceae; genus Beta; species Beta lomatogona. The sequence continues at coordinate 113,596 of CANSNZ010001457.1, read as the reverse complement.
AGCTAATAAGAATTAGAATCGAAAGATCATATTCATTAGAGGCTTGTTACAATAGGTAGATTTGATTATGTTGAGCGACCGTACTGGCATATGTTAATCTAGGAGTTGTTAATGCCTGACCAAGGATTAGCGAAATACTTCGTTTATTCGAACCTCAATCCAAGTGTTGTTGAGCTATATTATATTGATTAAACTGGTATAAGCATGGTGGACCGATCGATTGCCCTAGGTTTTTAATTATTTGATAAATTCTCATTTTTCTGCGTTCTAGTTTACTCTAGCTTAGAGATTAATTCCTCAATTATTTTTCCTCTCTGGAAGTAGTTAGATAATTGAACATAAATCTGTAGAACTCCTCTCCCTGTGGATCGACCCGTATTTGCCAGTTTCTGCCAAACAGACACCGTGCACTTGCGGTATATTTTAAAACCCATCATGAAATGAAAAAAAAAAGAAGTGAAAAAGAGTTGTCAATAAAGTGAAAAAAAGGGTTTATTTTGAATTACTTGAGCAAAGGTGTTGTTGAATATTTTTGGAGATTGTTGGTTGTTGCGTGGAGTTGTTGTGATCTTTCTTAGTCATGTTTTCAGTTATATGATGCTCCCCCTTCTTGGTTTTTCCACCACAATTCCCAAATTATTCCATACCTTTAACCTCTGCCCCATTACAACCCTTAAAGTCCTCTTGATCATTGTGTATTGTATTGTTGAATGTTAAGTGAGTCAAAAAGTCAAAGTTAAAGAGTATTTGCTTAGTCTGAGTCGACTTGATTAGGTTGAGTGTCATCATTTATCCTTTAAACACATGAGAGATTTGAGCGCACATGATTATAGTGAGGTCTGTCAGGTTTGGTTAAATCCAGCTTGGGAGAGACGGTATGTGGTATGATTGGAGAGTTGATTGTGATACATGACATGCTATGCGGCTTTGTTCGAGATTGTTTCGATGCTTGGTTTGTGTAGTGATTATATCTCTTGTGTTTTCAGTTGAGTGTTTAGCCCTGTTTTAGTCCTATATTGTAGGTTGTCTTACTTTTCCCATGTCTATGTCTTATTGCTTGGGGACAAGCAATGGTTTAGCTTGGGGGAGTTTGATAAATCATATTTATATATAGTTTTAAGGTGCATTTAGGTTGCATTTTAGAGCATTTAGATTCATATTGAGGTTCATTATTGCATCATATTCTTAAATTATGTTATTCTACTCCTATTCGGTATGTTTTCTTGTTTTTGATGAATTTCAGGTAATGAGAACGTATTTGGAGTATATTTAGCTGAGCTTGAGGATTAGGAGCACTTGGAAATAAGCTACGATGCATAAGGATAGTATGGATACGTCTTAGTACGAGTTTGAGCGAAAACGAAGCGGAAAATCATTAGAAGAAATGTGAAAAAGGAGTCATGTATACTCTTCTGATCATAACTTTTGATTTGCTTCTTAGAATCAAGAAATTCCAGTTGGGTTGGAAACTATACTTGAAGGGCTTTCCAACGGTAGGTCACACGTCCCAATCCGACTTCCGGTTCGAGAGATACAGCCTTCGCAAGTTGACGCAAAAATCACTGTTTTCCCGCCCGGTCGACCGGGCGGTTTTGCCCGACCGGGCGAAATGAAAATTTCAGAGGATGCAAAGCATGTTAGCCCGGTCAACCGGGCGAGAAAGGAGCCAAAATCGCTTGCGCGCCCGACCGGGCGGATTTGCTTTTCTGTCGAAGTTCCTCAATCACCGTCGCCCGACCGGGCGGATTTCGCCCGGTCAACCGGGCGGTTTCTCGAGATGGGTTTATTTGCTTTTTTTAGCCGGTTTTGTAAAAACGATAAATAGGTCTTCTCTCTCTCCCCAGGAGGCTCTCTCTTTTCTGACGTTATATTTTGTATTCTTAGGTTTAGTTTTAGTTTCCTTCTTCCTTTTCTCTCTAGTTTTTCATGGCAAACCCTAGTTTCTTTTTTCTTCATTAATTCATGAGTTTATAATTTTCATCTCTTTTCTTTCATTGATTTCTTTGATCATGCTTTTCTTTGTAGATTTAAATTTCTTTATTTATTTCATGATTGAGTAGTTTATTTTCTAGGGTTTGGGAATCCATGTTTATATGCTATGATTATTGATTGATATTAATGGTTTGATTAGTTATTGATATCTCTAATTGATTAGCGTTTTTATTGTTAATCTTGCAATCTGATCAATTGTATGGTTAAATGTTGCTAATATCGAGTCATAGATCGAGAGATAGTACTCTTTAGAGGCTTACCTACAATTAGCAAATCTGATTATGTTGAGCGACCGTACTAGCATATGTTGATTTGAGAGCGTTAAGGCCTGACCGTAGGATTAACATGTGCTCTAGATATCTGATTAATTGAATCATTGATGATATTTTGATAAATTATAGTTATGAACATGGTGAACCATTGCCCTAGATCCTTTTTAGCTTGATTTTCGTAGTTTGATTAGTTTAGAACTTTAATTCATTATTCCCGATCTTGTTTAGTTTCTCCATGCATTAGAAGCTAGATTAAAACAACCATCTCTCTGTGGATTCGACCCTACTTACCCTACTACATTGTTAGAAGGTTTTGCAGGAATTATTTTTGACAGGTGTACGACAGCCTATCACCAAGCACCCGCGATATGTTATCAGTCGTGTCAGTCCCCTAGGAAGGTTTCCAACGAAAAATATGTCCAGGCTCAGAGTAGTCCAAAAACGGCCCCAAAACATCCAAAATTAAAGGCTATAAGTCACGCTTTTAGACGTTTCCGGAGACCGAGCACTGGCGGTCGTGGGACGCCTCATGGAGACATGGGAGGATATATGTATGTATGTATATATATATGTATATATATATATATATATATATATGTATATATATATATATATAAGGAGTCCCGCCTCTTAGAATGGACCTAGGATGCCTTTTACGACCATTCGAGGCCATTCCGAGGGTGCACCGGAGAAGCATAAATGCGGTATTTGAAACCATTCTGGGGCGACGCAAAGGGTGACAAGCACCCAGGATGCATTATAAGTTGTTCCGGATCCCCTATTAAACTTTCAGGCGAAAAATAATTCCGGACCCGGAAAAGTCCGAAAACGACCAAAATCGAAGGCTATAAGTCATGCTTTTGGATGTTCTTGGTGCCCGGGAAAAGAAGGTCGTGGGGTACCTCCTTAGGACGTGAGAGGGTATGTATGAAGACTCCCAATGCTTATTGCTTAGAACGGACATACGACCACTTTTATGACCATTCCGAGGACATTCTGGCTTTACACTAGAAAATCATAATTGGGATATTTGAATGTATTCTGGGGCGATACAGAGGGTGCCAAGCACCCGGGATACGTTATAAATCGTGTCGGATCCCTTAGGAAGGTTTTCGATGAAAAATATATTGAGGCTCAGGGTAGTCCAAAAACGACCCCAAAAGAGCCAAAATTGAAGGCTATAAGTCACGCTTTTGGACATTCCTGGTGCTCGGGGACCGAAGGCCGTGGGATACCTCATGAGGACGTGGAAGGGTAAGTATAAGGACTCCCACTGCTTAGAACGGACATACGACGACTTTTACGACCATTCGGGAGACATTCTAGCTCTGCACTAGAAAATCATAAATGGGGTTTTTAAAGGCATTTTGGGTGATCTAGAGGGTGCGAAGAACTCATGATACGTTATATATCGTGCCGGAGCCCCTAGGAAGATTTCCAACAAAAAATATGTGCATGCTCAGGGTAGGCCAAAAATGGCCCCAAAACAGCCAAAACTGAAGGTTATAGTCACGCTTTTGGACGTTTTCGGTGCTCGGGCAAGGGAGACCGTGGGATGCCTCATGGGGACATGGGAGGGTATATATAAAGACTCCCACCTCTTAGAACGGACCTAGGACGCCTTTTACGACCATTCTAGGGAGTTCGATGGCTACACTTGAGAAGCATAAATGCCTTATTTGAAGTCATTCTGGGCCGATGCAAAGGGTGCCAAGCACCTAGGATGCGTTATAAGTCGTGCCGGATCCCCTATATAGATTTCCGGCGAAAATTATGTCCGGGCCTGGAGAAGTCCAAAAACAACCAAAATCGAAGGCTATAAGTCACGCATTTGGACGTTCTCGGTGCCCAGGAACTGAAGGCCATGGGATACTTCCCGAGGACATGAGAAGGTATATATAAGGTCTGCCACTGCTTAGAACGGATATACGACGACTTTTACGACCATTCGGGACATTTCGGCTCTGCATTATAAAATCAGAATTAGAGTATTTGAAGGCATTTTGGGACGATGCAGAGGGTGTCAAGCACCCGAGATACGTTAGAAGTCGTTCTGGAGCTCTAGGAAGGTTTCCAACAAAAAATATGTCCAGGCTCAGGGTAGTCCATAAACGGGCCCAAAACAGCCAAAATTGAAGGCTATAAGTCACACTTTTGGACGTTTCAGGGCCAGGGAACCGATGGCCGTGAGATGCCTCATGGAGACATGGAAGGATATATATAAGGACTCCAACGTCTTACAACGGACCTAGGACGCCTTTTACGACCATTCCAGGGCTGCACCGGAGAAGCATAAATGCGGTATTTTAAGGGATTCTGGGGCGATGCAAAGGGTGCTAACCACCCAGGATGCGTTATAAGTCGTGCCGGATCCCCTATATAGGTTTTGGCGAAAAATATGTCCGAGCCCGGAGAAGTCCGAAAACGGCCAAAATCGAAGGCTATAAGTCACGCTTTTGGACGTTTCTGGTGGTCGGGAACTGAAGGCCGTTTGTTACCTTCTGAGGAATGTGTGAGGATATATATATAACGACTCCCAATGCTTAGAACGAACATACAACGACTTTTACGACCATTCCGGGAACATTCTCGCTGTGCACTAGAAAATCATAGTTGGGGTATTTGAAGGCATTTTGGGGCAATGCAGATGGTTCCAAGCACCCGGGATACATTATAAGTCGTGCCGGATCCCCTTGGAAAGTTTCCAATGAAAAATATGTTGAGGCTCAGGATAGTCCAAAAACGGCCCCAAAACAGCCAAAATTAAAGGCTAAGTCACGCTTTTGGATGTTTCCGGGATCCGGGCACTGGAGGCTTGGGATGCCTCATGGGAACATGGGAGATAATATATAAGGACTCCCACCTCTTAGAACGGACCTAGGACGCCTTTTACGAACATTCCAGGGCTACCCCGGAGAAGCATATATGCGGTATTTGAAGGCATTCTGGAGCGATGCAAAGGGTGTCAAGCACCTAGGATGCGTTATAAGTCGTGCCGAAGCCCCTATGAAGGTTTCCGGCGAAAAATATGTTCGGTCCCATAGAAGTCCGAAAACGGCCAAAATCGAAGGCTATAATTAATTAGTTTATTTTTTTTTTTGGATTAATTAGTTAGTAACCCAGAAGCAGCAGTAATATAAATTAAGAATTTTCTTCGCATACTGGTACTCCATAGTTAAGTTAGCTACATCACCAGTCGAACATTCAAACTCGCCTGACTCCGAAATTTAGGTTGCAATTTGCTTCCATTAGTTCTAGTCAATTACCTAACTATACTTGATACCACCAAAATTCATTACTACTCAAACTAGTAGTCTAGTACTCGATGATTCATTACTACTCCATGCTAGTACCGATATGGCGATATCAGGCAAGGCTCGCTCACAACTAGTCCATACTCCACAGTATCAATTTATTAATGTAATGGGCCTCTTTTCTCTTCTTTTTTTTTTGACAAGAGCAAACAAGCAACAAAATACCCTAGACAAGATTACCATTATTACTAGAGGCGTCTTTTCTCTTGGAAAAATACTCTTATAGGCTAAAATGAACGTAAGGCTCAAATTCAAAGTTTCAACATCAAATCATATGCAAGAGCTAACTATAGTCTTTGTTAAACTGTTCCATTATTATATCACACTTGTGGCATAATCCATCCTCGTCTTTTGCAATATAAAAATGAACTTTAAACCGCCATTCATATAAAGCATGTATGGCTATGCTCATTCATATGTTTCTCCTTAAAATGCATTTACGGCCAAAGTTCACTTACCTTGAAAAGTCATATAGCCCTTTCTTCCTTTGTAGGATTCTCAATGTTTTCATTTTAATCTCCTCCTAATTCCTTATTTCCTATGTTCGTATTGAGTCACTATCTCAACTTATTTTCTTGTTAATATAACTAACCACTATCTTTCATGAGGTCATCACATCTACTTTTCACTCGCTTCTCAATATAATATCATATTTCCTAAATCTATGTGTTTGGAAAAAAGAGCAATGCTTTACGAGATAAAATTGAATTAGGAAAAGACGGAGTGTTGAGATAGGAGTAACAAGTACCTGCTACTCAAACTCGAAACCAACGAGTGCTACTAATAACTATAGCTTTATCTTAGTAATGATAGGTTTATCTTTTAGATTAAAGAAAAAACAATTTTACCTTTTTCCACTATCTTTTGTAGCCTTCTAATTAATCTATAAAACTTACCCTAAGAAGGAAAAGTTTGCCATTAGTTACTCTTCTGTATCAGCACTATAGTAATTAGCTCTAAAGTTAAATAAACACTACTAGAGTACAAAGTTGATAGATAGAAAAAGACTGTCAATGGGACAATAGTCATTAATAATAATTGCAAGTGATCCAAAGTCATCCCAAAAATCTCTGTCGCAATCTCACAACGAATGGTAAACAGGGGACCAGTTTTAAATTTGAGGAATTAAGTTAAAGACAAAGGCCTTCTAGAACAAAAATGACCCCTCAAATAAAAATAATGAGTAGCGACCTAATGGCAAGTTGGCAACCAAAGTAGGCACATTGTTTTTCTATTATCATCAAATCATCATCATTATTGTATATGGACCCAAGAAAAAATCACCATTATTTTTTTTGGAAGAGAAGGATTTTTCTAAAACTAGGATTAGATCGTTCCTATTTGGAATTTTTGTCTCAAGAACTTTTTAGATATTTGCAAAAAAACTATCTTAACTAACAAAATTGCCCAAAAATACCTTAAATACTTAAAACCACTATTGACAAATACCATAATGGTTTTATTACCAATGAACTATGGTTTTCTAATCACTAATAGTCACGTGCTGGGAACATGAACCGGTTTAATTACCTTTTTCACCTAATTTTCCCATCAGTCTTCACCATCGCACTACCATCACCTCTCCTTTTCGCTCCAAAATCACCACCATCACCTGTCCTCTCCATTGAACACTCACTCAAACACTGCATCACCTGCAACCTCACACTAAATTACAACTGCATAACTACGCGTCTACGCCCATGCACCCTTAACCTCATCAACCGCATAACCCCTATTATATACTGTAAAAAAGTAAAGGATAAAAACTAATAAAGAACGAAGAAAGTATTATCTATTCTACAAGACGCGTGATTTTCTTCAGATAACAATTTATTATACTATACTCAACCAAACAACTTCATAGTTCATAGTGAAACAATTATATATTTGCTTATTTTATAATATCAATTAAATAAGTAGTTACACTACAAAGGTAGATACGTGAGACTATAAGCCTGTGGCAATTGTTGATGGGCCCCCGTCCATGGGCTTCTAGAAACCAGTTGCAACTAAAAAAGCCCGAATTTTCATTGTTTAGCAATTAGACCTGGAATATTATTTTCCCTCATTATAAAAAAAAGTGAAAAGGACAGGAGCTTCTAGAAGGCTAAATTATAATACTAAGAGAATTCCATATGGAGAAGTTGGAAAACATATCCAATAATGTCCAATGACACCGTCGCTGGGCCCATCAATTAAAGAAAGAAAGAAAAATAAAAGACAATGGCCCCACCCCATTCAAACTCTTTGTTTTTTTTTCTTTTTTTTTTTTTGAGGTTAAAACAGAGGGTGTCTGAATCTGAGTCTGTGTCTCTGATAGAAGTAAATTATAAAAGTGGAGGTCACGCATATTTGATGTTCACACTTCACACGCGAATCATTCCCTCTTTCTTCTTCTTTCTTCTTCTCCGCCTTTTACTCCTGCTCGAAACCCAAACCTAAAAATTGGAATCGTTTATATATATAGATACATAGAAATTGTAGTCTCGCACATAACATTCATCTGTAATCTGAGAATGATGCAAACCCTAAGTTTCGCTTGCAATCCGCCGACGGCGTTGAATTATCAATTTCGATGTAGAGCAGCGGTTCAATCATTATCACCGCCCACGCGTAAATCGGCAAGCCTATACGAAGTTCTTCGTATTAAACGCAGCGCATCGTCGCTTGAGATTAAGACGGCTTACAGGAGCTTAGCTAAGCTGTACCATCCCGACGCAACATCTCTGTCTTCATCATCATCATCATCATCATCGGACGGTCGTGATTTCATGGAGATCCATAACGCCTACGAAACTCTCTCAGATCCAGCTGCGCGAGCTCTATACGATCTGTCGTTAGGGTTTGGGATTGGAATCGGAATCGGAATCGGAATCGGAGTCGGAGATCAATTTTGTTATTCTGTCGGTCGTCGCCCCACTCGACGCTGGGAAACGGATCAGTGTTGGTAGCAATTTTTCTTTTTAATCCAGGTTGCTATTTGCTAGTACTAATATAATTTAGGACTAATTACTTTCTAGGTTACAGATTACAAGTATGATCTTGTTTTACTTGTTCAAGATCCTTGATATAAATATTGTAAAAACCAAAAACAGGAATCATTTATGTATATCCTTCTTCTTCCTATCCTTGTTTACCTAATTTCTCTTATCGATTGGCAATCAGACAGTCGTACTTTCTTTCTCAAGTGTTTTTTTTTTTTTTTTTTTTGAATAAACTTTCTCAAGTTTAGTGAACGGGAATAAATTAACTTCATACCAATTGGCAATTACCAAGCCAAGGTTGAACTGAACATGTTCGATGCTGGTAGAGAGTAGAGTACCATAGGGAGTACAGTCCGATCAAATATGTAGTATTCCCTCCGTTTCAAATTATAAGGCATTTTAGCGAAAAAAATTTGTTTCAAAATACAAGGCATTCACAATAACAATGTAAAATTAAATGCAACTTCATACTATCTAGATAAGATTATAGGTTGTTTTGTATTAGCAATACAATATTTAAAGTCAATTATTATTACCTATGCAAATTTAACTAAAACTAACTAAATCATTAATATGTGTAAAAGTGGTTTCAATGTCTTATAATTTGAAACGGAGGAGGGAGTATACAACTTGTGAAGAACTGAAGATGCTATTATGAAGATTACAAATTGTTTATTTAGCAACAAGTTACAAGTTTAAAGCAACCAATCAAATGGCCCCAAAATGCTTTCATTTAGACTTTCTATCACTACTGAGTAGTGACTACTGAGTGCTGTGCTACCAATTTTTGAGACCAAAAGGATAGACATGGCCCCTGAGGCTGAATATCAAGTGTTATTTGCTTTAGCTTTCAAGGAATTGTAGATTGGATGACCAAAAACATAACATTATTGCTAATTTATTCCAAAAAGATAGGGACTGTAATGTAGTCTAGTCTCGTATATTCTTGGCTTTACTTTACGCACCAACATTCATATTTCATGCCATGTTATTATTGGTCACCCACATTCCTCCTTCAAATCATTCTTGTTTAATGTCCATCTTTTTGCATCTACAAATTAAACCTAATCTAAACTTATAAACTACTTATAAGATAATGCTTTTTAATATCCCACTTCTAATAATAATTGTCACTATAATGGTGTGATTTTATATGGTGAACCGTCATTGTAACAACTCAATCAAAGCATCTGTCACATTATCTAATTACTCGTGTCTACTACTAATTGTTTATTAAGGACGCACTGCCTCTTTGTCTTACCTTAACAATAATTGTTTAGAAACAGATATCGATTAAACGTGAATATTAATATTGCCAAACATTTGATATAGAAAAAACGCAATCATTTCTAACTATTACACATTGACAATATTTTATGGTAAACTCCTCCAAAAGACTCAACATACATGTTTAGGGGGAAAAGAAAATCAAGGAACCTAACAGAAATACAGAAGCCTTGTCCGAGTTGTATCAACTGTTCTTGTTGAAGGCACAAAATCGAGATGGAGTTGTTTTCCATCCTACTTTTATTTTCTCCAATTAATTAGAAGCCTTAATCAGCATCATAAACAAGTTCATCCTTTCATAGCATGTGTAAAAAGAAAAGACAAAAAAAAGAAAAAGAAAAATCTACTCGACCAAGACATACATCATTCCAGTTTCCAAGTTACCAACCCCAAACAACAGGGAGAAATTAAAAAGGTTCAACTATACATAATATCCACCTTCAGAGTCAAAATCAACAGGATAGCTTAAAAACAAAGAGGAACACTCCATGGATCATTTACAGGTCATCAACATGGAGTTGATGACATGCATGACAACGCGGATGCTCGATAGCTCTGTGGACGAGGTGGTAGGGAGGCTACGTTGGTGGTTCAAGATCTGGTAAACCTGCTCCAAAATCGGTCGCACATGCACCGCAATCATTGGGTCATGTGGAATTATGCATGCAGCAACATCTGTCATCCATGGCAACTTTCTAGCTGTATCCTTGGTTATATCACAAGCAAGCTGCTGCAGAAGAGAGAGTAATACGCCTTGACTCAAAGGCAAAGGCATTGTCGACAAAAGACGCTGCAGATCAACCTGGTAGACATAACAAATTGTATTCGTGAGCATCACTGTCTTCGACATCAAGATGGCCCAATTACATAACATAACTTGGAATATTTATATGATATAAGGGATGACAGGTATAATGATATATGGGTAAGTAGAAAAAATGTGCAATGCACCATAAGTCCCTAACCAAAGAGCCAAGCTTCACAATTCTGTCCTAACACGAACGTGTTTCACAGTCATCAAAACTCTGAAATTACCCACTCATACTAAGGTACCTCAATGATCTGGGCATGAAGCTACTGAACAGACATATAGCTCAATTATCATTTATAATTTTCTCTCTTTTTCTCCAACTCATCTTGGAGGCTGGAGCTGCTCGTTAAACATTCTTTTTGTGTAGTAAAAAGGTAGTAACAGAATGGAATTATCAGGGGAGGGGGGTGAGGGGAATGAAAGCAGGCATGGGAAGGGAAATGTGAAGACCTCAATTTCCTACTCCCTCCGTCCCAAAACATAGTTTCCTTTTCCTTTGGTGTCCCAAAAAGATGTTCCGATTTCTAATCTTTCTACTTATATTATTTACTTTGTCATAATCCTATTGGTTTTTTTGTCCATTTAAGTTAATCTTATTGGTTGAAATAATTAAGCACAGTTATCAAAAACATCAATTAATGCTGTTTTGTTAAGAAAACCCATTCATTCTCCAATACAAGTACAGCATTAAACACAAATCATGATATGTTCCACTTTTCTTAGATCCCGTAAAAAATGAGAAATAGGAATTATATGATAGGACAGAGGGAGTAGATGACAGAGGGTTGAAAATAAAAAATTATTGAAACAATAATTTATTTAAGAATATTAGACCTCCAGATATCAATCAATTGAGATCTAAAGTTTAAGAAAGTAGAATTTTAGAGTTACCCTTGCCTAAATATTTTTTGTTGGAACCAGTAAACTTCCCAAAATGAAATATGAAAAAAGTTTGAATACAAGAAAAGGATTAATCATCTGAAAGTGAACAAAGACTTTGACCTAAACCTCGATAACTCCACAGTAATATAAGCAATACCTGCGAACAGAGCCAAGAGACGATGGATACATCACTTCTTTGCAATGCCGAAGTAAATGCCTCCTCATACTTGTGTTCAGAGATTAGTCTCGATAGCTCCTTAGTTGGATCAAATGGCTGCTCAACCTATGACACACATGATGTTGCTCAATATCCAAGATAACCAACTAAAACAATCCTCCAATAAGAAATCAAAACAAAGAAAACCAAGCAACCACCAAACAAGAAAAGAAAAAATTGAGGTACAGATCCTTAAGAGCTCATAGTTACACTAATTTAATAAGGGGTCAACTAACTTTCTCGTGTAGACCTCCCAAAGGTCCGTTACTCAATTGGGTGATCAAGGGATTTCCCGCTTTCGAGTTTGCACCAGCAGCTGCGAGAGCTATCAGCTTCCGCTGATTATCAGCCAATTCTCCATTCAAGGTTTGAGTCAATGATGATGCTGAATTCAGAGCATCCTGCATAATCAACGATGAGCAAACAGAGTCAGCAACAATAAGTATACACTCCATCAAATAGTTGAATGTTTGATCGTTTAATAGTAGTCTTTCACTTCCAACGCTTTACTAACGTCCAAAAGCATTATGTAGCAAAGACTGACAAGTGCCATAAAGATGAAGATGTTAGAATAAGTGCATCATCCAACAAACACGAATCATCAATAAAGAAATGAATGTGCAACAGTGCACCAATCACAAGCTGAACAGGAAATGAGAAGAATGATGACTAGATTCTCCATCATATATTCATATCCCAGGATAACAATTTTCACACATGCCTTAAATTTTAAACCAACATAACATTTCTTCCACCTAAGACATCCAAGATGAGGTCTGTAGACAATGATCACTCCTAATTATACTAGGAACCAGAACTTCAGACCAGGTCACCCTAATGACATAAAAGTTCATATCACAATCACCTATGATTAGTTGCGCAATTTTTATTCTTAAAAGCTCAGGGAACAAAGAAAAAGGAGAAGGCACTTTATAACACTCATTCTAAATCAAATTGTTCACCATGAATTTTGAAAACATCCAAAAAAGAATTGTTCTACGATAAAGAAACAACATTAACAAAAACAAGTTAGAGAAGCAAAACCCCCATGTAATGAAGGATAAAACTAGAAGCAAACAACCAATTTCAAACACAGTTTGGACAAACGTCACATCAAAATCATAAATCGGACTTGCACATAATTATTAAATGGTCAGGACTCTATAAAGGTAATTTTGCAATCTCATAAAGCTTAAGAATATACATGCCGAGGGTGCGACAATAACAGCACTATGAGCCTAAGAAGCTAGATGAAACATAATTAACATAGATGAAACATATTGTGATCAAAATATTATAGTAATCGTGGACAGTGTGAGATCGTACCCTCAGGGCAAGAGCTAACTGAGAATTTGTTGATTCCATTTGATGCTGTGCTGCTGTTGTATGTTCAGCCATTCCCTTCTGGAATGCAGAATCAACTTGCTCAAACATTGCTTTGCAGGACATCTCAAAAGCAGGGATGATAGAAGCCTCCAAGCAAGACCTCAATCCATCCTGCAAACAAATAAAGCTCTTGTCACATACTCCGAAGACAACTGACAAAATGCATCAACAATATACAAAAATAGAGATTAATCTTGCTATATACAAGGATATACATAACAGAGGTGATTTACATGCGAGTTACATATACCTGAAGAGCTTGTTTCCCAGAAGTCTGAAACTGAGCTTGAATGTGCCTAGCCACAGTGGCTTCAAGTTTTGAAGATATCGACTTCTCCAGTTGACTGACTGCCTTGTCACCAACTCCTCTCTGCGTGACAATCAATAAGTGATTAAAACAAGAAAGCACAATCATCAACGAAGCCAAGGAAGTATGTATGTCTATAAGCAGGTCAAGATCTAAGGGGTCCTAGGGTGACAAGAAATTATAATTATAGCGATTCCTACTTAGAGTTATAGCACTGCTTGCTTAGAGTTACACCACAAACTTTTCGAATCACAAAACAAAATTATATATATATATATATATATATATATATATATATATATATATATATATATATATATATATATATATATATATATATATATATATATATATGTATATGTATATGTATATATATATGTATATATATATGTATATATATAATATATATATATATATATATATATATATATATATATATATATATATATATATATATATATGGTTAGAGTTACATCACTTGTCACTTGCTAATTAAAGTTACTCTTTTCTTGCTACTCACAATAAGAAGCCTTCTCACATGAACTTGATTTGTGTGTGTGTGTGTGTGTGTGTGTGTGTGTGTGTGTGTGTGTGTGTGTGTGTGTGTGTGTGTGTGTGTGTGTGTGTGTGTTTATATAGTACAGGTGAAAACACCTCTTATATCAGGATGTGAGGACAACAAAATAGTAATTCATTTTAGTAAAAATATATTCCATGCGTTTTTGAAAGTTCTACTCGGTTACTATAGATACATTTTAAGGCAAATTAAAGAGAGTGTAAAAAGTGGGTCCACTTAGTTTCTTTACTTTTTTTAATGAGGCGAGAGAGTGGGTTTATTATATTTTAAGGGAGATAGAGAGCATGGAAGAAAGAGTGTGGGCCAAGGATGATTAAATTATTGTATATCATTTGCCAAATGAAGACTAAAGCATAGTGAGTAGAATTTAAAAACGGATGAAAAAGGAAAGCGAGTAGAACTTAAAAAAACGGAGGGAGTAATTTTAAATTATGATATTACATGGTAATCTTTTTTAGTATATCTTTTTGGCCCCGCAAGGAAAAAAATGGTAACATTTTAGCCAAAATGGATTAGTAATTGTTTAGAAAGGATAACCTATGTAATGTTCTCGCGTTCTCATATAAAGATTGTTCCTCCCTCCCTCCCTCCTAATAAACAATTTGAAATAGAGATACATTGGTTCAACCCATGATCCTTTCATAATACCATTTGCTATCAAATAATCAGGATTTATTTGGCCCGTGTTCTACAATTCTACTATATTCAGCTTAAGAGTACATCTACAATCATACAAAGCTCATCTACGTATTCACCACAAGAAAGTCATAAATAAAGACCAATAAGTGACTTATGAATAGTTATTCAAACAATTCAGAAAAAGAATTTTTAAGTATAGGCCTTGTTCAGTATCGCTGCCCGTTTTCTATTTGATTCTGAGATTTCAGAAGTTGCAAATTTTTGTACTTGTAACTTAAACCCATATTTTTTATACTAATATTAATTTTGAAAACTGACAAAAAAAAACTAGAAATTACCTTTTGTTTTAGTTTCCAAGAACTTGTTTTAAGATTTCAAAGAAAAACAAAAACTAGAGTTTGGCAACGATAACAAACAAGCCTCGGTTGTTTGTTTTAAGGCCACATAGCCAAATTTAGTTCTTAAAGATAACTAACATTTTTAAGATTTGATGATTAACACAAAAAAAACAATTAAACTTGAAAGTACTCGAACACAATAATTTTCCAAATTTCTCCGCTTTCCTTGCTTTATCTTCAATTAATCATCTTCCTTATTATAAGACTTGTCCCCTACTCATCCCACTATTACTATTCAATTCTTCTCTCCTTGTACTCCCATTTCTCCTTCAACTAACAGATGAAAGTACACAATTGTAATGGCTTATATACACATATACACACAAAAAAGCAAAGGAGACAGATCAGAGAAGCGAAAGAGAGGTTGAGAATTGAGGTGGAGGATGCAAATGCCTCTTCCTTATCAAAAATGGGAAACTCTTCCACCTTAGGCATTCTCACTTTCAGTTTATGGATTCGAGTAAACCCTAACTTACTTAAAGCTAAAATCATATCTCCTCTGACAAGCGACAACCTAATATTTGTGTCATGTATAATATAACCTAAATTCTACAAAAATATGTATTTATGTTTTTTTTTTTCCTACAGCAACTTTCCCCTTCTATCTCGATCTCCTTCATGGACTTCTCTTCTCCAGTTCTCCCTCTTATCCCCAAACACATATGGCACTAACTTTGTCGCCACGACCATTTCGGCAATCAGACAATTACACAAACAAAATTTCCAACCCCCCCCAAAAAAAAAAAAATTCCAAACTCCCCACGCCCCCGAAAAAAATAACAATAATAACACCTCCACGCCATTTGCCGCCCATATTTACCGTACCACCGTTGTATTTATACTGAATTTTTTTCTTCTCTCTCCCTCCTCTACTTCTTCCTCTATAATCACCACCCCTCAGCCACCACCACCCCCGCCAACCCCCCCACCCCACCCTGAAGCCCTCATGGGCCCCCCTCTACCCCAGCCCACCCCACCCCACCCCAGCCCTCTCCCTCTCCCCCCCTTTGCCCATGCCCCCTCCCCTCCTCTCCCCGAGGTAAAAAAAAAAAACAATATATGTATTAAAATAAAGGCGGTGTTTAGTAAATACGGGCGGTAAATAGCAAGACCCTAATAATATTAATAACAACAATAATAAAGGCCATCTTTTTTCCATATCATTATGCAGCAGTATTCTTGCTAGGATAATCATGTCTCATGACAACTACTCAATTAGAATAAATCTTTGTCTATCCCATTCAAGATGAAGAAATTCAATCACATTCACTTCACAAGGTTCAAATAAAGGAAGAAAGATAAGGTAGACGGAAAGAAATTCTATTTATTCCTTTTTGTTGTTCTTGCTTTGCTTTGTTTTCTAGTCCACTTCGTTTTGTGATCCTGTTCTAAATAATTTCTTAAAAGTTTCCCATTTTACCCCAAGTGTCCCACTCCCACTCCACCTAATGGTCGCACTTGCCCCCCACAAACTTTACGCGGCCAGTTTGTAGTCATTATTTACCTTAATTTTTTCTCATGCTATCCTTAGGAACATGGAATACTACACAGGGAGTATAATGTTGGGCACCAAAGAAATCATCAAAAGAATTTTAAAAAAGAGTCACTCCCTTCACTTTGTTCCATTAATGACTTCATTTTGTCCCTCTATTACTTAGCACATTGATCTCCCTATAATAATTCATTTGAAAGAAAGAAAGGTAGATGAAAGGAAATCGGAGGGGCAGAAGATATGACATATAAGTGAATCCTGATTGCAGTCCATAAAACAGGCTTATATGACTCAGAGCCTATTCTACACTCAAATGTCATCATAGCATCTTTCTATATGAATGTAGCAAATGATCTTGCTTCTAGAATGCTAAACAGACTAATTGGCCATTATTTTACTTTTTTGATAAGTAATATATAAAATTAGATTAGAAAGACAGACTAAGTGGGTAACTGGCTTTATGAAACAAAAGAAAAAAGCATCTCGGTCTTGACCAAAATTTAATTTTGGTTAGTGAAAACTTTCACATAAACAAGTCCAACCATTTAAGGAGTACCATCTTACCACAAAAAGATAACAGTAACAAATAGGCACCATACCATTTTCTACGTCTTTCTATGTGACTTTTAAATTTATTATCCGACTTAACAAGTCAAGGTAAAATGAAATTTGATATAAAAAAATTTCCATAATAGAAAATGTAAGCTGCAAAAGATCAGCAGTGAACTACTACCTCAAAAAATAAAATTCATGCATCTTATAGCTACTTGAGTTATGAAAGTATAGAAAGCTAAAACACAAAGACCTCTTATAATAGAGGAAAAGAAGAGAATACTGTTATAGGCTCTATTCAATTCTTATTTTGAGGACAGATTTTACAACAGATGAGCTGTCATGAGTTTCTTAGTTTACCAAGCACCAGCAGGAACCCATTGGACCCTGACTCATAAATGTTAAAAAGCACTCAAAATTCAAGAGAAACATGAGATGAAAATAGTGAGAAATGCCAACAGGACTTCTTGATCAAAGTGTGCACGGAGCACAGTCACAAGGAAGGTAGTATTCAGTCCTCAAGGCTCAAGTTGTATAATTGAAGATGTTAACGGAAATCATGGCAGGTTTGGCAAGTCAATACAGGTGGCGTGTTCTGAAGAAGAGTAGTTAGCCAGTCAAAAACTTATCACCATCAGGCATGGATTTCTAATTTTCTTTCGGTTATCAGTCATATTTTACTCCTCAACCACAAAGCTAGAAGGCTGAAACACACGAGCAAATACATATATTCTCCTCCCACATATTCTTGCATGCGCAAATGCATATTGTTTCCTCCACATAACCTCTGATGAAAAGCAAACCAGGCTTATTGTAGGAAAAAGAAAGAAAAAAAAACATTTGGCCGCCTCCTAGAAAAATTAGAGTACAGATCTAACCATCTGAACAAGCTACTGACACATTTTTATGTTTCCAAGTCTGAACTCCAAACTGTCTATGAAAGAGTGAAATGCACCTCAGGAATCTTTATGTGTTTTATGGCTCTACTTTAATCAGCAAGTCAGACAGCTAATGTTTATCCCCTCATACCTAATCAAAAAGTTGGTGGCACTAGAAGTACATTATGTCATGTTATTTAGGATTTGATTTGGCTAAACATTTAAGGGCCTAACCTGAAAAGACTCCGTGATAGCTGACGATATAGTTTTCTCAATAGCAGGAGTTATAGTGCGAGCTACACTTGTGCCAACAGCAGCCAATTCTTTCTTTAACGTTCTCTCAACTACAGCAGGCAAGTCCTTGTTCACAATATTAGTTATATGTCCAGGTATTTGCTGCATACGATCCCGTAACGACTTATCAAGTTTAGTGATCTCCTCCTGTATACGAGCCCATAAAGCATCAGTATTCGCCTTCGAAGCCTTCTCTATGCTCCGTCCTAAAGCTGCCTCAAGCCTTCTACCCTCTTTGGTAACCGGTGCAGAAACTACTGTACTCATCTGCTTCTGCATTTCCTTCTGTGTTGATAGTATCTGCAATAAATGGAAAAATGTCAGATGAGACAGAACAAAAGCCAGTGGAAAGCAGAATTTGCTAACACAAAAAAATACAACGGAAGTAGCGATGCCAGATGCTATTGCAATTGACAAACAGAAAAGACCAGATACAGAAGACGGGCAAATCATTTATTCATATCTGGCAAATGGCTATACACTAAACAAATTAATTTAAGAATCCAGGCACCAAATTTTGGGGGGAGAGAAGATTCACTTTCCAGGTCTCCCCCTACCACCACCCACCGAAAACCAAAACTAAATGAGGGAAGGAGCCAGGGACAAGTGCGTTATCAAACAACAAGGCCTATGAGAAGCAGGAAATATGGAATGAAAAGCAAGCGACTGTAAAGAGTAAATCATTACTGCGCAAGGCCTATACCGTGTCTTATGGGATAAAAAAGTCCTGCAAAGATTGACTTTAAAATGTTAAGCAGCATGAGCCAACTGGCGCGACGTTAAGTGATGTGATTAACATTCTTGTTCAGGTTCACTTCAGGATAGATAGATCATAGAAATCCAGTGCACATCAGACTCTAGTAGATACAGACTGTAATTGATTGATTAAGATCCAGGTAAAATAGACCTGAATTCAAGTTTAGCCAATTACCACACCAATCTACGGCATAACCCAAACAAATCTACAAATGCTGATATCAGACATGCAAATCTGTACTTCTATAGTTGGACAGGCAGGTTTGATTATCTAGAAAAAAGTCCTAGCACTAGGGTGTAAAGCTTGATGTGATTCACTTATTTAATACACACACACAAAGATAGGTTCCTATATTCAACTAGATAAACCATCCTATTTGTACCTATGACTTATAGTAATAAGAAAAGCTCAACTCTTGCAAAGGCTACTAAAGTTGATGCATTTGGCTAACAAACATTAAAATAGAGATTGTGCGACTAGCACACAGAAAATTGCTATTATAAACACCATCAAGAATTCCCATCGGCTACTTTGCAATAAATAGAAAGCACGTGAATCTAAGATGTTGCTTTCTATTTCTTCATTCTAATCCAATAGCCATTAAAAGTAAATCTTTAAAGAGGGTCAGAATTCATGAGTAACATCCTACAATGCCAACTGCAAATGTTTAAAGATGAAAGTTCATATAATGACCTGATTTAGTGTTTCATGCACAGCCAGCATCTGTGAAGAAGACTCCATGATTGCCACACTTGAACCTGTAACAGCCCCTTGCAACAACTCCGCTGCATTTGAAACACTTTGCGAAGGAGATAATGAACCGGATGCTTGAGGATTCTTCCCTTTCTGCTTTTTCCCTTTGGCACCCGCTGAAGGAGACTGTGGTACTGTCGTTGATACAGCAAAGACTGCAGGCTTCCCAGATATATCATTGTTGGATTCATTTCCTTCCTCCTCACCAGAATTTGAAGGTTGCGCTAGAGCCTCCATGATGCTATTTCTAGCTTCTTCCATGATAGATGATTCAGATGGCAATGCACAACACTCTCGACTCATATCAGCCCCGAGATCTGATGCCTGAGAAAAAAAGGCCTTCTCCTTTCTTTCTGTGATAATTTGAGGATCTGCTGTGCGAGTAGACTCGTTTGGATTAGCAAATCCAGTTTCACCCACAACTTTAACCTCCACCTCAGCATTTGCTGCATCGTTAGTCACAACTACATCCTGAATTTTGGCCTCATTTTCACCTTTTTCAGAAACACGGGTAGCATCAGCTGATGATGTAGCCATGATCTCAAAGGGAGTAACAAGATGAGTTGGGTGTTTGAACATGACAGCCGGATTGGCAATATCGGAGGCATTTCCTTGTACAGTTCTGCTATCATCATTTGACGCAGACAAAGCAGATGAGCTTGTCTGCGCACTATCCATCTGCCTATCAAGAGGATAATCGCTAACTGCTAGATCACCACGGAGATCACTGAGCTTTTTAGACAACCTTGGACTAAGAGGAAGAGAAGGGGATGCAACAGGGGCAACTTCAGCATTGCTTGATGCCGATAGCAATGAGGTAGGATTAGGATCCACATTTGAAGTAGTAATTTCCTGAATGGAGGTTACATCAGCAGCAGTGCTCACAGGACTCTTAATCTCAGATGAGCTCCCAAGGCCACTGATGAGGTTACTTGGTTTGGCTGCAGATACGGGAACCTCAAAAGATTTGCTTCCAGACGGCTCTATCGCAGGAACGCATTCAGATGCATCACGAGAAACAGTGGATTCTGATTTTTCCAAACTGAAGTTCTCCAATGGTGGAGGCAAGCACTGGGAGATGTCCAAAGCATACTGCTGTATGGCTTGTGTCTGGACGCAATAAACTTGAACTAGATGTTCCCCATGAGGTAAGACATCACTTGTCCCAGTAAAGCTCAGGATAGGCATAGTAACAGTAAACTCTGCTAGATAATCCATGCGGGTTGCTGCTGGGTTAGCACCATATTCTAAGTGAATTGCATAAATAGCATTCTTCTTAGCGTTTGCAAGTAAAAGAAGCCCCCCTTGAGACAATGCAACGACCTGATTGAAAAATGCTTCCTCGTTTCGAGGCTCCGCCGAACTCTTCAACTCCAGTGTCTGTACGCACCGCCAAGATTCAGCATCACTAGGCAGCAACCATCCTTCTTCATCAGATGAAGCCCAGAGCTTCAACTGTCGATTAAGTGGTCCCTGTTTCAAAGGCATTTGGATGTGTTCTAAAAGTTAGGCCAAAGAAAAGCAAACAAATTAACATATAAGTGGAGCAGATTCACAGACGAGAGGCATCCAAAATTTTGAAAAAGACCCTATTATTTAATATTAGAAAGAAGAAAACTGAAGTATGAAGCAAGCAGAATTAATATTTCTTCTAAATACAAAGTATAAGGAGTTAAGGACATGTTAAAAGACCAAACAACTCCCCATAACCAGAACAATTGATAATACAGAAAAATACAGAACTGAACGAAAAAGAAATAGCATACAGCTGTTATAAGCATGATATGATCTGGTCGATGTGGGGCAGCCAAAAACTTGGCCGCATCAATAGGATGACCATCATGAGGCCTCAATACTAGAAGTGGTTGTGTCTTGCGATCTTCCCAAATCTTAATCTGAAGACCAAAGAGTCAAATAAGCATGATGACAAATATATCAATCATTTATTACACTAAAAAAAGTCAACTCATAGATTCAAAAAACCAAGAAGTATATTCATTAATTAAGAGAATATTTTTATTATTTTGACAGGTTTATTAGATAAAAGAAAAGTTGAACAATATTCATCCAAAAAACTGTTAAGACATGTTCCCGAACTTATTAGCAACAAAAAGAAATTGCTTTTCAAATACATAGAAGAAAAGAGCAAAAAAAATCAACCATAATGCAGCGACAACTTTAAGCAGCTACATCAGAATATTTCTTGTAAATAAAAATGAAAGACAAAAGCCTAGTCTCGAACATGAAGAATGAAGAACAATGAAAACTGAAGTTGACAACATAAAACAAAGTCAATATCTAAAAAATAAAATCATTATAATTGATGACAGAAAATAACCTGTTAAAAGAGTATATAACAAAAAAATTAATTCTGAATTCGAATTGGATTTATATTTGTATACCCTCTTCATATAACGGAAATACAGAAAAGAATGATAAATAGTGATATGGATACACGATTTATATAATGGAAAATCCAATATTTCAAAATTTTATCTAGAATGACAGGAAAAGTGGAAACAAGACCATATATAATCTGATCTTTGTGGACAAATCCAGACATTTGTTTTTACTATGAAGAAAAACAGTAATAATACAAGATTTTTACGATATAAAAACCCATAGAGGAACTAGAAATATCAATGCCTGACAGCCTAAAAACTGACAGTCTATATTTATATACTTCATGCAAAAAACAGTAGTCCATGATAATTTAAATTGACCTAAATGTGACAAAAATAAAATGCATTAGTACAGTGTGTGTCTGTGTGTGTGACAGTGTGTGTGTGTCTGTGTGTGTGACAGTGTGTGTGTCTGTGTGTGTGTGTGTCAGTGTAATTTGTGACATACACTGTGTGTGTGCGGCGTGTGTGTGTGTGTGTGTGTGTGTGTGGGTGTGAGAGAGAGAGACTGTTTTGTAGTTTGATACTATTGCCGACAAGAATAAAGTTGGGCACAAGACATACCGTTCCATCTTTTGAAGCTGAAACCAAACGGGTCGTCATCCATTGGCACATGGATAAATCGGTAACCTCCCCTTCATGTTTACCTACAAGCTGAACCCCATCAATAAGCTTCTCCAACGGACAAACAAGAGGCTCCTCTGCAGAAAATTCAACCCCCTTGCGAACTTTGGTAGTATCAATTCTGAGGACACTTTTCCCAATGGCCACAACAAGTATTTCCTGCAAAACGAATAGTTTACAAAATTGATCAAAAAAAAGTACAACAGGACACCTCATGGAAGACATAATATGAAAATATGCTAAAAAGCTACTAGTTACTTGTTTGTGACAGTGCCAGCAAACGCGCGGATGAACAGATCCTTCATCCGCAGTAATATGAATGGCTAGCACGATATTTCCAGAAATTTGCGGCTTTTCTTCCTCATCTGGACCTTCAGAAATCTTCCACACATAAACCCGTCCCTCTATGCTTGCACTGCACAATAACTTGACAGTTAACCCAAAGATAGAACAGGCATGTACCTGAAAACACCGATAAAGTAATACCTAGCCAGAAGATGAACATCTTCCGCAAAGAAGGCCATGTCTGTCACCCTCTGCAGGAAAGAAAGAAAAAGAAACATCAACAGAAAGTGCAAGGAGAATCTCAGAAACAAAATGCAATGAGCAAGTCTAAAATAGAGCTTCAATAAAGTACAGCATTTGAATATTTTTATTTGTTCAATACAATTGATGCATGGAGACATAATATTCAACGACTTTCAGACCACCCTCAAGAACTTCCATTGACAAAGAACAGCTGAAAAATTTATAGAGAAAGCTAAGGGTGAAAGAACATTTGCATCAAAAACACACTTCAAGAGTTGCTATACAAGGTAAGAAACAGAAATTTCCATATGAAATATATCACTATCTCATCTCATCTATAAGCTAAAAATTAACATCTACACCAAGGACAAGAAATTTAAAGAAAAGAAAAGCTTGAAAAAATGTTTCCATCAAAGACAAACCAATAAACTAAAAGCATTATTTTACTAAGAAAGCTCTCAAATATCACATATCATTTCTTTTCAGAGCCCCATTTCTCTCATAACAATACAACTTACAACATCAACAAGCAATTCCTTCTAGACTGCCACTATGCATCATATCTATATATGATAATGATAGCCTTTTCCTTTCAGCAGGTAAATAGCTCATAAACTAGTCAAAAGATATGAGGCATACAAAGGATCCTCTTGAGGCTTCTACATGAATCAAGAAAGCTATTTGCAACTATTTACAGCCCTGTTCCAATGCTAACAAGAGAGACAAATGACCACCATAGAGTGTTTGAGAAACCTAATGCACCACGCATCTTACTACAACAAGAAAGAAAAAATATATACATAATTGACACTCACTACTGATACCAAAGCGGTCATCCTATATGACAAATGACAAACACAACTATTATCGTCGGAGATAATGAATCTCAGCAAAATTATTCCCAATTCATCTGATAAACAGATTTTTTTTACTGTCAATGTTTTGATTGGCATCTATTGATTATACTAATTCAACTAGTCACCTGTGTAAGACGATGAAATCCCTGCCTTGAACAAAATATACAGAGTTGTAGAAAGTTTTGAAATGACACAATGAGCTATTTACTGCTGTATATGGTAAGAAATATACACTATAACGCAATAAATTTCACATACAGATATGTAATATAACTTTGTAATATCCAATAGTCTGATCAAATAGCCACAAGATAAATGAACTTCTATTTCCTTTTGTAATTCCCAGATAGGATGTATAACACTCTTATATACCTAGGTCAAACAAATGTCTTTTACAAGTATATCTCATGAAATAGATGAGTTGTTTCTTCTTACTTTTTCCAACAGACTATGAACCAAGAAGTAAGATTTTCGCTGTTCATTTACACCCCAAAAAAATTGATCTTTCTTGCACAATAACAACTGCCTTAGTACGATTGAAGAATCATAAACGGAAACACAAACTAAATAATTTTCAAAATGTAGTCCATACGATGTCCATTAAGACCAAGAACTCTAACTAAAGGAAGCCAAAAAACTAGTGAAGAAGACATAACTCCCGTAGAAAGCTTGGGTGTGCATGCCACAGGAAGAAGGCTAAAGAGCTCATGGTTCAAATTTTGTAATAGCGAAGAACATGAATAATAGGCAGCGAAGCAGATTACATAGATACTAGTAAAGTAGAAAAACACAGAAACAAATAGTAAAGTTAAGCAAAGCAATAGTAACAGAAGAGCTGACCTGAGTATGACCTCGTAGCAGAGACCTCAAGGCGGTGTTTATGTTAAGAACACGAATATTTCCCATCTTAAGGCCATAGCATATATAGGTCTTATTAACAGCAATTTGATGGCCAAGGATGAGGCCAGGATCGGAGACGTATTTAGTGATAGGAGTGACCTCCAACTGAGGTTGCTCCTCGCCGTGCAGCCTAGCATCAATGTCATAAGACATGTGATGACCGAGCAAATGACGGCCCCTGGGAAGCTTACTGCTAGGCATACGAATGGGGGCAGGGGGTTGGACAGAGGGGGAAACGGGGACAGTGGACGAAGAAGGGTGAGGAATAGGGATAGGAGTGGGGTTATGGGGAGAGTAATTAAAATCAGGAGGTGGAGTGCTAAGCAAAGCCATAAGACGGGCACCAGGGCTAGGGTTCTGAGGAGGGGCACTCGGGACGGGCTGGAGAGGCGGTGTAGGGAAAGAGACAGACCTCTGCTGGTGCAGCTGATCTTGAGGGGGGAAAGGAGGCATATGATGGTAGTAAGGAGGGGGAGGGTTTTGTTGAGGCTGAGGCTGAAGCTGAGCCTGCGGCGGGAAAGAGTAAGGACCAGCCGTTGGAGGAGGATACGAGGCAGACGGAGTTGGAACTAAATTGCTAGGGTTTTGTGGTGGTTGAGGTAATGGAGGTGATGCTAAATTCGCGGGTTTAAACAACTTATTCATATCGAAACCTTGTTGTTGTTGATGTTGCTGTTGCTGTTGCTGTTGCTGTTGCTGTTGCTGTTGCTGTTGCTGTTGTTGATTCGGATTTCCAGTCGAAGCCATCTTTCTCAATTCACATCCATCAAACAACCAAACCAATTCTCCTCAGAAATTGAAATTGAAATTGAAATAATTACTCTAAAAAAACCAAAAGGCGATAAAAAACAGATCTAAAACACAGATAAAGGAAACGAAACAGAGGAAGAGTTGAGTTACCGCGAGATCCAATGATATATACTTCTGACGAAGACTGTCACTGGCGACCACCGCTGCCGGTGTACCTTCTCTATTCCAAGAGGAAGAGGACGATGAAGATTGTGCTAAATAAACCCCCGTCAGGCGTCAGCCCGTCTTCTATTCTTTTTTTTTTTGCTCTAAATTACTTCTTCTTTACTTCTTTTCACTGAGTAGCCCTATAGAGTATAGCTCCCCAATACTCAGTTTCGCTTCCAAAATATGGTTCCTTCGCTTCTCCCCTTATTTCCTTTTCTTTTTGCCCTTTTCCTCCCCCCCTAAATTTGGCTCATTTTTCAAAAGAGTTCACATTTTCATGTACAACTAACTGCTTTGCAAATTGCAAAACAACCAAGCAAAGCTTCGTTTAATTCTAAAGTTTGTCTAATTGCATTTCATAGGTTTAATTAAACTATTAAAGTTGTCAAATAGAAATATAAAACCTTATAAGGACCATTTTGTATAGAGATGTCAGTGGAGTGAGTCACGTAGCATACTTGCTCCATCCCCGCCCCAGTTGGGTAGGGATGGCTCTAGGTTTGGTAGGTGGGGCCATGGGTATTTTTGTGAGTGGATTTTATGCAGTGGCGTATCCAGGAATTGAGCCACATGGGTTCGAAATTGTTTCGAACATAAATTCTAAATTACACTTTACTATCTAGAGTTACAGTTTTTAAAGAAAAAAAAATCTTTCAACAATTGCACTTAACAAAGCTTCCATTCTTGATTACATTACAAAGAAATCACTATATATCTATGATATGAAACATGAAAAAAAATGAAATATTAGCAACTACCACAAATATGAAATCTAAAATGACTAATCAACAACAAATCAACATGACGACAACACTAATAAGCTCTTTGCAATTTGGGTGATATTGAGCTATGTCACGAATTTTGTTTAGAAGTGATGTATAAAATTCTTCCATGTAAAAAATTAATATCTGCACTTTTAGTTAATAACATGCACATTTAAAAATTATAAAAATATATCACATTAATCCTTCACATTTTAACACACTTCTGATTGCATATCACCGTATCATATAAATATATGAGTAGTGAATCAAGTGGTCGACACAATGAATTTTTGACTAATTTTACTTAGTGCATGTTTAATTCATTACTATTTTAGTACTTGGTGGGAGGGAGAAATCTTATACTTCCTCCGTTCCATTTTAAATGAAACGTAGGGTCTTGGCACGGGGATTTAGAATAGGAGAGAGATAGAGAGAAAAAAAAAGAAGGGACCCATGTGATGAGGAGAGAGATAGAGAGAAGTGAATACCAAATAAGGTAACGTTTCACTTATTTTGAAAGGCCTAAAATAGTAAGTGTTTCATTTAAAATGGAACGGAGGAAGTATATAAATAAAAAGGAGAGCTAAAAAGTAAAGGAAGAGATTTTTATATATAGATAAAAAGGAGAGCTAAAAAATAAAGGAAGGATAATGTGTAAAATATATGGCAACGTTATTTTACTTGCCTTTCTCACTGACTTCATCAAGTCTTTATACATTACAATAGTTGGCTGTGAATAGGAAACTTTCTTCTAATAATACCCTAAACAATAGCAACAATATCTTAAATATCCTAACATAAAGAAAAAGAAGAGTGAGAAATAAACATAAGACAATGAGAGGATAAAAAAGAAAAAGAAGACATTGAAATAAAACTTCCTCTACGGAATCGAACCCGCGAACCGTATCAATTTCTACTTCAAAACTACAAAAGATCAATTTCTACTTCAAAACTACAAAAGATCGATAGACCCCCTTGCAGAAGGCTGCATCAGACAACGATGTGAAAGACGAGGGTTTTCAGAAGTGTTAGATCTACTCAACGATCGTGGTTTTGTCATATTAGAATTGTATTTATTTTATTTTGATATGTATTTGTTTAGTTTTTACTTCTATTGTAGATGTCGTATGACTTTGAATCAATGAATTAATTTTAATTTCAAAAAAAAAAAAATTGAAAGAAAAAACAAAGAGAGGGAGTGAGGGAGAGAGAAGGGAAGGAGCTTTAACGCAACGCTATAATATTCGTGCAACAAGTAGAGGAGGATTAGGAATAGGAAGCATAAACCGCTTAGAAGTTAATTAGGCATTAAATTAGCATACCACTCGTTAGTCCGTTACCAATTTACCATCCCACTACTCTATTGTCTATACTACTCTGCTTAGTGCTTATACTATATCTGTATTGGATTATTAATTACTCCAGTCTCCAATCCAAAATCATACTATAAAGGACTCTTCAGTCTTCAATTCCAATCTCTGGTTTTCTCTACCCTATAACTCCCATATTCTCATCGCCTTCAGAAATCAGAAGAAGTTGGAGAGAGAAGCAGAAACCCATATAAATCAAAAAAAAAAAAAATGTGTTGTCCGAGTAAGGTTTGCATGTTCTGTATCTGCCTCATTCTGTTCGTTATCGCTATCGGGTTCATCTTTGGATTTGGCATCTTCAAGAACGGATTTCACAAGTTACAGCATACTCTTCATCATTCTAATTACCCTCACAATGCTAATGCTGTTGCTCCTCCTCCTCTCTTTTTCTAGTCCTTTTTTTTTCTATTTATATTGTTATTGAATTTTCTGGACTGGTTACATCAAATCTCTTTTAGTATTCATTATGAACTAACTGCGAGTTGTTGATTCAGATTCCCTTCCAATAACCAATTACTTTTAGATTTATTCAGCATTCTATTCTCTATTCTCTATTCACCATATCATCATTCTGCATAGCCAAACTATATTTATATTTATATATTGATTGCCACTCATTACGATGCTGCTCCTCTTTCTTTCTTCTCTAATTTGTTAATTTTTCATATTTGAGGGCCTATTTTTCAATCGCTCAGGAAAAGGGTTCATTTGATCAACCAAAATCAAGCCTCAGGAACTATTTTACAAGTTTACAACTTAATTGAGGGTTATGTACTTATGTTGTTTACGTAAATTTCTTTTTCTTTATTGCAGTGAAAAGTTTATGTTAATTAATCTGATATAGATTGTTGTTAGTTTATCATGTGTTTTTTAATTATAAGTATATAGTTTTATAATTATAATTAGTTGTAATTGAGTTATACATGAAGGATTTAATAACTACCAAAATGCACAACTTTGAAAGCTTCATTTTGTAAAGTCTGTATAAGTAAAATTGTAGAAGGTGCATCTAAATAATTCAATAATATTAGATTATTTTCTTTGAGGGGAAAAGCAGGTAAACAATTTATTGAGCTAAAAAAAAGTATTGAACTAAACTAAGGTTAACTAAAGTGGTTACACTTTGGGGAAAATTATCCAAGCAAACAAGTTCGGAAATAATAAATTCCATCGAGACACAAGATTCCTAGTAGGAATATTAATAAGGGACGGAGGGAGTACTGTATTTGATGAGTGGTTGACTGAGTACTTTTTTATAATACTGTCAAGGACTCGAGGCAATGTCAAATTTTTTAAATATGTACTCTTGAAAATCTCGAGAAAACTCGTAAATTCTTTGAATGGACGAATGGATGTGAAACACGTACTTTTCCAACTTACCTTGATAAATTAGAGCAAGTTGAGATTTTTTGTATTATGGCTACTGACAAGGCCTGTAACCCAAAGCTTATTAAAGTCAAAACATAAAATCCAATGTAGAAATAGATCGATAATATGTACTGAAGTCAAAGAAATTAAAATAGGTGTCTCTCCTAAAACTTTATACTAAATTTATCAAGAGATGATTGTATTGCAATTATAAATAAACGTTTTTAACTTAGAGTTTATGACTTTATGTAGAAGATTAAAGTTTAATTAATAAATCTTTCTAAATAATTACCTTGAAAATTAGAGTTTAATTAATAATTGTCCAAGCATTTTCATATATACATGAACTGAAAAAATAAATCATAAGGGATCATTTAGTTGAACATGAGAAATTGAGAAGTAGTATTTCTTAAAAAAAAAATTTTTTCATGTAGTAGCATTGCATCTCTATTATATATGAGAACTCTTGAGGACTTTGGTGTCTACCTGAGTTCCCTAAAATACCCTTTATGTTTTTATCCTTTCAAGATAACTAATGAGGACAAGAAAGTTATATAACTTTTTTTTTTTTTAAAAGCTAATATAATTCTTTAGATTTTTCCCTAAAAACTACCACATTTTTTTTTAGTGAAAGTAACTTCCTGATTTTTGAAAACAGAAACATGTACAATATCACTGCGATGTTCGCGCACACATCGTGTGCAAAAAATACTTGTATAAAGTGTTAGAAGTCCACGATATGTTATTCAATAAAAAGTTAATTTCAAAAAAAAGCTAACCGAACAACTTAAATGGTGCAGCACAGCAGCAGATAGGAATTATGATTAGAATGTAGGATGTAAATTGTAAAAGCGGTTGGAACTTGGAAGTTAGCATCAGATAAGCACGGGATGGCAGTTACGTAGATGTACATCCCCACACCCACTTTCTCGTTTTAACAATTTGGTCAAACACCGAAACAAATACTTGAAAGTATTCTATTTCAAATTTTCAATATCTTCTTCTCTACTCCTAATAACTCACCCCCTCACCCTCAAAGTCAAGTAATCTCTCACCAGATTAGATTACCAAATACCAAATACCAAATTCCTTTATACCACTTACCACCAAATCAAAATTTCAGAGCAGAGGAAAAGAAGGAAAGAAGCATAAAGCCGAAAGAAAGATGTGTTGTCCTAGTAAGATTTGCATGTTCTGTATCTGCCTCATCCTGGTGGTTATCGCCATCGGTTTCCTCTTCGGATTCGGCGTCTTCAAGAATGGTTTTCACAAATCTTAGCCTCGCTGCTCTACCTTTTTTTTAAAAATTTTTTTTATTAATTGTTACTATGCTCTCTCTCTTTACCGTAGTCAGTAGAAATATGTTTATTTGATTACATTGCAATTTGTTTTGTTGAACTACTGATGAAGAAGATCAATTAATTACGTTGAATTCTATATTTGAATTTTGAATTTTGAATTTTGTGTTTCATCTTCTCCCAATTCATGTTGATCGATACTCGTTGCTTCCAGATTCTTCTGCGTTCTATATTCTCTCGAGCATATCCAGTATACTACTTACTAGCTTTGATTCATAATTGTTTCTTTTTCCATTCTTCGTTATTTTCCTGATTTCTTGTAGAAGAATTCATGGATTGTGTGATTCACTAATACAAACTTGTGCTCATACTACGGCAAGATGATCACTCTCATATACTATGTTTAATTGAATGTATAGATCCCCCTCTTTTATGAATTACCTAGTCCGATAGATGTGCAGTAAAATAAAGAGTCCGAGTAACATAGATCTACACCATTATAGAGTCCGAGTAATATAGATCTGCAGCAATTGGAACATCTACTGTCAAACAATTCATTTCTATGAATTTTCTGATATCTAAAATGAAGTATGTTGGTAGTTGAGGGGTATTCAGGAAAAACAGGGCACTTCAAACAGATTATATTCTCTACCACTTTTTTTTCTTTGCAACAAAGTGAATTAAGATAAAAGATTCTCCAGAACCAACAAACAGTAACAAGCACCACATAAAAATAATAATTTGTGCTGTACTTAGTTGTGGCTACATGCCTTTCAAATGCTGCCTTTGTGAATCAATAGTAGACAACTTTCGAATGTTTGGCATCTTGTATGTATACTTATCATTTGAATGGATACTCATCTGAAGTTAGCCTTTGGACTGTTGATCCTTTTTATCCTGTTTGTGGATAATGGATATACACATTGCATGAATGCATGATGTAAATAGGGGAGGCTATTAATAAAGCACAAGAGGATGCATGTTATCAGTTTTGTCATTACATGGCAAACATCAAATGGATCCTTCTTCTTTCTGTGGAGTATGGACATCGCTCAATTCATGCTATCACCATAAATCTAGAAATATAAAGATGCTCATCATGAGCCGTGAACTCGCATGTTTGAGTATTACAAAAATAATTAAAAGAAAGGATCCGCTCATCAATTGTCACAATATTTATTTTTGACATTACCCATAACTGATAACCAGTCAAGCCATAGGAACATAATTGTCCATACAACCACTCGAGCACCACTTGAGGCAAAAGCTAACAATGAATACATAGCATAATTCTAACGGTGTTTTAGTTGAGAGGTGGACAAGGATTAAGAGCATTTTTTAATGGTAAGCCAATATCGATTTTGCTTTATTTGTCCGCATAAGCTTTTCAAGCTACAAATTTCTTTATTGGTAAGCTAATATCTCCTTTTGCTTGGATAGGTCACATCTCAAGTATACAAATCTCTTTACAAAAAGATTAACCATATTCAATATCATAAACGACCCAAGGAAAGTTAAGTTTTTGGCGACATAGCTATGAGTGAGAGTGAAGGCGACAGAGCGAAAACCCTTTCAAGTGAAGAGAATGATCTTCTTCAAAGATCTAATAAGAAATTCAAGAGGTAATTAGAGGTAAATGTGTCCCAAGATATGGAGTCAATGGAGTCTTTGATTCCAAATTCCAATCCTTCTATGGAACAAAATAGGAGCCAATTATCGTACAGTCAGATGGCGCAAGGATATGGCAAGTCCACAAATCCTTTATTTGAAGGAGAATTTGGAGAGGATGATAACATCTCTGATGAGGAGATTGATCTAAATAAGGATGATGAGGATTTGGATTTGGATTGTCCTAGTATCTCCCTCTCTGGAGAGGAGAAGCGTAGAATCAGGCAACCATGCAGAAATGCTTTAATCATCAAGTTGTTTGATAAGCGTATGAGTTATGAGGTCCTCATGAGGCGTCTGAGGTTCAAATGGAATCTGAAAGGGGCTATTGCCCTCACATATGTTGGACATGCCTATTACATAGTGCGATTTAATAATATGGAGGATTACGACTTTGTGTTGACACAAGGGCCTTGGATGATCGGAGATAGCTACCAAACTATAAGGAAATGGGTCCCAAATTTCATTGCCGATGAGGAACCTATTCGTAACCTCGCTGCTTGGGTGAGAATTCCTAACTTGTCTGTCGAGTATTTTGATAAGCAAGTCCTGTTTAAAATTGGGAGCAAGATTGGTAAGGTTATTAAGATCGATCGTAACACATAATCGATGGATAGAGGTCAATATGTTCGGTTTTGTATCGAAGTAGATTTATCAAAACCGTTGTTGTCCAAATTTCGATTAAATGGTCGAGTATGGAAGATTCAGTATGAGGGATTAAAGATGATTTGTTTTAAATGCGGCCATTTAGGTCACAAAGAGGAGAATTGTGTTGCTTTTAAGGATCACCAAGGAGTGGGAAGAGAAGATAAGGTGGATGGTGAGGTGCAAGTAGTGGACAATCATCACAATAGGCCGGTTAGACCTGAGGAACAAGACAAGTTTGGAGCTTGGATGTTGGTCCAGAAAAATACTAGAAAAAATTCCATCAAGGGAGGTAATGGTGGGACTAAAAGAGTTCAAGTTGACAAAGTCCCATAAGAGGAAAAACGCCAAGTGATCAGTAATTTCGAGGGAAAGGGGGGTGAGCAACAAGTAGGTAGCAAAAGTAATGTTGGATCTAGATTCAATGTCCTTAATGTAGAAGAAGTAATGGAAATAGAAGATGATACTTCTCAGGTACAAGATCGAGGAGAAGGGCCTGTTGTGGAGAGGGGCAGCGAGTTGGGTAACCCATTGGGTCGGGCTGTGCATCTTGATGATGAGGAAATTTTGAATTTGGAAACAAGCGTATCTTGTGGGGGAGAATCCTATCATTAAGGATGGTAATCCTATCACGGAGGATGGTGATCCTGAATTTATAGAAACAGTAAAATTGGGAGAATCTTCCACGGATGCTATTGAGGAAATACCAAAGGATAATTTTTCCACACCTTTTGTGGTTAATGATTTGCAAATCTGCAAGGAGAACCCTATTCTCGATCAAATTCCTAATTTGACCTCTAGTGGACCTCATATCCCTCTTGAAGTTCACAATAGAGTCCCACCCCATCGAACATTGAAATTTAAGAAGGGGGCAGGGAAGAAATTGGTTACTCTTAAATCAAGTGGAAAGGAAAATTCTATAGGAGGTGTTCCTAGTGTGAGTATACGGAGCCCAAGATCGAGTGAAGCGGCTGCTTTGGAAAGTGAGGTGATTTTGAAGGAACATGAATCCAGCAAGTCTACCAATAACGCTGGTCACCAAAATTCCACCGTCAGTCGAGATATTTGTAGAGGAGAGAGCAGCGGGCCCGTCGATGATCGAGGCCCATCCATCAGCCACTCGAGTCAAGGTGGAGTTCAATGCTTACCTCCCCCCGGAGAACGCTGTGTCATTCTTGATGATGACAGTAGGAATCCCCTACATCACGGAGGGCCCGATGAGGGCGTTGAGAGAAGCTTACCTCTCAATGTTGCCTAATGTTCCTTTAATGGAATATGATCGCTATCCTATTTTTCCATCGTTTATTATGTCGATTAAGACCTTAGTATGGAATGTTCTAGGTGTTGGCGATAAGGTGCCTTTAATCAAGGAGTTAGTACGAGTCAATAAGCCAATTGTGCTTGTTCTTGTCGAGACTCATCTTAGTGGAGATCAAGCCCAAAAAGTATGTGATATAAATGGTTTTTCGGGTAATAAAAGAGTGGATGACTTCTCGGGGGTATTTGGATGTTTTGGAGAGTGGAGGAAGTGGCTATTACTACGTATGGCACTCATTCTCAACATTTAACAGTAGAAATCAAGAAGGTGGGGGAAGATCCATGGCTCTTTTCAGCCATCTATGCGAGTCCGGATAGTGTTGTTCGCAGGCAGTTGTGGGAAGAGTTAGAAAACATTAAGAGAAGTTATGAAGGCCCTTGGCTTCTAGCGGGTGATATTAATGAAACGACGTCTATGGCTGAAAGGAATGGTATTGGGGGTTCTGAGATGGAACGTCGGTGTAGAGATTTTTCGAACTGGGTAGAGAACAATAATCTAATTGATCTAGATTGTTCAGGCCCCGCGCACACTTGGTTTCGAGGAAACTCTCCGGAAACTTTCAAATCTGGTCGTCTTGATTGTGGCTTAGTGAACGATGCTTGGCGGTTAAGGTTCGATGAAGGTGCGGTAAGAAATCTTCCTAAGGCAAGTTCTGGCCATTGTCCGATTCTTATAACTAATACAGGTTTTGCTCCTCTTCCTTCTTCTTTGAAACCTTTTAGATTTCAAGCTGCCTGGCTGAACCATCATCATTTTCATGAATTTGTGCACAAAAACTGGAATGTTACGGCTCCTATTGTTCCGTTTTAGAAGAGTTTTGCTAGTAAAGTTCAGCATTGGAACAAGACTGAGTTCTATAATATTTTTCGTAAGAAATCGGAATTATGGGCAAGACTCGAAGGGGTTCAAAGTATTCTTTCAACGGGACGCCAATCTCATGATCTCCTCAAATTAGAGGCTAAGTTGCGTCGAGAGATGGATGAGGTTCTTAACGATGAAGAGATGTTGTGGTTTTAGAAATCTCGCAAAGAAGCTATTTGTGATGGTGATCGTAATACGAGATACTTTCATCTCTCAATTGTAATTCGGAGAAGAAGGAATCGTATTGAGGCGTTGTTAGATGATGAAGGAAGTTGGATCACAGACCACGAGAGAGTCAAAACAATGGTGCGTGAGTACTGGAAATCCCTTTTTCAAGAAGAGGGAGATGGGGTTAGAAATAATATGCTCCTACGTGATTATTTCCTAGATATTGGTCTCGATGATAGAGAAAAGTTGGGTCGAAGAATCAGTGATTGTGAAGTTGTTGCTGCCATCAAGGATATGCATGCTTACAAGGCGCCAGGGCCCGATGGCTTCCAACCCATCTTCTATCAACGTTTTTGGGAGGTGGTTAAGCCCAATGTAACTAATTTGGTAAAGGATGTCCTTGAAGGACGCGACTTTTCGGCAAGTTTAAATGATGCGTTCCTAGTTCTCATTCCTAAAGTTGAAGTGCCGGAGAAGCCTAACCAATTTAGACCTATCGGTTTGTGTAATATTGTCTATAAAGTGGTAACGAAGGTGATTGTGAATCGTCTAAAGCCAATTCTTCCTTCTTTGATTTCACCAACTCAATGTAGTTTTGTGCCACGGAGACAAATCACTGATAATGTTATTATTGTGCAAGAAATGCTTCACTCTATGCGAAATAAGCAAGGTAAAGTAGGGTATATGGCGGTGAAGATAGACTTCGAGAAAGCATATGATAGATTGAATTGGGCTTTCATTAGAGAGACTTTGCTTGAGTTGAGACTGCCTCAAATCATGATTGATGTTGTCATGAATTGTATTACTTCCGCTAATCTTCAAATTTTGTGGAATGGTGAACCGATGAAGGCTTTTAAACCGACTAGGGGTATTCATCAAGGCGATCCCCTCTCTCCATACATTTATGTGATTTGTATGGAAAGGCTCGCCCATCTCATCGATAGAGAAGTTCGGCTTGGTTGTTGGAAACCAGTTCGAGCTAGCAAAAATGGCCCTACTATTTCGAACCTTGCGTTTGCGGACGATCTCATTTTGTTTTGTGAAGCCTCGGTAGATCAAGCCGAAGTGATGCAACGATGCCTACGACTATTCTGTGAAGCCTCGGGAAGTAAGGTTAGTGTTGATAAGTCAAGAATCATGTTTTCGAATAACACTAATTATGATGTTCGTGATGTCGTTTGTAATTGCTTAGCAATGGAGAGTACTTATGATTTCGGCAAGTATTTGGGGGGTGCCCACAATTAATGGGCGGTCCTCGAATCGAGACTACCAATATCTTGTGGATAAGATTAATGGTAAATTGGCTGGTTGGCAGTCCAAAACATTGTCAATAGCGGGGCGCGCGACTTTATTTCAGTCAGCTTTGGGGACAATTCCATATTATGTTATGCAATCCACGAAAATTCCACGAACTACTTGTGATGAAATTGACTAGGAAATCTCGAAGTTTCTTATGGGGTGGTCAAGAAGGAGTGAGGAAATGTCACCTGGTAGCATGGGAGAATGTGACGAAGACACGCAAGGAGGGAGGTCTGGGTTTGCGTTCGATGCGCCTAGCAAAACTCCGCTTTTTTGGCTAAGTTGGGGTGGAGACTTCTTGCGGAACCTAACTCACTGTGGTCTAGGGTGGTGAGGGCGAAATATAGTGACAATAGGTGTGACTTGGACATGTTTAAAGCGAGAAGTAATGTGTCTAGTACTTTGGAGGGGCATTGTTAGTAGCATTGACATTGTTCGAAAAGGAGTGAATATGGTTGTGGGGATGGAGATATGACCTTCTTCTGGCATCACAAGTGGGCGACTGACAAGCCCCTAATTGAGATGGCGACTGTTGAGCCCCGATACACATTCAAGACTTAACAGTAAAAGAAATGTGGGATGTCAATTCTGGGTGGAAGATTAATGTCTTTGGAAATTTTTTGCCTGCTGATGCGTTGGGTTTAATTGCTTCTCATGAGGTGATCGATGATGAGGAGGCTGTCGACGAGTTGTATTGGAATGGGGCTCCATCGGGAAGCTTTTCGATAGCTTCAACAATCAAGATTATTCGTCAAGAAGATGCAATTATAAAGGTTGAAGATCAACAAACATGGAAGTTGATTTGGCAGGCTAAGGTTCCACAAAGAATGCGGTTTTTTATTTGGCTTGCGATTCAAGATTGTATTATGTCGAATGGCAATAGATTTATCATGTTTTGTTTGTGGAGAAGTGGAAGAGAACACCATCCATATATTGAGAGAGTGCCCGGTTGCTAGAATGGTTTGGAGGAAATTGGGGGTTGCAACGGAGGATTTGAAATGGAATATTCCATTAGCGAGCTGGATGTCGATTACTATGGAGACGCAAAATAAAGGGAAGGAGGAGGATTGGGTTAGAGTGTTTGTGACCACCTGCTGGTGGTTATGGCGTTGGAGAAATGAGAGGAGCTTCAATGACTCGCCCCAAATCCCAGCTGATCAAGTTAGCTTCATCTGCACTCGAGTCAAGCAGATTGAGTTGGTTATGCGAAGGGAGAACCATACTCAAGGGGGCCAAGCTCGCGAAAGAGTGGAGATCTTTATCTGTTGGAAATACCCTTGTGTGGGTTGGGTAAAACTGAACACATACGGGGCAGCGAAGGGTAACCCAGGGAGAGCTGGTGGAGGAGGATTGATAAGAGGACATAGGGGTGAGCTGTTCGAAGTTTTTGCTATCAACTGTGGGCTTTGCTCGAGCACTAAAGCTGAACTCCTAGCAGTGCAACAAGGTTTAATGGTGGCCTGGAATGGGGGTCATAAGAGGGTCCAAGTGGTTGTGGACTCAGAAGTGGTTGTGAAGTTGCTTGGAGGATAAATTCCTTCGAGCTCTCCTTACATTCATATTATTAGAAAGTGCGTTGCTTTGATTCAGCGTGAGGGTTGGGAAGTGTCGGTAAGTCATTGCTTCAGAGAAGCCAATAGAGCGGCGGACTGGTTGGCGAATTATGGTGTCAATATGGATCAAAAGATTGTGATGTTGGAGGCGGTCCCGAAGGATCTTCATGCCGTTTTATTGGAGGACTTGGGGGGAGTTTCTCTGCCAAGGATGGTGCCTGTCTCGAAGATTTAGTTGTGTTCGTCAGCTGTTCTTTTTTTTATTTTGCTTTTTTATCTTACTATAGTTGAGTTTATGTTAGTTATGTGTTTGGTGTGTGTCTAGTAGCTTTCTGTTTCGTTTGGGTCTTTTGCTTATGTTTTGCGGTTTCTTTTTGTTCTAGCTTTGTCTGTTGGGCTTGGCCCTTTATTTACTCCAAAAAAAAAAAAAAGATTAACCATAAAATAAAAATTTTAAAAATGAGAAGCATGTATAAGTATCACTAGATTCACTACGTCTCATGTGCTTGTGTACAATAAGCAACACTAAAAGCAAGCAAAATCTCTTTTAGCCTAGGCCTCATGATATTTTTTTCAAAATAATTTGGCTCTTGGCAGAGCAAATCTCTTTGTTCTAAAACAACTATGAAGTTATTAGCTATATTGCCTAATATTATTCAAGATGCTTGGGTCGCCTTATAATACTAACTTTAAAACTCAATCTGAGGTCTTAAACTTTTTTCCATCTTAAATCCCCAACTTCAACTTATCTAAAACTCAACTTGAGTTTAGAAATTATATTATAAGAATTTCATAATTATGTTTCTGCTACTTCTTTTGATCTTCTCATCTATACAAAATATCTCTTTTAATTTCCAGTTTCATTCTTTAATATGTAAAATAAAATTGCTCTCCTTTAAAAAGGGTCTAAGTAATAGACCCTCTTGCAAGAAAAATCCACTTCCTCCACTTTTTGTTAGTTGTACCATATTGATTTTTGACACTATTCACTAATTTTATTTTAACTCTTCGGTATTGTTTATATGTAAAGAAATTTATAGTCATGTGAGGTCTTGTTAGGTTCATCTCGACATGTATTTTAATGATATCAACATTTTATAATTTTTTTCTTATGCATAAGTTTTAAACCCTAGTCAGCTGCAGCAGCGGGCTTCATCATCCGCAATCATCAAGGTCATCTCATTCAAGCAAAAACGTTCAATCTTGGTCATGCCTCGGTCACCATTGTCGAGGCTTCGGCTCTTCACCATGGTCTCAAGGCGGCATTGCAAAT
This sequence comes from Beta lomatogona, assembly GCA_947646795.1. Lineage (NCBI taxonomy): Eukaryota > Viridiplantae > Streptophyta > Magnoliopsida > Caryophyllales > Amaranthaceae > Beta > Beta lomatogona. The sequence goes on along the minus strand of CANSNZ010001457.1, from coordinate 73,951 downwards.
GGATATTCAAGACATCATTGTAGAAGGTTAATCTTTGGTCAGTTCCCTGGAAAATTGCTATCATCATTGAAGATTCCAAGCTGCTACGTACTCTCAAAGTTCAACTCTTATCATGTGCGGCATGTCTTCAGAGAAGCCAATAGAGCGGTCGACTGGATTGCTAATGTTGGCCACCTAGTTTGTTCATCTTATGAGATCTCAGATTGTAAGTATTCTTTCTCTTTCTCCCATTCTTGTATCCGACGCATTAGGTGTTACTCTCGAGAGGAGGGTAGCTTAACGTTTTTTATCTTACCTTTATTTTTTTTTAAAAAAAAGTTTTAAACCCTAGTCACCAAAGTAATCCAGGAACTGCAATCGATTGTTTATCAATAGTAATCACCCACTCTCTACTCCCAAAAAAAAAAAAAAAAGGTTGTGTGATGGGTACAAGTACAACAGAGGAAGTTGTTAATCAATTTATTTTATATAATACTAATACCTATGATAGATGCTAATCTCTAAAAATGAAATTAATTATGTGCTCCAAGAACAAAAGAACACAAGTCCAAAGTTGAAAAGTGCGCGAGGCCAATAGGCTATAGATGTGTATAGAAGTCAGGGATCGCACTTTGAGGAAAAAGACAAGAAAACAGGCCGAAAATACAGTAAAGCAGAAGGTCAAGAAAAGCAGAGGGTTGAATTGAGTTGGAAGTTGAGCGTAAGTTGAGTTGGAAGGTGGAAGCTTTGGGCTTTGCCTATAAGAATACTGAATACAAAAATCACAATATAGATCTTTCTATCAGATAGATAATAATTGTGATTTAGGTGGAATTGATAAGCAGCAAATCAAGATGAAGATTACTGTAATGACCACCGATGAGCAAATCATCACCTTAGATGTCGACCCTGCTGAAGCTGTACCTTTCTAGAAAACCCTAATCTCGATTCTAATTTCTATTTTTATTTTTATTTTTCTTCTTCTTTAGAAGCTACAGCAAATTTCTGATGGATAATGATCAAATTTCTGCAGGTCGAAAATGTCAAGGCATTGCTTGAAGTGGAGGTTAAGAATCTCCAATCTTATTATTATTTTTTATTTTTATTAACGCAATTAATACCTATCTTATTTTTATTAATGCAATACCAACAGGCAATAGCAATAGCAATAGCTAATTCTGTAATATGGCTATGAGTATTATTAACAGTGAGTTTGGATTTGTGGGGGCAGAGTGGGGTGTTGCTGCAGCAGCAACAGTTGTTGTACAATGGCAAGGAGATGAAGAACCATGAGAAGCTCAATGGCCTCGGCGTTTGCGATGGCGATTTGATCATGATGGTTTCTAATAATGCTGCTCCCCCTGGGTATTCTTTTCCTTTTCCTTTATTATTTTTACTTGATAAATTTGGGTATGTCTATGCCACTAGCTTTTTCATGATGTGCCTTTCCAACTTCAGGATTTCCCATTTAGGAGTATAGTATTAATATGGCAAGGGATGATCTTCACTCTCAATTTGAGGTTGAGGTTGAGGTTGAGGTTGAGGTTGGGCATCCTATTCCTGGCAGAAAATAAAGGTGCTCACTTCATGTTGTAACACATTCTCATTGTGCCACAAATGGGATCAACTGCTATTGCTAAACCCTGAACTGTAGATGCTTGCCTGCTCCTACAGTTGGATCTGCTTCAATTGATTTGGGTTCTTTCTTCCGTTAGAAATTAGTTTGTTTGCACCATATCTTGCCTGCCTCTTTTGGAAAATAGAAAAATGTCTTTAATGGTTATAGTAGTTTATCTCATCTGGCTGGAAGCAAAGAATTGGCTTCTATCTTCCATGATGAGAAGCTCAAAATCTTTAGGATATCTCAGAGACCAACATTCTCCTAGGACTGGCAGCGGGGAACTCTTCTTAGATTCTCTTCACTCTATAAGTCCCTTTGTTGCAGAGGACAGAGGTCTACAAATTTAACTTCTATTCCCTCAAAACATTTTCATTCTAGTTGCTTTGGAGCCTTCTCGTTTCACAAAAATACCTTGGTTTGGCTGGAGAAAGTCCTATTGCTGTATCCAGTGGTCTCCAACTGGAACTTTCTCTTTACTTTATTAAACACAACAGTCTGCTTGTATATGTAGTACAATTGTTCATTTATGCTTTTCTTTTATTTGGTAAATTATGCTTCTTCATATTAATTTAATTTATACATTTGGTCTTGTAGTTCATCTTCTAATGACCTGGGCCTCAATCCTGACGGGTCTGCTGTGAACCCTGCTGCTTTTCAGCAGCAAATTCGGCGTGATTCTAATATGATGGCTCAGCTGTTTCAGGTATTGTTTTGTGCATATCATGTCTTTGATTAAATAGAATTTGCTAGATGATGAGTGAATAAAGGATTACAAGATTTTGATTGATCTTGTCATTTTGTTGAATTGAAATTTTCATTTTCTTGTTCGATACTTTTCTTTCTATATATGACTAAGACTGATTTAGTTGGGTTGCCGAGGTTTTCACAAATATAAGTGCTGAACCACTTTAATTCTTCAGTTTGATGCTGCCCATAGAATTGTCTGAAGCTTTAGAAAGGAGTAATTTCTCTCAGTTGTTTGTAGTGTTCTTCTAGATTTTCATAGAGGCATCAGTGCATAGGGGAAATTTCCCTTCTTGAAGATTCTGTTTATGTTGCTACTAAATGCATAAATGGACGATTATGAATTATTATATAGTGTTGTAGAAGTTTCTCTTGACACATGGTGTCCCTATAAACCTTGCAGAGTGATCCCGAGTTTGCACAAGCAATATCTGGGAATGATCTGAACAAGCTACAAGAGATATTGCGGCAACGCCATCATCAAAGGGCGGAAATGAGGAAGAGGGAAGAGGAGGAACTTGTAAGTAGACTCTATTGGGGCCTTATTCCTTCATTATTTCTTTCTACAAACTTTTGTATCTTCCAATAAGCTGTTTATACTTTTACAATGGCATGAAGTTTAGTATACTAGTATTGTTCTTGATGGAGTTTAGTTGAATGATTATGCCTCCACAATTGCATGTCATTGTATGTTGTCATGTTGCGTTTGCCTCCAATAACATCTAATCTAAAAGGGTGAGTTTGGATGTTCCAAATCAACATACATTCCAACTATGCTGAAATGATTATATATTGGGGCAAGATCACATGAGAAAACATCTTACATGAGAAATGAGAAGGACTTGAGTCACAAGACTTCTTCATTAGAGTCAAAAATATTTCTTCATTATTCAAACACTTTTCACTTGGAGTCACAACCCCTGTATATATATGTATGTATGTGTGAACGTGAGAATGTGAGAAACCGAGAACACTACGTAGTAATCCTTCTTATTCGACAAGTAATCCGTTTGGCTAAAATGTAATCATTTTTTTTCCTTGCGAGGACCAAGTTTTAGAAATGATTATGTTTTCAAAAAAAGGATTACCATGTAATATCTTAATAAAGGATTACGTTTTTGCTAAAATGAATTACTATTTTACATTTCGCATGATTTCATATACGAATTGTTCTCACCCAAACTTGATTTTGTATATATACTTCCCCCGTTCTTTTTCAATTTCAACATATACCTTTTTGGAAAATTTCATAACAATTGCAACATTACCTTATTTGATATCAAAAGATACCCAAAAAGGTATATCTCTGTCATATTTAGCATGACAAATGGGAATATAAGACCATTCACCCATTATAACATTACCTCACAAAGCGTGTCAAATCCCTATGTTGCAAAGTATATGCATTGGAGGAAGCATATTGTAAATTGAAATGATAATATCTCTGGTTCCTCCTCCAATTCATTTATGTGAAGCATCTCACCAGGTCTCCTAACCATTTCTAGATTTTACTTTAACCACTTATTTGCCATTAATCATATTGTATGATTATTGTATGGTTGGCTTTGTGTTAAAATGTATCGTCATGATGTTATTTTTGTAATTTTCAAAGATAAATAAGAAGCCAAGGTTCAAATTTAGTAATCATGGATGCCTCCTATAGTCTTTTTCCTTTTCTCCGTGTTTGGATAGTCTCATCATCAATAATAGGTAAAATTAGGTTTAGATATGCTTTTGGAACTTTTAATACATTGCTCACTTAAAATGATGAACCTGATAGTATTCTGACTGAGCTCAAGATTTGCACATCTCTGCATTTTAGTGGCCATCTTTCTGAAACTGGTCACCTCGGTAAAATTTTAACTAATTTGTCGATGTGAAATATACCGAACATTAATCTACTTGCCTACTGCTTTAGGAGTAATTCTCGCGTTCTTGGAGAGAATATAATGACTAAGGTCAACATTTGAGTACTAAGGGTTGAATTATAATATCGAACTACTACCTCTGTTTCTTTTAATCTACAATTCTATCTTCACAGTTTTTTGACCATTACCATCTTTGAATATCAAAAAGTAAAAATTGTGGAAAGTTGACATTTTGACATCATATGTAGAAATGAACCTAATGATGGTCAAAGTGAAGTATATGAATTGTGCAAAAGTGTAAAGTGTGTAGATTAAAAGAAAACTGAGGGAGTACATGGTATAACAGAAAACTGAGGGAGTACATGGTACAAGGGAATTGCCTATGTTTAAGTTGAAATATCTTTTAAATACATGGTTTCCGTGTGTTCTCATTTAAAGTTGTTATCTTGTTAGGCTATGGTTTCTCTACATTGATCAATTGGCATCTTGTTATTTTGATAGGCATTGCATTATGCAGACCCTTTCGATGTGGAAGCACAGAGGAAGATAGAAGCTTCCATTCGCCAGGTAAATTGATACTGATCTGAGAGTTTTTGAGGGTCGGTTTTCTTTGGAGCAGTAAGATAGCTGCCATTGTGAACCCGTATATGTACTACTCCCTCTAAGTTCTGGGAAGCAGATAAGATGGGGACATGAGTTTTATCATTTTATTGTTAAAGTTGATCTGATTGAAGATAGTGGATATTTTTATATTATGGGTATATTATGTGGATCTTTTAATTTGTGTGTGTGTGTGTGTGTGTGTGTGTGTGTGTGTGTGTGTTGGGGGTTATTTTTTTTACTATTGTTTTATGATTTTTAATAAAGGTGTGGGGTATTTGTAATAGTGGGTCCATGCCTAAAGTAGTAGTTCTGCAATTAATATGGGACGGCCGGATATGAAAGGTGTTGCAATTTACATAGGATGGGGGCAATATGTATTTATGTAGTAACTAGTGACGAGCTTACATTGAATTTTCTAAATAGCCCTGTTTCCTCTCTTGTTGCGGTTTCACAACTTTTCTAGCTCTAGCTTTCCACAATCTGTTTTTGTAAGGGCCTTTATGATTTCTTGTTGTGACTTTCTGCAATCTTGCTGCTTTTTCTTGTAGAAAGGAATTGAAGAAAATTGGGCAGCAGCCCTTGAGCACAACCCTGAAGCTTTTGCTAGAGTGGTATAGTCTATATCTTTCATTTATCAAAAGATTCCATCTGAATTCTATAGACTACTCATAATATCTAACTTTACAGGTTATGTTGTATGTGGATATGGAAGTGAATGGTGTTCCATTAAAGGTACTTACTACCTAGCTTCTGACTATTAGATACTTCAGTTCTGAGTTCACGGCCTTTTCTGATTAAGTTCTGTAGTAATGTTTGCTTCTATTATGGAAACAGCTTATATTTACTTATTTTCCTTTCGATATATTCATTTGCAACCCCCCCCCCCCCAACAAGAAAAAAAAAGAAAAAGAAAAAATAGAAATGAAAAATCCCAAAAGTACCAGTTAGATATCAGGTCCTGTTTTATAACTGCCTTCTGTCCAAAAACTTTTGCTATTAACCTATGTCATGATGCATCTTTTATGAAATATTCTACATATGAGTGGGGTTTATTTTAGGGTGTACATACTATATGCATAAAATATTCTCTATCAACTAAGGTGTTTTTCAAAACATGTGTGATTAAGGTTAAAATTGCCATATAAGAATGTACAAAGATTTACGTCTACTTTTTTTTTTTTTCTTCTTCAATGTTCCTGTTTTTCTCTTAGATCTCTTATCTCCATGCTCTTTGGCTTTTCTTTCGGCGTATCAAATATGACTTCAAAATATTCACAAGTTTATATTTGTTCTGTTCAGGCTTTTGTTGATAGTGGAGCTCAATCAACAATAATATCTAAAAGTTGTGCAGACCGTTGTGGGTATGTTCCTTGTATTAATAGGCTAGTGATATTGATGCTGTCATTTGATCTTGCTATACTGCATGAAATAATTCTGTATATGAACGGATGCCTGTACTCATTAGGTCTATTCGTTTTAAACTTGAAAACTCGGCGTTTATGGTTGTTAATATTTATGTGTAATCGTCTTTGGTTTGAAACACTTTTTGTTTTGCTAGATTAATCATTAAGTCCGCCTTACATCACGATCAGGGGTTATTACGAGCCTAGCATAGCTCAAACATGGTGTTGCTCGGCTTGAGTCGTACACTTACGCTCAGGTCGATTTTTTTTCTTTTGGTATTCAAACTTTTACATGCAACATAGGCTAAACCTTGACTTGAGTTCAGACAACGTAACCAAGTGGATATCATTTTAATGCTATAACATTTTCATAATTAAGTTTTTGCTAATAATTATAAAATCATCATAAGAATTGTGCAACTTTTATTACTAATCACACATCCAAATTTTAAAAAATGTAGAATGAATATAGTTATATTGTGCCTCTTCACGAGGCTCTGGAGCTGAGCTTAGTGGTGTTCGGCTTGTAAACTTTTTAAGCCGAGCTCAAGTAGTTTGTCAGTTAGCTAGGCTCATTATCGCTTATGATCATGATCGACATCACTATCATTCCAAGGGGCTTGTCATTGAGTCAAATATATATGCTAAGATTTTAAGACACTCAAAGACTTATGTTCGTGTATCTTTATCTCAACTTCAGGCTGTTAAGGCTGTTGGATGAACGATATAAAGGAATTGCGCATGGAGTTGGTCAGACAGAGATATTGGGTCGGATACATGTAGCTCCCATCAAGGTACTGAAAGAGAAACCTTTTGTTTGAAGATCTGCCCATTTTCTTGTGTATGTGTGTGAACTGTGAACGCCTGTGCATACCTCGTGCTTATAAAATGTGTGTATGGAGACGAGGTTTCTCTGTTCAACTTTTGTTGAGGTTGAACTCCCCTAAATTTTTGATGCAACATATTTCTAATTTATGTCTGCTTTTAAACATGTCACATGAACTGCAGTTACATATGCTTTGGCTGTATTTGTTCTGATAATTCTGCTGGCTGCTTAATTTGATTTGCTTGTTCACTTCCATTCCCTGTGGTCTTTCGAAGATTGGGAATGTGTTTTACCCTTGTTCCTTTACAGTCCTTGACTCAGACAACATGGAGTTCCTCTTTGGTCTGGACATGCTTCTTAAACATCAGGTAATATGCTTTGGTGTGTTTTTGATGGTTTCTTTTCCTTGAGCTTAATGGAAAAGTACTAAGACCTGGCCTTCTTTGCAGTGCATAATTGATTTAAAGGAGAATGTACTGAGAGTTGGTGGAGGAGAGGTTTCTGTGCCGTTTTTGCCTGGTTAGATTTTTTTGTTTATTTTGAATGATAAAGTTTAGTCATCCTCTGTGGTCTCTTTGATCATATTCTTTTTAAAAAATAAATCTTGTGTTGTTTCCAGAAAAGGACATCCCCTCTCGATTTCTGGATGAAGAGAGGTTTTCAAAACAGGCTTCTGGTTCAGGGGCTCAGGTAACGAATCTCTTTTTGGGTTTCATTTGGCTCAAGTATTTTATTTTTCATAATAGTTTCCTACTAATCTGGAATCCTGCAGGTTTCATCAGGAAGCAAAGGCACTAGGGATGTTCCAACTGGAAGTCAATCTTCCGGTGAGTTATTCTTGTTACCTGTATAAATGTAGCTTATATCTCGAATTAACTGTAAGCTGGAACTCGGGTGAGCAACCTTATGATAGCAAATACATTTTCTTAGAACTTGAAAATTTTCTGTGGATCTATCGAGGAACGTGTGTATCTTAAGTTGCCTTCAAACTTTGAGCAAATTTTGGGATATATACTATGAACTTCTTAAGAAAGAAGTGAAGTCAAACAGGATTATGGCTCTTTCCCCTCCCTAAAAAAAAAAAGTGAAGTCAAACAGGACGATTTGTGTGTTAAACTTGGGCTATCGCCTATCAGTAGTACCACAGAGATGTTATTGTGCACTTTATAGGCTACTTATGTACACGATTAGCTTTTTCTCTGAGCCAAATATAATATAGGGCTTAAATATGAATACTTTTGGTAGTGCCTATCTGTTTGGAAAATGCCACTGCACTTGTTATGTGTGAAGTGAACCTTCTTCACTGATACTCTCTTTCCCTTTTTTTTTTTCTGCTCATTCAGAAATATCTGTTCATGTCTATTAATTGGATCTGATTTAATTTTTTTCTCACAGGAGGTGCTGGTGGGAATCTTAGTCAGGTATGTGCAATGAAAACTCTCTTGAATTTCGTCAATTTTGAATGACATTTAGAGAATTATATGAGCTGCTATTCATCGTACATTGATCTATCTGTTTTTTTTTTTGGCTACAAGGCCAGTATAACAAGTATATGTAGAAAATTGATTTGTAATAGACAGTCAATGACATCTACAGTAAAAATAATCCCTAAATAGACAATTTTTTTAGTTGTTGTATGAATTCCTGTGCTGCAGGGTTCTGATTTTGAAGCAAAAGTCGCAAAGCTTGTGGAGCTAGGATTTGAAAGGAATGATGTCATACAAGCTCTCAAGCTCTTCAACGGTAATGAAGAGCAGGCAGCCGGGTTTCTCTTTGGAGGGTGATGAGAGTACTGCTCAAATATTATACAGGATTCCTTTATTATCATGACCAAGACACAAAATTTTAGTTTTGGTACTTCTGTTGCAACATTTTAGAAAACAATTTATTATAATTTATTAATTATAAACTTGTTATATATATAAAGTGTGATCTGTCTTGTAATAAAACGAATTGACTTGGCTAGGGGAATTTGGTTTAGTCTATTTTTGTTGCGTCCACTGGCCAGATTACAAAAGTATTCTTACAATTAGAACGACTCATAATAAAGGACCATGGTCGTAACTTGTTTAATATTTTCTCCGTTCTGAAATAAGTAAAATACTTCTATCTTTTATGTGAAAAGTGTTTCATTTGTTTCAAAACAGAGGAAATATATAGCGATTGTGGAAATGAATTTCAGCGTAATCCTGTGTCAAATTCCTCCACTCTAAAATGTGATTGTAGTTTGTAGGTGATCATAGAAATTTTTGGGAGAAGAAGCTCATATCTGAGGGTGAAATCTAATTTTCCAGGACATTACTTTAGACAATGTTTTCTAAAAGTTTTTATGAAATATATTCTCATTTCCGTTCTGTCAGCCAATCAAAATGAGACGTAATGATCCACTTTGTTGTCATTATTTTGTCTTTAATCCTTTTATTTTTCATGTGTTCTTTTATTGTGTTGTGATTCTTGACCAACAGTGTTATTGTCTCTCAAGGAACTTGATGTTACAGTTATTTGGTTGAAGTACTTCGGAGGCGTACTATCTAGAACTTGAATTTGACAGAGTCCATCACCCGTGGTATATGACCTTTACGGGATTATGACCTTGTCATCCGGAAGCTGTCTTTTTTTTTTTTTTTTGTCAACAAGATAATTTGCATTAAGTAAAAACACAAGTACATCTTATTGCTAGTACATTCCAACAAAATGCAAGCAGACATAAACGAAAGTGAGCTCGACAAGCTCTTACAACCAACGGAAAATAAAACAAACTAATCATTACAAACCATCGTGCTATCATACTAGTCCGAGGCGCTGTGCAGATGATATGACCGATTGCACATAGGAAACTTCCTGGGGTCGGACTTTGGTGGAGATGCCTCGTGTGCCTTGCAACTGAATACCCGCTGACATGTGATGGATATTTTTATTCTATTTTTTTTATATTACCAATAGATTAACCTACTTCATGAACAAGGTTGTTAATTGGTTAGTAATCTTTATGAGCTAAGCTTTTGAAACTTATAACAATAAGTAGCAACTTCCCGATATTTTGATCATCTACCTGTTGATTGCAAAATCACCTATCATTTATTTTACTAGTTTATTGAAGTTTTTACTTCTTGAAATGCTAGCAAATGCGTGATCCCATAATTCCCAGTTTGGTCCTGATTTGTGTTTCCTTGCTGCTGTTGTATCTTCCCCTTGCAAATTCACTCAATTTTAGTTTTCCTCGTTTCGGCCCAAACACACCCAATGACCCAATATTAGCTTTCACAATGATTCCTTTGCTTCCAACGAGGTTATACAACTTACAAGTTTTCCTCGTTTCGGCCCAAACACACCCAATGACCCAATATTAGCTTTCACTTTTCTTTCATAATCACGCAACCTAATAACACTACCTTTGGTGATGGACTTACATTTTTCCTCGCACCTTTCGACTCTTCAGAATCAGCTCCTAATGCTTCATCTGGTGGCTACCTTGGGTTAGTCACTCCTAATTCTTACAACCTTACTAGTCTAAACCAATTTGTAGCTGTCGAGTTTGACACCTTCCAGAATACATGGGATCCGAGTCCTGATCATGTAGGTATAGATGTCAATTCCATAGTCTCAGTGGCTAACCTTAAGAATGGTTCTATAGCAAATGCTTGGGTAACTTATGATTCTTCTACCAAGAATCTGAGTGTCTTTCTAACTTATGATGTTGACCCTGTTTATAATGGTAATTCTAGCCTCTCTTATATCATTGACCTGAGCAGTGTCCTGCCAGAACGGGTCAGAGTTGGATTCTCTGCTTCCACAGGCCGATATGCTGAGATTCATAACATTTATTCTTGGAACCTCAACTCCACCTTGGCAGACAGCAATACAACTGAAGCAACAGAACCTGTCAGAAGTAAGAATAGGGCAGGATTCATAGGTGGTATAATAGCCGGTATAGGTGTTTTAGTAGTTGGATTGGTTTTAGTTGGGGTTATGTGGCGGGGAGATCTATTGAGGAGAAAAATGACAGAGATTTTTGTGTTGATGATGATGACTTTGACAAGGGAACAGGTCCTAGGAGGTTTACATACGGTGAACTCAGTCAAGCAACTAACAACTTTTCTGAGGAAAGGAAGCTAGGAGAGGGAGGTTTCGGAGGTGTTTTTTTAGGTTTACTGGAGGACCCTAGTAGAGAGATCGCGGTCAAGAAGATATCAAAAGGATCAAAACAAGGCAAAAAGGAGTACGTGTCAGAGGTGAATATTATTAGCCGGTTGAGGCATAGAAATTTGGTTCAACTTCTTGGCTGGTGCCATCAACAGGGACGTTTGCTTCTTATTTATGAATTCATGCCTAATAGTAGTCTTGACTCCCATCTTTATGGGGGAAGGAAGGTTGCACTTTCATGGACTGCGAGGTTCAATATTGCCCATGGCTTGGCATCTGCTTTGCTGTACCTTCATGAAGAATGGGAGCAGTGTATAGTACACAGAGATATCAAATCCAGCAATGTCATGCTCGATTCCAATTTCGAAGCCAAGCTCGGCGATTTTGGGCTTGCAAGACTTGTAGACCACGGCATGGGCTCGCAGACAACTGTTTTAGCTGGTACATTAGGCTACCTGGCCCCAGAGTGTTTGATCACAGGAAAGTCATGTAAAGAATCTGATGTTTATAGTTTTGGAGTTGTGGCTCTTGAAATCGTATGTGGAAGAAGGCCGGTTGAGTCAACTGAAGAGCCTAGTAAGGTAAGACTGGTAGAATGGGTGTGGGACCTTTATGGTAATGCTCGTCTTCGTGAAGCAATTGATACTAGACTTGAAGAGGAATATGACATGCAGCAAGTCGAATGCTTAATGGTGGTTGGCTTATGGTGTTGTCATCCAGATTACACTCTTCGTCCTTCAATGAGGCAAGTTATAAACGTTCTTAACTCGGAAGTCCCTTTGCCCAGCTTGTCTTTGAAGTTCCCAGTACCCATCTACTTCTCACCACCCCCAATGAATGTTGATATCTTGTCCACATCGTCCTCTGTTTTAACAGGTTCCACAAATTCTTCATCTCAATCAGTGTATTCTGGTAATGCTCCTTTGTTATCCCAGAAAACCAATGTCTTGTGAACTCTTCTATTTATTAATTGACATTGTTTTAGGTTTCCTTGATGTAAAGTGTAACATGTCATTACTATAATTTAAATTATCTATATACTTATGTGAATACGTGCAAAAGGAGCAATGTACCTCAGATTTTTTTTTCTTTCTAAAGCAATATAATCGTGTGTTTTCAAGGAACTGTATAGTATATATGTTTACGTTCATATCAAACACACAAGATTCCATACATAGCTGAGTTTAATTTCAATTGAGCTCAAACATATTATGTACATCAACACATGAACCAATAACTTAATCAGCTGGCCTAGAGTGTATTATACACCATTAGGCTTTAGCAAAGAATTAGAAACCTTTCCATGTAGCAAGAATCTCTTGGAAGATTTCGGCTATCAACTCCCTATCCGCACATTGAAGGAACACATTAAAGTCATCGCGAAGATCAAATATCTTACCAAACTGGACCAAATACCTCATACAGCTGCTCTTAAGCTCAGGCAGCTGGTACAGGGCAGCATTCTGGAGCCTCTCTAGCACATTCTTGGCATCAATGTCCTCAAGTAAGCTGACATGGCATGCCTCTTTTAGGTCGGCAATATCATACTTGTCAGCTGCACGAAGTAGAGAGAGGCGGTGGTGCAGGAATTCCTTGTGTCCGATGCAGCCGTACAGATAGCTAAGCAAGGCCTGGCATGACTCAACTGTCATATCTGCTATATTAATGGTAGAAAGTTCCTTTTCCTGTAGGTTGTGAGAAAACATGCTCCGGAACACTGGTGACCTTGCAGCTAACACTGCCCTGTGGGCCCCAACACACCCATCAGACGTGTTGATGGTGATGTCTGTGTAGATGCCATCTGTCAGCATCCGTGTCAGGCTTCTGAGAGCCGCGCTGTTAGAGCTCCTGCTGCTTGAACCTTCTGCCCAAATGGAACAAGGCTCCCCACCCTGCAGTTTCATATTTGACCTTAACACCTTTGTGTAGAGAAGTAGTAACAATAAAGTAATATATTACAAATTTAGATCTGACATGTTTGTTGCAACGATAGTAACTGATGCATAAGCTTACTTGTGGAGATGAAGTTTTTAAGTCTAGAAATTCAACATCAATGATGAATTTGCCAGTGAGTGGAACATCAATTGGCCAAACAAAATCGTCGCTGTTTTTGAGCTGCTGGTCTCTTATTTCTGTAAACGAAAATGAGTGGGTTACGACTTACGAGAAGCAGGGGCTTAGCAAAGAGGAAGAGGTTCGATTGGTTAGATCAGATATACTACCTCCGTTTCATATTAATCTACACACTTATACTTTTCACGCATGCCGATGCACAACTTTGAGTCTTTATATTTCTAATTTTGTATTTGTAAAAAATATAAAAAGCCCATATTCTAAAACTACATATCGAGACGAATCAAACAAGACCCCACATGACTATATTTTATCTTAACCATAATTCACAAATGATAGTCAAAGGAAAATTTGTGAATAGTGTCAGAAGTGAAAGTGTAACTATTAATATGAAACGGAGGTAGTATATAGTAACCACATACCAGGGTGGAAGAGGGGGTTGCGGTCACCGACGGAAGACAAGACCCGGATAACAAAAGACGCAATCGGGGGATTATCTCTTGTTAAATTGGATATCTCGGGATACAACTTTATGATCAACACTCTATTCTTCTCCAAAGTCAAGTGCCTATATATAAGATATAAGAAATTAGAAATAAGAAATAGTTGTGAATGGGATTAGGCATGAAGATAATAATAATAGAAAAAAAAAAAGGTAGGGTGAGCAGAGAGTAGTAAGTAGTGACCAGTTCCATAGGCCAATGTTGAAAGGATCAGAACGACGATAAGTGCAAGAAGAGAGGTTGTCGATTCGCCATTGAGCAAGTCGAGAAGTAGTATGAACTCGATAAGCACAAGAATCTTTCATCCTCCAATGAAGAATCCCAGCTGAAGAAGTGGCGATGATTCCAGTGATGTCATGGATGCAATCAAATAACCCCTCCACCAACTCTCCTCCTGTCTTTCCCACTTTTACTCCGCCCTCCGCCACTGCAGCTGCCGCGGATGCTGATGCTGATGCTGAAGCTGATGCTGCTGCTGCTGCTGCTGCTGCCGCGGATGCTGAAGCTGATGCTGAAGCTGATGCTGCTGCTGCTGCTGCTGTTGCTGCTGCTCTTTTTATCTCAACTATATTACTCCATACATACTAATACTAGATAGATTATTTCTCCCCTTGCTACTTAGCTTCTACCTTGAAACTAGAATCTTTTTCCCTTGTTTAAGTAGTAAACTAATGATTTAAGATTCCCGGATCTATCTCTATTACGTTAGTTGTTAGTGATGGCATTTACCCGGCCCCATCTATACTCTTTAGATTGATGTTTCGGGCACGCAATAATTGATAGATTATTGATACTCTTATAATTTAGCTTCACGCCACTCCTCAATCCTCATCAAACCCTTTGCTTCAAGACACTCTGTTAAGTCTTTTATTTTCTACCTTTCTCGTGACAAAGAGAAGCAAATAGAAACAACAAATTTCTACTGTTTCTGTTTTGGTTTTAATTTGGACACAGCAGCCAGCAGGTATGAGATTAAATGAGGAAGATCAAGATTGCTACATTTATTTATTATTTAATTATATGATTGGCTCTACTAATTTATATGCGCATTACCAACTCTTACTAGTTACTACACTTTATGCTCCCCTTTTTTTGTAGTCGTAAGTCTCAAGTTACGCTTTTAGGAAGGTACACTACTTTCCTTTGTTGTTTTGGTGCCTTTGAAGCAAAGCATCTTGCTTACTTTTTTTATTACTTTCTCTGTTTTCATTTTATTTCCAATCCTTCCCATCCCCTATCCATTAAAACGGCAAAAATTAAATGAAGATATTGATCTCAAATTAGCAGCAAATTAAATTCAAATAAGTGGATTTAAATGGAAAAATAAGAAAGCGTAGCATAAATGTTGTAAATAATGATAATGTTAATATTGTAAGAGAATTTGATGTGTTAATGCCCATGTCATAAATTTGATCTCCAACCATGTGTTTCTGTGAAATCGAAATTTTTGAAGGAAAAGAAATTGTGGATGGAGAAGTATTATCATAGACACTAAGATAAGACTTTTCTTCTCACAAATTTACTTTGAATTCATTACAATTTTCTCCATAAATTGTGTTCCAAAGAATGGGCCGTAATAGTAGAAGGTAATATGATTTAAGAAGTGATCAAGCTAGTAAACATCACATGAATTGATAGCTGGGCAACAGGTTGCATCTATATGACTTGTGAAGGAGGGTTTTGCACATATAGCCAACATCTGGAATCATTAATTTATTAAAAACTAAAGTAACTCATCCTTTTTCTTGACAAACCAAATTAGAAAACGACCTATAAACCAACTATACTCTTACACTATTGTAATAGTGGGCCTTTTTTATTTTGAAAATTTGCGTTTTATATGTTCTTAATAAATGTGGACTGTGGAACATGTAAGCGTGTACATAAAGACATTAAGAGCACAATAAGTTTTCTCATCATCTCAGATATACTACCTCCGCTCCTAAATAATAATTACACTTACATTTTTCACGTATATCCATGCACTACTTTAAACCTTATATCTCTAATTTTATATTTGTAAAATAATAAAAAGTCGATATTTTCAAAGTACGTATCGAGACGAATCAAACAAGACCCCACATTACTATACTTTCTCTTAACCATAAATCACAAATGATAGTCAAAGGGAAATTTGTGAATAGTGTCAAGAGTGAAAGTGTAACTATTAAAAAGAAACTGAGTTATACATATTTGAATCAAATTAAATTCTTCCCCTTTAAACATAATCTTCATCTTGGACAGTTCTTATAATTTATCAGTTGATATCATAAGTGTATGTCTAGCGCCAAAGTTGTCTTCGATTATAGGGTGAGTCAGTGTCTAATTATTGATCACTTGAACATTGTGATTTGTGGTCTTTCATGAGGTTGACAACTACGCACCACGATTAGTCAAATGTTCTGCATGAAGACCTGCCAATTAATCTCTGAGATTGATCCACTAATATTATAACAAAAAAATTTATTGCATATTCAGTACTCACAAAGAATTTGAATTATTCAATAACTTTATGGATTTTTTTATAATAACCACATTATGTTTTATCTACTTTGAAAATAACCACCTTATACTTTTTTATTTTTATTTTACCACCTTAACTTTACCAACTTCCTAAATTTCATCACCACTTAACGTTTTCCGTCTATTTTTCCATCCAACGTGGCCCAAAATATTAACTTCCCTTAATTCCATCCTATAACTCCATGATTCTTCCATTACTCCTCCTCAAACCTTGCCCCTTTGATCTCAAATCTCTCTCAATTGTCAAAATTCTTCCAACTAAATCTACAATTAGGAGAGGCCAAATTCATATATCAACTTTGATATTCAATTTGCGATGGAATTTCTAAGATTACATGTACCTATCAAGGAGAGATAGAGAGGAAGAAAACGGGGAAAACAAAATTTTAAATGGAAAGTGTTAAGTGGTGGTGAAATGTAAGAAGTTAGTAAAGTTAAGGTGGTAAAATACCAAAAAAAAAATATAAGATGGTTATTCTCAAAGTAGGTAAAATATAAGGTGGTTATTATCAAAAGTTCATAACTTTATAGATTGTATATCCACCAATTTTTTAATTAAATATTGTTTTTCGTTTTTAGTTAAAGGATATCACTCGCTATATACCCCTATTTTGTCACTGTAGATCAACAAGATAACGCTCACACCAGTCTGGTATAATAATTAGCAATTAATAAGGTGATAAATAAAGGAAATGGTAAGTTGTGAATTTTGTAAAAGTAAATTTTAACATAGAATATTGTATGCAATTGTTCAAGGTGATGTTGTTGGAAGTTCAACATTCTCTAAAAGCTAACCTCAAAGAGAGGAGTGGAAAAACAAGTAAAAGGCTTTTGTCCCACATTGGAAAAATATCATTGCTTCACCTTGTTTATTAGTAGGAGCTTCTTAGCACTTCTTGTTTGATAGAGTGCTAGATGGATGGATGCACCACACACGCGCGCGCGCGCCGGCGCGGGCTGTGGGCCTGCGGTCTGTTTTACATCTCCTTCATTTATTTTGGCGTAAATCTCGGATTTTATTTTGTAACCGTTGCTAGCAAGATTTCTGGAGTCAAATCCCTTATTTTCTGCCTTCCGTTTTTTCTCCTTCAAGCCAGTTATAAGGACTGCTTTCTTCAGAAATTGAGACACACAGAAATTACTCTCCTCTTCTCTTCTCTAAAAAACTCTCTGGTTTTGGGCAATATCCTGGTCTCCATCCGAGGTGTGTGAGTGCACACATATCTTGGAGTCGTGCTAATCTGGAGGACGATCGCCCGATTTCTACTTGCACGGGTAGCGCGAAATCGTCTTTTAGGGCAGTGGTTTTCCACGTCACGGCAAACTGATTTCCTTCACGCTTCAACAGATAAGTATCATTGTTTTATTGTATTAATTGCAACAATCTAAAAGACGATTTTATGGCTTCCAAACTTATGATTCCTGATATGTCTAAGATGGAACCCCTAGATGGGAAAAACTATAAACGTTGGGCTGTTAGGATGCGTTTTTATTTGGAACAAATTGATGTTGCATATGTTCTTGATGATACGTTTAAACTGTTTGATGATTCGATTTGGCTGCCTTTGAATCAAAGTTTGCTAAGGATGATAGAACTTGTAAGGGTATGCTCTTGCATCATATGTCAAATGCTTTCTTGGATATTTACATCTTTGTTTAATCATGCTAAGACTATTTGGGATGCTTTAGAAAAGAAATATGGGACCGATGATGCTTGGGTCAAAACGTTATTGTGTTAGTAAGTGGTTAGGCTTTCAAGTTGATGATGAAAAACCTATAATTGATCAAATCTATGCCTATGAGAATATTTGTCTTGCTATGGTGCCGAGGGTCTGTGCATTTGTGATATTACCCTTGCTATTGTGTTGATTGAAAAAGCGCCTCCTTCTTGGAAAAAAATTTCGAAACCGGTTAATGCACAATAAAGACAGACCTAGCTTTAGAGGAACCGATAGGTCACCTTAAGATTGAGGAAGAGAACCGAATTAAGGACAAAGGACAATCGTGATTCGTGATCAATCTGTTTTTCCTGTTTCATCTAAAGCAAATTTGGTAGAACCAAATAATTTTGGGAAAAATAAGGGCCCTAACAATTTCCATAGACCTCAAGGAGGAGTTCGAAGTACGGGTTTAAGGGAAACCGTAACAACCGTGGGAAACCCGGTCATAAGGCTAAGTTTTGTAGAAGCAAGAAGCGAGAATCACGCAAACCTTGCTTGAAGCTAATGATAACATAGTTCTTTGTTGTGTCGAAGTAAACTTAGGCGGTAATGTTCTTGAATGGATTGTTGATCTTGGGGCAACCAGGCACATCTGCACTAACAAAGACATGTTCACAAGTTATGGTAAGGTTGATGGTGAAAATGTCTTCATGGGTAATTCAAGCATCTACAAATGTTCAAGGCAAAGGGAAGATTGTTCTAACTCTTACTTACGGAAAATTGCTTACTCTTACTAATGTTTTGCATGTTCCGTAAATGCGCAGGAACTTAATTTACGGAAGTCTACTTATGAAAGTTTGGACTCAAACTCTCTTTTGATTCGATAGACTTGTTCTTACTCGTAATGGGGAGTTTGTAGGGAAGGGGTTTTGTAATGGGGGGTTTTTACTCTTGATGCAAAAGTTGAAATTATGAATAAAAGTGCTAGTACTTCTTACGCCTACATCGTTGAGTCTATTGATTTATGGCATTCTAGATTGGGTCATGTTAACATTGCTTCAATCAAAAGGCTTAAACATTTGAATTTAATTCCAAGTTTTTCTAAAACTGAATTTTCAAAATGTGTAGTGTGTGTTGAAGCCAAGTTTGCAAAGAAACCATTTAAATCAATAGATAGGCAAACCGAAGTACTAGAACTTGTTCATAGTGATTTGGGAGATTTTAAAAATCATGAGAGCGAGAGGTGGGAAAAGATATTACATTACCTTTGTTGATGACTGTTCTCGTTTCACTATGATTTATCTTCTCAGATCAAAAGATGAAGCGGAAGAGATGTTCCTCAAATACAAAGCTGAGGTAGAAAATCAACTGGACAAGAAAATCAAGAGGCTTAGGAGTGATAGGGGAGGTGAGTATGACCCTAACACTCTTAAGGCTTTCTGTGAACAGAATGGAATAGTCCATGAGGTAACTGCTCCCTATATACCCGAACAAAACGGTATTCTTTGAAAGGAAGAACAGAACTCTCAAAAATATGATGAACTCTATGCTTATTAGTTCCGGACTTCCCGATAACATGTGGGGGGAGGCTATTCTTTTACGCTTGTCATATTTTAAATAGAGTACCTCATAAGAAACTTGATAAGACCCCTTATGAACTGTGGAAAGGTCGAACGCCAAACCTGAAATATTTGAAAGTGTGGGGGTGTTTGGCAAAAGTTGGGATACCTAGTTTTAAAAGAGATAAGATAGGTCCTAAGACTGTTGATTCCATTTTTATTGGCTATGCCTATCAAAGTGCTGCTTATCGCTTTCTAGTGAAAGGTACTAACAATTCTTATGCAGGTGGTACTATTGTTGAATCGAGGGATGCAAAATTCTTTGAAAATATTTTTCCTTTGAATTCTTCTTGTTGTAGTAATGATTTACCATCCTCTAGTACTGCACCTGTTTTGTCTGTTGCTTCTTCTTTAACTAACAATGATTCTGTTTTGGAACCAAGGAGAAGCAAAAGGGCGCGAAAGGAAACTAGTTTTGGGTCTGATTTCATTACTGCTTTTCTATCTGAACCACTCTTGATTGACGATGATTTTGTAAGTGTGTTCATCTTAGAAAATGATCCCAAAACTTATGATGAGGCCATGAGGTCAATTGATGCAATTTTTTGGAAAGAGGCAATTAACAGTGAACTAGAATCAATTCTCAATAATAACACTTGGGAATTGGTTGACTTGCCTCGAGGTTGCAAGCCCATTACTTGTAAATGGATCTTTAAGAAAAAATTGAAACCTGATGGATCCATTGGCAAGTATAAGGCTAGAATAGTAGTGAGGAGTTTTACTCAAAAACAGGGAATTGACTATTTTGATACCTACTCCCCTGTCACCAAAATTGCAACCATTAGGACCTTAATTGCTCTTGCTTGTATACATGATCTCATTGTACATCAAATGGATGTAAAAACTGCTTTTCTTAATGGAGATCTGGAAGAAGAGATTTATATGGTTCAACCGGAAGGTTGTGCAATTTCGGGTCAAGAAAACAAAGTTTGTAAACTGGTCAAGTCATTGTATGGACTCAAGCAAGCTCCAAAACAATGTCATGACAAGTTTGACAAGACTATGACAGGAAATGGGTTTCATGTCAATGAAGGAGACTCCTGTGTTTATTTTAAGCATGATTCAAATGGTTGTGTGATTATTTGTCTTTATGTGGATGATATGCTAATTTTCGGTACTAGTCTTGATCGAGTAAATGAGACAAAGAAATTTCTAAGTTCCAAATTTGAAATGAAAGATATGGGTGAGGCTAATGTGATTTTGGGAGTCAAAATTATAAGAAATCAAAATGGCATCTGTCTTAGCCAATCTCATTATGTTGAAAAACTCTTGAAAAAGTTTAACTCATTCAATGTCGATCCAGTTAGAACCCCTTATAATTCAAGTGTCCACTTAAAGAAAAATAAAGGTGATCCAGTGTGTCAATCTGAATATGCTAAAATCATTGGTAGTGTGATGTTTCTTATGAATTACACTAGACCTGACATTGCTTATTCTGTAAGTAGACTAAGCAGGTACACTCATAACCCAAACAAAGATCATTGGGATGCTCTAAGGCGATTGCTCAGGTATTTGAAAGGTACCACGGATTGGGTTTGCACTACTCCAAATCTCCGGGAGTACTAGAAGGTTTCGTGATGCCAACCGGGTATCCGACAATGATGAAGTAAACTCCACCAGTGGTTATGTTTTCACCCTAGGGGGTGGAGCAGTGTCTTGGAAATCTTGCAAGCAATCTTGTACAGCTATGTCTACTATGGAATCTGAATTTATTGCTCTTGAATTGGCAGATCATGAGGCTGAATGGTTGAGAAATCTGCTTGCAGATATTCCAATGTGGGGGAAGCCAGCTCCTTCTGTTGCTCTCCACTGTGATTCGCAAGCTGCCATAGCTGTTGCAAACAACCACGCCTACAATGGGAAAAAAGAGGCACATTCGTTTGAGGCATAAGGGTGTCAAAGATCCGTTGTCAAATGGAGTGATATCACCGGATTATGTTAAATCGAAAAGAACATCGCGGATCCGCTCACCAAAGGCCTGTGTAGAAAACTAGTTTTGGAAACATCGGAAGGGATGGGCTTAAGGCCCATTGGATGAATTGTAACTAATGAACTCCTACTCACTACGAGTACAAAGGAGAACATTATGAATGATTCAGAAGCACAAACTTTTAATTTTTCCATCCCTAGATGTTTATGATGTAATGTGCTTGCTACAAATTGAACTTTAGGGTGAGCCAAGGCTCTTAATGAATCCATATCCATATGTTTGGAGGTGTGATGCAGCTCACACTTGATGGATTCACCTACTTAGGTGTGGAAGTGTGGCCGCTTCCTATGAGAATTGCATGGGCTAATTCTCTAGAGCACCTATGAGCATCCAGTGTCCGGGACGTATGGCCGGTATAAGGCGTCACTATTATTCGTGGAGAATCAGAATATTATACATGTTCAATTGTGTGCTCTAAGTGATGTCTCTTTTCCTCCCTATTAAGTTCAAGACTCAAGTCACTTGATAGGAAAGAGATACTAGCTTAAAAGCACTAAGTGTTAATTCAAGTCGCAAGACATTGACACTTATGCAATTGTTTTGCTTTGCCCAAAGCCAATTCTTTTTCCTTTTCTTTTCTCGTTTGTTGACCCTGTGGGGGATTGTTGGAAGTTCAACATTCTCTAAAAGCTAACCTCAAAGAGAGGAGTGGAAAAACAAGTAAAAGGCTTTTGTCCCACATTGGAAAAATATCATTGCTTCACCTTGTTTATTAGTAGGAGCTTCTTAGCACTTCTTGTTTGATAGAGTGCTAGATGGATGGATGCACCACACACGCGCGCGCCGGCCGGGCCGGGCTCGGGCTCGTGGCGAGCGCGAGCTGTGGGCCTGCGGTCTGTTTTACATCTCCTTCATTTATTTTGGCGTAAATCTCGGATTTTATTTTGTAACCGTTGCTAGCAAGATTTTCGGAGTCAAATCCCTTATTTTCTGCCTTCCGTTTTTTCTCCTTCAAGCCAGTTATAAGGGCTGCTTTCTTCAGAAATTGAGACACACAGAAATTACTCTCCTCTTCTCTTCTTTAAAAAACTCTCTGGTTTTGGGCAATATTCTGGTCTCCATCCGATATGTGTGAGTGCACACATATCTTGGAGTCGTGCTAATCCTGGAGGACGATCGCCTGATTTCTACTGCACCGGGGTAGCGCGAAATCGTCTTTTAGGACAGTGGTTTTCCACGTCACGACAAACTGATTTCCTTCACGCTTCAACATATAAGTATCATTGTTTTATTGTATTAATTGCAACAGATGTAGTATCTTCATTGCAATTATATTTTGTTTTGTTCGTTTATACACGACTCATATCAGTTAGATTGATGATAATGTATAGTGATGGAAACTAATAAATAAAAAGCACATTTTTGCAAGTTGAGGTTCATTATTTTCAGAAATTGAGTACCAAGAAATAAGAATGCCCATCAATTCATATGCTTGCGTAAGCGCCCTATTATCTCTATGGTAAATTGATTGATTAATAAAGATATGGAATAAGCGAGATTCTTCTTTAATTTCCATCTCCACTGCATTTTATTAGTAGTATCAATGTATCATAAAAGAATCTCCACGAAAACTCTTGATTGGAAGGAAAAGGCTGCGAATGCAAGAGGACAAAAAGGAATCTTTAAATGCTGAACTATGATCAGCACGTCCTTGTATCTCAATCCTTGAAGCAATCTAAGTTTGCAAGATAAAATTATAAATTCTAATAAAGTACTTCTAAGTTCTAATAAAATTCTATTGTTATTGATCCACTGTTTCATTGAACTACTACTAGTCTAACATGAGTACAGTAGTCAAATATTAGCTGATACCTGATAGGAGTATTCACTTTTGTTGGATCGAAGATGATCAATATTCAATGCACAAACAGAAGCAACAAGTACTCAATCTAATGCACAAAGTCCCCACACCCCAAGTTCAATCTAACAGAGTTTATTATGAAAAAGTATAAAAAGAAGAAAGGGAAAATAGGCGCTAATGTCTCCATTCACAAATACGCAACAATTATTATTAATAATCATATTTTAAAAAAAATATATATATATGACGTGCTATAGACCTACAATTAAGCAATTAGTTGATCATGGGGAGTAGATAACTAATTAGTATAAACGAGGTTACTAATAACGATTAATAAGGTTGTAAGTTGTTGTCATAAGTGCATATATGAGGTGACTGACAATCATGAACACTCAAATAGAGTTACTTCATGGGTCGTATCATTCATAATGCCACCCCATTGTATGAGACTGGTTGTAATTTTAATAATTTGATACTCAACTCAAAGAGCGTGTTCGGCAATGGTAGCTGTTACCACAACTTTTAGCTGTGAGAGTAACTGTTAGTTGTGCTGGTAATAACTGTTAGTGGTTGGTGTGTAGCTGTTAGCTGTCCAAGTATCGGTATAAGATATTGATGTTCGATAAAAGAAGTTGTCAAATTAAAGTAACTATTTACAATTAACTAGTTAAAAACTCAAACCAAACTTTAATATATAAATGAAAAATTGTTAAGAATAAGCCAACCTTTACGTGGTCCGCTAAAAGTAAGCCAACGATTTGATTATCCTAGAATAAGCTAACTTTGATATCATTTAAATTTTTAACAAGTCAAATGACTTGTTACCGGTATAACAGATCTTTTTCTATTTTTGCAAATTTAAATTCTGGTTGACAATGAGAGTACAAATCATACGAAAAAGACAAGCAATTATGAAATACTACTAATCAATTTGATTACAAATATATGGAGCTAACTACTAGTATTGACAGACAGCAGACCTGCTTCTTGTGAGTTTAGTAAAAGATAAACTCAGGCTGCATTCTCCCTCCCCACACACTTTCTTACATGGAGGAGAAGCTTCAGGACCCAAACCAGTGAAAACCAAAAATAAACATAGAAGAATGCATTTTTAATACTCATTTACTACAAACAAGCAAAAAGCTAACTCTACTTGCACCACCCTACTCACATTATAGTAGTAAAATAAACAAGGGTTGGGAATTGGAATTGGAATTTGGGATGAGAGAGAGAGAATTAGTTTTATGGTTCAAACACCAAGATGGAATATTACAGAAGGACATATGCAGAGACAATGAGGCTAATCCCTTCGGGTACCTCTGCCTCCTTGGGTTGTTTTTCTTTTTCTTTTTTAAGGGAGGGGGAAAAGGATTGATTAATTGATTTTTTTCAAGGTTAAATATAGTACTCTACTTTGCACTATTTTCAGCAGTAACTTATGTAACGTTCGTTCCATTAAAAGAAGCAGCTAGAGGCATTTAGAATTTCTGCCATGGCCTCCATAATAAAGGAAATGACCCCAATTGCCGCTGGTTTTAACGTCGTAGCAGTTGGACTGCTCGGTGATGGTTGGGAAGCTTTGGCAGCAACAGTGATAGGGTGGTGGTGGTTGGGTGGCTTTGGGAGGTTGGTTGGTGTTAGGGGGAAGAGGGAGAGAGAGGGGTTGGGTGGTGGTGGTAGGAGGTAAGAAGAGAGAGGGAAAAATAAAAGATTGACTTATTTTTAGCGGACGGGGCAAAGGTTGACTTATTTATGACAATTTTTCCTATAATTTATACACCACTAAAAGCGCAACTACCCCCAAAAGCTTTTCACAAACACTACTAAAACAATACTTATTATACCACTAGAAGCTACTTATACCACTACGTAATTAACCAAACACTACTATTTTTCTTAATTAGTGTTCTACTCAGTCAAAACATTAAAAGTTATTTCAAAACCTTGTGTCCAACAGGCCCAAAATTTCAAGTAAGCATCACTTTGAACTACAACATGTTTGGTTTACATAAATGCATTGAGTTGGCAATATGCATGCAGCAAATTGGCGAGGCTTCCTAAATCCCATTTTAGAGGGTAACTAGTTAGTCACTAGCAAACTAAAGGAAAATTATATTTCTATATTATGACTTTTGATGATAAATAATGATAGAATGTAATCATCAAAGTTCCGATGTGTAAATATCATATTGTACCTTTAATTTTAGTACTACCTCTATTTCTCAATAAGAGAAACACTTCCATTATTTGGAATAGTCACAATAAGTGCAACCAAGCTCTAAATGGTATGAAAATTTCACTCTTATTACAAATATGCCATCAAAAAGCAAGAGGGGATCACGACTTTTTTGTTTTATCACTTGAATTACTCTACTTTATTGTGGTCTCAACTTTCTCTCTCTACATTCTTTGATAACTCCCCACTTTCTCTATGTTTCACTTATTGAGAAACGGAGGAAGTATATAACAATGATGTTAGATGGATAAATTTGATTTCAAGTCCTCCATACCACTTTTAATACTTCACCAATTAAACTACTTAACATTTGTTCCGGTATGGAATAATAGTTGTGGGGTGAACGGTATTTCCACGTCAGTTAAGCCAGTTTGATATCCTGCAATACAGAACACGTAAACTAACCTTGGGGGTTGATACGAGGAAGCCCCTCCGATGCCTAAGTCAGTATAGTAAAAGTCGGTAGCTCTCAAGTACTGTATAATAATGATTATGGACGTACCTTAATGACTCAGAACATGGGGTATTTATAGTGGTTGGAAGTGTCCTAAACAAGATAGGACACTTCTCCTATTGGCTAGATGAAATTCTATCCTTTATTTGTACTTATCTTTAGGGCCATAAGCCTTATAAGATAGGAACAAATCCGGCTCAAGCTCATTACTGATGGCCCGGGCTTAAAGTACCGACGAGGCGCTTAATAGGCACTGGTATGCCTATGAAACCGGCATCATGAAGATCCTATTCCTAGATCTATGGAGACACCTTAGCGGTTTGACCATGACGATCTTGGACGGTCTACATGGACTAGTATGGAACTTTGATAACCCCTATAGAACTAGCCCCCAACCCGGTATGATTTGTACGATCATATCCTGCTTTGTAAACAATAAAGCCGTGATGGGTATTGAAATTTGGAAGTGAACTTTTGGTGGACCTGGTAAGTCGGTAGAATGGATAAGCATGACTCAGGCTTGCTGGATACGAAGCGTTGCCTTGATTCTTGCGCCACGTAGCCCCCAGGTATCCGTTTGATTGATGGACGTTTGTGGGGTGACACGTGCGGCCATCTAAAGAGGGTCGTTAAAACTTTTCTCAATCGCAGCCGTTGAATCGCAAATATATAGGGACTTTCCCTCCATTTCCCATTTTACACAACTTCAAACCCCCAAGTAAGCATTCCTCCGGCGATTTCTCACCTCGCAAATTTTCATTTGCGTGCTCATATCTTCTTTGATTCTTGCTCAAATTGCCTGAAATCACTTGCGTTGCCTTAATCGGAATCTTCTATTTCATTATTGTGCAGCTTTATAAGATTTTCCTTCCAATTTTATAGCTTCAGATCAACTCATGGAACTTCGACTTGAGTTGCTCCATTCTCCTCAGTTCTTCCATTTTCCAATTAACACCGTCTTCTACAAAGTTCTAAGTAGGTTTATTTTCCTGTATTTAGATATGTCTTCTGCTTCAGACTCCCTTAATAACTCTGAGATCCCTTCTTTTATGAATGATAGTGATTTTAGCTCCGGTGGGTCACCTACCGCTTACATGTTGCGTCGTCAAATTCACTGGTAGTGGACATAGCTAGAGAACGTAGGTCAAAATCTGGTAGGGATTGTAGCACCTCTGTTAGGGTTGAGAATGCCAATATGAACCCACAAATCCTAACCCTAACTCTCCAGTTTCGAGTAGTTCCTTTTTATCAATCCGCAATATTCCACTTTCCCATTCTAGAACTTACGACAACATGATATGCTTGGCCGAGAAGTCTCATGAGCTTTTTTCTCCTAAGTCCGGATGCCTGCCTAAGACTCTAACCCCTGTTGAGGCCCCATCCACCAGTATTAGACGCAGATGAAGCGGACTCAATAAGCGACGACATCTTAGATGAGGATGAAGGGGAGGATAGAGGGTCTGATGATGAGAACGACATCAATGAACACAATATTCTAAGCGTCGTATTGGCCATGATGAAGGATGATGAGGCCATCGACATCGAAGTTGACGATGATGCTGAGGATCCCCCGAAGGTTATATTGAAAGATGATGACAAAAACCTTGATGACCTAATTATATCGGTCTCTGAAAAGGGCAGTCCGTCTTATGAAGAGATTGATGATAAGTAGAGGGCACTTGTATGAAGCATGACTTACACCGGAAGGGGTCGGTAGCCTTTGCTTTCCCCGAGGACTAAGAGTTAGTGCTACCTTCTTCTGGGTGCCGAGCAACCGACTGTTCTCTCGATCACGTGGTAGCTTATGCCCATCAGCTGGATTATGGGCTAAGATTCCCATTGGACCCCTTTATCGTCAAAATTCTCACTGCCTTCAACATCTGTCTAGCTTAACTAACGCCGTTAGTGTGGCGCCACTTAATAGGCTATGCATGGACTGTTTGTTTGACGACGTTTTCGAAAACCTTGTATCTTTTTCGGAAATTGCATTGGTTTGAAAGGAGACTGTTCGACCAAGGGTAAGGGAAACCGCAAGAGGTCCAAAGCCGATAGGGAAGATGGCCAGGATGGTGGATGGCTATCCTTGTATACCCGTCCCAAGAAGCTGACGGTCATTCCTAAACTGACTTTTCTGAAGGAATGACAGTTTAGGTTCTTTTGGCTTAGGGTGTCTGATGACTTTTCTCTCCGTCGGCATTTCACTCGACCACGAACAAGGATAAAGCACATCCAGGATCACCTACCGCCACATTTGGAAGGAAAAATCCATTTCCCAATCTGTTATCATCAGTATTAACCCAAAACACTTGATTATCATGTCTTACTCATCCCACTCCCTTACTTACGTCACTAAGTGCAATTATAGAGTTCACATGATTACCATGAATTTCTAAACAAGTGACAATCCTCTCATTTCTTGCAAAATTTCAGTAGTAAAATGTTAATCTGAATAGGCCTTTTTGCATTTCTAATCGATAATGTCGTGCAAGGAAAAATTACACATTTTGCTAAACAACCCTACTTTTCAATTAAGTCAATAGATTGGAAAATTGGTTTTTGTGAAAATGTGATCTACTTGGTTGTTAATTGTAGAACAAATTGAAAGGGTAAGGGAAGAAGTAAGGGTGAAATGGAAAAGAATATGCAAGTGGGCCAACTACAAGATTACAACTAGAGGAACAAATATTTTACCAAACACATGTATCTTATTAATTTCTGATGTTATACGATAAGTTTCGGTCATTAAGTGACATGATTAGCGATAAGTTGACAATAGGTTAGCAAAAAAAATCATGTGTATGTATTTAAAATTTTTATTCTCATAGTCATAATACTTAACTTTAGATAACGACATAACTGTATATTAGATGTGATGTTATTTGTCGTACATTCTTCTTTATTAATTTACTAGCTAAAAATCGAGATGCTAATGATTGAAGTTATGATTATGTTGAAAGAAAATACTTTATATGTTATTCTATACTTTGATGTTATATTCATTTATCTTAGACTTTATAAATTATCTCAAATTATTTCTTGATCTAGTTACGCATTATCTACATTTATATTAAATATAATTACTCAATTAAATAAATTCTATTTATATACTTTCGCACGTATCACATGCATATAAGGCTAGTAAATCTAAAAAAAAAACTTAGCATTTGAGATTATCCAAAGAAAACATCCGACACATATATCTACAACAATTAATCGAAATATTTACGGGAAATTTTAATGGTTAATTTAATACTACTAATACTTGTCAGAAAAAAATTAATAATTCTAAAACACCAAAATATTATTATCCTTCAATTGAAATTTAGAATTGTTCTCCCTGTCTTTGTCTTTCTCTCTTTCATTGTTGGGAATTTTTGTTGTTGTTTGCTTCTTAATCTTTTTCTTCTGTTCATTCGATCACAGAGGAAGTAACAAAGCGTGAAGAAGCACAAGTAAATCTTTCTCGTATTCTATTAATAATTTGCAAGTTTTCTTTGACCAATGGATTTTTTATGTTCTTGGTTTCAATCGTTTTTTTGCTACTAAAAGTTGAGAAAATATGGATGATTATCAAGAATTGGAGAAATTTGGGTTGGATAATGATTTTGTGTGGGACAGTATCAACCCGTCTCTTAGATTTTTATATGACTAATGGTGGACCTACAAAATGGGGCCCTAATTAAGTACAAGGTTATTGAAGTTTTGATTTTTCGTCTGGACCGAAAAAATTAATTATTATTTGGCTTTTACATAATTTTAATATAATATTTAATTTTACTTATTTTTGAATGTGCTTTTTATGAATAATAAATCAAAGAATTACTATTATATTATACTCCCTCCGTTTCATTTTAATCTACACACTTTGACATTTTACACTATTCACAAATTTCACTTTGACCATCATTTGTGATTTATACGCGGATGAAAATATAGTCATGTGGGATCTTGTTAGATTCATCATAACTTGTATTTTATTAATATGTACTTTTTATAATTTTTACAAATACAAAACTAAAGATATATGTCCTCAACATTTTGCATTGGCATGCGTGAAAAGTGTAAGTGTGTAGATTAAAATGAAACGGAGGGAGTAAATAGCTATATATTTCAAATATTAAAATAAATATGATTAAAAACCTAAATAAAAACTTAGCATTTTAGATTTAAAAAAAAAAAAAACGACTTAAATCTATAGCAGTCGAAATTTAATTATTCAATTTGTTACGAGAATTTTTAGTAGTCAATTTAACACTTCTAATATTTGTCAAAAACAAAATTTATCTAATCGTAAATCATCCCGGAGAGTTGGACCGATATTAACTAATGTAGACATACAACCTAATAAAACGTTGTTGAAAACTTTTGCAAAATCTATTGTTGTAGCATTTTCAATCAGCACCTTGTTTTTTGCCAAATGATATAGCTGGGGTCGAATGTCCACATTTGTGTTGGTTGACCCCGCTCCAAACACAACCCTTCTTTGAGAATCAAGAAGAGTCTGAAACGTTGTCCCTTGATTAAAGAACTGTGGATTTGTATAAACATGGTGCACATATTGAACAGACTCAAGAACTGTAATTAATGATAATGTTCCAATCCTCGAATGGCACGGAAGATTTGTTGACGATTAGTTTCACTTGCTGTGTGTTATCTCTAACAAGCTCGACCATTCGTTTTCGGCTACCGACCTCAATCGTTCCTTTTTCCCTTACACCTTTCTTCTTTGTTCGCATCTCAATTGCTATGAAAATTAGTAGACAACTTTGTATAGCAACAACAATATTGTAGCTAAAGAACTCGTGATTTCGATGTTGTGTAACAAGATCTGCCAATTAGGGGTCATTGAGAGGCAATGGATTTTGATTCCATCTATCAATTAGGTTGGTATCTTTGTTAACAACATAGAAATATTTTGTTGGATACTGATTTGCGGCTGCAATCATAAAACATGATCTCAATCTTCTCGCCCGAATACAAGATATATTTTGAATCTCATTAATTGCAATTATTGAAGTTTTGATTTTTCGGTCTGGGCCGAAAAATTAATTATTGTTTGGCTTTTACATAACTTTAATATAATATTTAATTTTAATTATTTTTAAATGTGCTTTTTATGAATAATAAATCCAAGAATTACTAATATATTTTAAATATTAAAATAAATATGATTAAAAACCTAAATAAAAACTTAGCATTTGAGATTTTTTTTTTAAAGAAACTGCAGTCGAAATTTAAGTATTCAATTTGTTACGGGAATGTTTAGTAGTCTATTTAATACGTCTAATATTTGTCAAAAACAAAATTTATCTAATCGTAAATCATTCCCGAGAGTTGGACCGATATTAGCTAATTTAGACATACAACCTAATAAAACATTGTTGAAAACTTTTGCAACATCTATTGTTGTAGCATTTTCAATCACCACTTTGTTTTTTGCAAAATGATATAGCTGGGGTAGAATGTCCACATTTGTGTTGATTGACCCCGCTCCAAACACAACCATTCTTTGAGAATCTAGAAGAGTCTAAAACGTTGTCCCTTGATTAAAGAATTGTGGATTTGTATAAAAGTGGTGCACATATTGAACAGACTCAAGCACTGTAATTAATGATAATGTTCCAATCCTCGAATGACACGGAAGATTGTCGACGATTAGTTTCATTTGCTGTGTGTTATCTCAAACAAGCTCGACCATTCGTTTCTGGCTACCAGCCTCAATTGTTCCTTTTTCCCTTACACCATTCTTCATTCGCATCTCGATTGCTATGAAAATTAGTAGAAAATTTTGTATAGCAGCAACAATATTGTCACTCGTGATTTCGATATTGCGTAACAAGATCTTCCAATTGGGGGTCATTGAGAGGCAATGGATTTTGATTTCATCTACCAATTAGGTTGGTATCTTTGCTAACAACATAGAAATATTTTGTTGGATACTGATTTGCGGGTGCAATCATAAAACATGATCCCAATATTCTCGCCCGAATACAACATATATTTTGAATTTTATTAATTGCAATTATTGCATCCGACATGTAGTTTTTGTTGTTATATCACGAGTAAAACAGGGGAAGAAATAGGGAAGTTTCTGTAACCGACTTGCTTTAATATACCGAATTGTAACGAAAATTAGGAAGTGAAATGAAATATTTTGGAATAATATTTTTGACGAAACTCACGATATAAACAATACAAAGATGTACAACTTGATGAGCAAGCAAGACTTATGACAAATTAGCATCAACCAAGCAACGCCGTTCCTGAATATTATTGGGCCCACGACAAAATTTTAAAATTAGGCCTATAACGCAAGAGATTTGAGGATGTTGGAAAACTCATTACAATAAAAGAACAATATTTAATATGTATTTCAACTTTTTTTTTTTTTGGCAAGAAGAATTTCCCTTGTGCTAAGTGACGAATTATTTGAATGGATGGACTGGGTCTGTAGGGATGGCAATTGGGCGGGGCGGGTGCGAAGGATGGTACCTCCACACCCGCACCCGCATAAAATTACAATCCCCATCCCCGCCCCACCACCCATTGCGGGGGAAAATTCCAGACCCATCTCCGCCCCACCAAGTACATATTTAAACCCATCCCCGCCCCACCACCCGCATGGGTACCCGCACCCGCTTCGTACCCGCCTCGTACCCACTTCATCCCCGCCCCACCACCCACATGGGTACCAACACCCGCTTCGTACCCACGTCATACCCACATATTTATATTTTACAAGATAAAATTATTAATAATATAAGTATATAAATAGAATTTTAATAATAAATATGCGGGGCGGGCGGGGGTGGGGCGGGGCGGGCGGGGATGGGGTGGGTATAGCATAAAATCCACACCCGCTCCACCACCCATTGCGGGTACCATTTTAATCCCCATCCCCGCCCCATCCCCGCCAAACCTAGACCCATCCCCGCTCCACTTGGGCGGGGATGGGGCGGGTCTCCTACTTGACCCGCCCCACTGCCATCCCTATGGGTCTGACCTCCCATAGGATTTGAGAAAAAAATTACTACGCCTTTGGTATTTTAGCCCACCATTAATTAAATAAAAGGAATAGGGTCGGCCCACAAGGGACAAAAATACAAATCATGAAAGTATTGTGTAAAAGTAAAACAAATATTGCGCTCGTCGATTCAAGTACAGTAGTGCAAGTGGGGCCACCTTACAAGTTGTGCATAATCTCATCTCTCATCAGTCATCACACATCTTCTCTGAATTGATCAACCTGACTCAAGAGTCAAGACAATTTTTTTCCTCTTTCTTTTGTCTTTCTTTTTTTGTTTTCCTTTTTCTTTTGAGAGGTTTTTTTTCGTTTTCCTTTTTTAGAGGTTTTCTTCGTTTTCTTGTTAGTGATAAACCACAATCTTATTATTAATAAAAAATTTTCTTGAAACGAATCAAATAAGACTCCACATGAATATATTTTTTCTTACATATTGAGAAAATTTTATAAGATTATCTGTAATTATAAATAGTGCAAAAATTTCAAGTGAACAAACTAAAAAAAATTACAGAGGAAAACATAACTTTATAAGAGTATAATCATCAAGTTCGTTATTAGTGATTTTAATATGTTGAAAGAGCGTCAATCGTCACTTGTTTTTCCAAGAGTGGTATTATGAGGGTTGCATTACTGATATTTATTTTATCTTGACAAAAGTATTTATTTATTTGTTTACGAAGGAGTTGCAAATATTACTCACATGCTTTGGTAGTTTTACACTTATATTTTCACTCTGCATGGGAAAAAAAATTAGCCCCCGTTAAAAAAAAGTTCCAAGATCTGCCACTGCCTGTGCTGCTCTCGCACAGGGTCACTCAATCAACATATCTAGTCTCTATAACTTCATGACAAAAGCTTTCACTCCGTAGTCCTCTCTATGATTTTTTCACTTCTGAAGAAACATTCCTTGAGGTGGCCAATGACCTAGTCTAAACTCCAGAAGAGTAAATTCAAGATATGGTGAGTAAATAATAGTACTTTGTATGATTATATGACAAGAAAGTTTGATATATAGGATTAATTAAGGTCCACTGCCACCTACAAATCGAACATAAGAGTTTACATTCACTTCTCCTTTATCCTCTGGAAGAATACAATGAGGGGCGGGGGATACCGGTGGAGAGCCACGTACAAGTGGAAACACAGACTACTTTTCAAGGTATTGATCATTAGCACAAGGGTGAACACTGGAATTTCTTGTCATCACACTTATTT
Organism: Beta lomatogona; assembly: GCA_947646795.1. Lineage (NCBI taxonomy): Eukaryota > Viridiplantae > Streptophyta > Magnoliopsida > Caryophyllales > Amaranthaceae > Beta > Beta lomatogona. The sequence goes on along the minus strand of CANSNZ010001457.1, from coordinate 39,665 downwards.
TTTTGGAACAATAGAACAATCACCACAAACATATATATACAGACAGGGGAAATTGAAAAAACACAACAAAATCAGGTCATGCAGAATCTTTTGCGCGTAATAGTTTGGAAAGCTCCTTTACGATGGGCCTCTCCTTTATATCCTGCTTATTCTTGAGGTGCAATTTCTTCGAAGTGTTTTCAGCCTAAAATTGCAAATTCCAAGTTATTTTATCAGCATACCCAAAATTTTACACACATCAAGCAAAGCAAGTAAGTGCACATTACCCAGTCTCTCAGGGGGCTCACGTGCTGCTTGATAGTCTCCAATTTTGGCTGGACTAAGTCCTTTCCCTTTGTCCGAAGATCATCACTCTGCGATATTCAAACTTTACTTATAATTTCAAAGAACTCTATCTTAAAGAACCTGGATTCAACATGTTGCCCATTTCAGGCAGAGAACAAAAAGGAAAAGAGGATGTTAAGCTTGCGCCAACATGTTCAAAGTGGACACTTGGTTAATTGTAATAAATGAATAGTCCCTTCATTTCCATATAAAAAGAGAAGAGAAGGGTAGCCATCAATCTAAGGCTTGATGTATATTTTCTGAAAAGAGCCTACTCATAACCCGCCACATGAGGTCATAAAACACTTAAAACATGGCATAGCGCCCCTAAGCTTGTTGTCTCAGATAGTCAGATTACTGTTGGAAGTTTTAACCCTCAGCTTTTAATTTGAAAGATCTATACATCAATTGAACAACAGCAGAATTTATCCTGACCAAGAAGCTTTAAGAAGTGCGTCCCTTCTTGAAGCAAAGGATAAAGAAAACTTTAAGCATATATGGGGATTTAAGCTTCAATTAAACACATTCTTTTCTAGATGTGAATGTAATTAGGGGTTCCCTTCCCTCCTAGTTTATGTGATAACATTATAACTTCGGACTGTATGAGACTATTTAGCCAAACTTGATTTATTTATGCAGCCTTGATTCCCCAAAAAAAAAAAAAAAAAAAAAAAAATCTTTTTGCGAGATAGTACTGTATCTGTTCAATTTCAAACTAACAGCTGTGCATGTAAAATCTCAGGCATAACCAATGAAAACTATGCAGCTTTCCAGCGACAACAAACCAAAACAGGCATAACCAATGAAAACTATAATCACTCTCAAGCATTTTTTAAATTGTTCTGATTGCTGCAGAAGCTTATAGTGAATCTATTATATATTCTTAGGAAAATCATATTTGCCTATCCTTATTGTCCCTATTTATCTTATAACAGACTCCTGAAGATCCTGGATACCTGATATCAAGGATGCTTGGTATGCACAAACTCCAAGCATGTCTAGTATGTACTTCACACAAAGGCTATGAGTTAATAACCCAGATACATTAGATATCTTCCCAAGTCCTAAGGCAAGTTGATGGATGATGAGATTGCACTAGGCACTAAGTGACCTTTCTCATCCTGGTAATGCTAAATTTGACAAGTATCCTTATTAGACTCCAAACTTACAGCTCTCAGACAAAAATACAGAATGTTCAAATTCATGCACTTACAGTATAAATGTCTAGCTTCGATGCAGCGAATCCAAAAGTGAGTGCAGCACTACCAAAGATGATTGCAGTAGCTATAGCAAAGGCTTTCCCAACTAGAGAAAATAAATGAATCATTCAATTTATTGACAAGTTCATCTTAAGCTGAGAGTAGGATTAGAAAGCAAGAAGACAAGGCAAGAAAAGATACTATGAGCAAGGCCTTCTGCTGCAGCTCTCACTTTTTCAGGATTGACGTGTGTATGGTGTTCAAAACGCAAGTCATTGGCAGTTGATGCTGTAACCGAAGATTCTGGTGTTGGCAACTGCCATCTGCATCCACATTCCACAAAGACACTGACATGATCAACTAGACCAACCTGTAATTGGGCGTAAATAAGTACATGCACCCAAGTGCACGTAGAGCATGGTGCACCCTCTTCTAAACTACGTCGTTTTATCATTTTTAGAGTCTATAATTTTAAAAAGTTGTTGTTATTTGTTTCCTTAAATTTTGCAACTAAAGATTCCTTTTGCAAATTTAAATTTAAAAGGTACATGTTCTTTTACCTTAAGCGTAGATGTTTATTTACTATATGTTCTTTTCATTATAACCTATGTTCTTTTATAAATATAGATTTACATGTTCTTTAATTTTAAGTCGTGTGTTCATTTTTAAAGTAGAAAAGTTGTTGAAAAAAACTCGTGTCCTTTTATATAAATGGTATGTTCTTTTTGGGTGCACAATGAGCATTGTGCACCGTAGTGCATAATCCACGCTTTGGTAATTGGGGGGTAAACTTGGTGGCAATACATTATGCAGGAGTGTTAACGAGCCGAACCGAGACCGAACATGTACAGGCTCGGCTCGGCTCGAGAATTATTGAGGATCGGCTCGGCTCGAGCTCGAAGCTCGTCGAGCCTCCAATATTTGGCCAAGCTCGGCTCGAGGCTTTGTTAATTGGGGGGTAAACTTGGTGGCAATACATTATGCAGGAGTGTTAACGAGCCGAACCGAGACCGAACAAAGTCCAAGCTCGGCTCGAAACTTGGCTCGAAAAAGTTGGGCTTAGGCCCAACCGCGTAGGCCCAAGTCAATAACTAAAGCTACACTTAGGCGGTAGGCCCAACCGTATAAGCCAAGTATGCCCAAGAAAGTAGGTGAGCTTGTTCACTAACCCACCATATGCTTTTATAACTTGGTTTTCCTCTTAAGTCTTAGCATTGCTAAGATTTCAATGTGGGACTCCATGGTTTGTTGAAGAAAAACAAACTCATCCTACCCATGCTTTTATAACTTGGTTTCCCACTTAGCATTGCTAAGTTTTCAATGTGGGACTCCATGTTTTATTTAACTCATCCTACCCATGTTTTTATAACTTGGTTTCCCTCTTGGCATTGCTAAAGTTTCAATGTGGGACTCCAGCTTTTGTTTAAGAAAAAAAAACTCACCCTACATATTCTTTTATAACTTGGTTTCCCTCTTAACTTCACTAAAGTTTCAGCGTGGGACTTCATGTTTTATTTAAAAACTTCCAACCTTGTAACAACAAGACTCTAAGTGCATTTAAATAATCAATTATTAAATAGTTTAATTATTAAATAATCAAATATTTTAAAATATACTTCATTCCTTTTGTGAAGAAAATAGATTATAAAGTTTATTTTCCAACCAAGGAGGTACAAAATCAAACTCTAAGTTGAGGTAAGGAGTAGTAGCTATTTATAAAGAAAATAAGATTGGTGCTTGTTTTCTTAACCAATGTGGGACTTTAGTGCCTAGTGGAGTACTATTTAAGGTCCAAGTTGGATTACATATTAAAATATAAATAGTAATGTAAATTTTATCGAACGTGTTTGCGAGCTTTCGTACCGAACTCTATTAGGCTCAGGCTCGGCTCATTAAGGTCTCGAGCCGATCCCGAACTCGAATCGAGCCCCTCCGAGCCGGATCCGAATAGTTTGCGAGCCGCCCTGGCTCGTTAGCACCCCTATGCAGGACTATAAAATTAGAGTCCCACAACATAGACATCTAAAATAACATAAAAAACCAGTCCTAGCTCAAGGATAAAATGAATACCTCTTTCTAATTCAGATTCAGTACAAAGCACAGCATAAATGACTTTACATTTTCAATTAAGGTTGGTAAATAGCATAAAATTTCATTAAAAAACCCAGATAATTATAGTAGTACAAACAGTATTCAACAAGACAAAAAAAAACCCATCTTACCGCCAATTAATAGTAGTATCAATGCAAGTCACTGGACAAAGAATTGTACTTGTACAAAAGTGTTGAACACTAAAATCCCAAATTAAGATAAACCCAGAATATAAAAAAGATGCAACCAACCAAAATTCTATTAAAAAGCGCAAAAAGAGAAAACATAAAAATAGATGGAAGAAGAAAGATGACCTCTTGGGACCAAAGGTGAGTTGAGGGAGAGAGAGATGAGCACGAAGAGGATTTAAAACATCAGGGGAAACAGAGGAAGAAAGAGGGGTATTTGAGGAATTTCGAATATCCCATTTGGCAGAAGTTGAGAGTGATGAGTCAGAAAGTGGGTCCGACCGGAAAATCTTCGGCGGAAGAGAGTGTCGCAGAACTTCGGGGAGGATATCAGCAGCTTCAGCTTGGGAGAGAGAATTAGAAGTAGAATCAGAATTAGAATTAGAATTAGGGTTTATTTGGGTTTTGGTTTTAGGGGTTTTCTGCACTAGACGAGCCACGGCATGTTTGGATTCTTCAAAGAAATAGGCTGCCTCCTTCCCCGCCAATCTCCCCGCCAGAAAACTCATTCTCGTCTCTCTTCTCTCTTCTCTCTTCTCTCTTCTCTCTCTTAGCAGTTAACAGGCACTTTCTCAAGTCAGCAGAAGCTGTACTATCTCATGTCCTGTGTATCCTGTCTCAGACTTTATAAACTAAGTTATACGGCATCTATGTTAAAAGTAATCTTTATTAGTTCGCCACTATATATAAGGCCTATAGGCTATAACCCATTAGTTAAGCTCAAAATTATACATCCTCCGTTTCACAATACATGCACCATTTCTCATATGAGCACTATTTATCAACCAACTTTGACAATCTTTCTCTCAAAATTATGTAAGAAAAAACATAGTCGAGTGGGGTCTTGTTAAATTCGTCTCAATGCGAGTATTTCAAATATCAACTTTTTATATTTTTTACCTATACACAATTAAAGATATTATTGTCGAAAGAAGAGCATTGGAGTGCGTGAAAAAGCAAATGGTGCATGTATTGTGAAACGGAAGTAGTATTTATTAACCGACGACAACTATTAACCTTAAATCATACTACCTCCGTTACTAAATAAGTATTGCGTTAAGTAAATTGACACTTTTCATCAACTCATTTTGACTATATTTTCTCACTATTATATACTTCATCTGTTTCTTTTTTACTTGTAACCTTTTTTACTATCATGCTTTTTGTTGCGTAACTTCAACCATTGTTTTCTCTCTTGACAAACTAACTATCTCCGTTACTAAATAAGTGTTACGTTGAGTAAAGTTTATCTCTTAATGAAAACACAATTGTTTTCAAGCTTGCCGGCCACATATCGAACGAGAATGTCTTATTTTTCAAACCCTTTAATTTTTAGTAGAGAGGAACGCTATTCTTTTCGAACCCAAAAAATTATAACAAGTTGAGGAAAACTTTGGATCTCACCTTCAAACTCTCGAAGGCATGACCGTTATATTGTATCATCTTCTTTCAGATCTTCCATCTACCAAATCTAGTAGATAAAAAAATATATTGTCAAATCTCCCATCTTCTTTTTGTTTTGGAATAAATTGTGTGATAAGGTTTCTATGCATATCATATATAAGTCAAATTAAATTTCTTGGCTTGCCTAGTCGTATCCCTTGTCGCCAATTGACGCTATGATCAAAATAATAGGTTTTGTTTATAAAAGCACTCACAATTTATGGTTTATCACTTCCTTTCACTTTTCTTCTGTTTCCCTCCTGTGATCCAAGACTTCTCTTTGAATTGTGTGTTAAGAGTATAGCCTACATGTGAGTGTGGAAATAGTTGTTCCACATTTAAAGAGACAATGACTAACATATATATTGGTGGGTTACTCCACCTATCACCAATTGGTTTTAGGATGGAACTCTACCAACCTTGTATGTGGTCAAACTCCCTCCGATGTGGGCTTGTATTAGGCCCAATGAAGTTTATCAGCAACAAACATATCAGATGTAAAATTGTAATAAACTACTACGTTGATCTATTATTACAATTTACAAGTACATAGAAGTATTAGAAAGGTATTAAGGTGAAATATGAAACTGCAGGGTGGGGAACCTTGTTTCATTCGGGCAGGTGGTGTAGCAGCGCGGCCCTCAATAGAATGTGTTAGAGAGGCTACAGAACGCAACCCTGTAACAGCTGCCTGAGCTTAATTAAGAGCAGCTGCATGAGGTATTTGGTCCAGTTTCGAAAGATATTTGATCTCCGCGATGACCTCAATGTGTTCCTTCAACGTGCCGAAATGTCTTCCAAGAGATTATTGCTACTGCTACCTGGAAAGGTTTATAATTCTTTGCTAATGCCTAATGATGTATAATTGATAAACGTTAGGAAAATATGTCAATTGACTTGTATTACTTTGCGGAAGCTTTACAGTATATATAGCTCTAGACTAAGAAAAAAACCATATCCACAATAATAATACACTCTAGCTAGGCCAGGCCAGGCCAGGTGATTAAGTTATTGGTTCATGTGTTGATGTACATACAAGATGTTTGAGCTCAATGGAAATTGAACTCAACTATGTATGGAATCCTATTCCTGTATGGCTGTATGTTTGATATGGACGTAAACACATATATTGTACGTTTTGGAAAAAGAAATATCTGAGGGCACCTTGCATTGCTCCGTACATAGACACTTCAATTAGTTCATGCATGCTCACTGCTCAGAGAATGAATAGAATAATAGTATTGAAATAATTTTACATTTCATCAAGGAAACCAAAACCAAGCAGCAGTTACAAAGACATTGGGTTTCTGGGATAACGAAGGCGGCGTACCATAAAATAGTGATCGAGAAGAAGAGTATATGGTACCTGTGAAATCAGAGGATGATATGGACAAGATATCCATATTCATAAGGGGCGGTGAGAACTAAGAAGTAGATGGGTACTGGTAATTTCAGGTTATAACTATGTATATCTATGTTGTAAAAAGCCCTATCATGATCATCTTCCTAAACTTCATAAAATAAATACTCACCCCATCAAATTAAGGAAAAAAAATGCCAATGAGAAGTACAAACATCAGAATTGACTGACATTTCTTTTGGAGATCATATTGACATATGTATGGTTCTTCAATTAAATCAAATTTGTACTCCGATATAATTTTGTGATCTTTTCTTTATGCATGCATTATAGAAGAAGTATTGTATATGGTTTTAATTGGTTAGTAGTTCTATTTAGAACAGAGGAAAACCTCAAAAATAAACCTCAAATTAAAGATAAGAAGAAACCCCAAATTTTATTTGGTTAAACATTGCGTTAAATGTGAGGACGGAGTACATATTTGCAGGAACCAAACTAGTAAAAAATATTGGGGTATAATAAGGATAATGACAATATATATAGGATCTATTAGTATGTAAAGATATATTATTATATATTAGGGAAATATTCTCTTAGGAATATTTCCAAATAAGTATTTGATTAGTATTAGGAGTAAGAATATTCCTAATACAAACTAAGCATAAAAGTAATATCATAAATAGTAGAAGTATGGAGTATTTTTGTTAGTGGTGGTGCTGGTGTTGATTCCAAGCTTCGTAGATGAAGAAGACAGTGTTAACCACAAGACCACCCAACCCTATGCCCAGTCCTTCTGGGTTAAGTACGTCGTCAGAGCCGAAAGATGTGGCGTTGTTGTGTGTAATAGTACCGCTATCCATTGTTTGTGAGTATCTGCCTCCGAGTGCGCTCGGTTGGAGAATCGCACTGATAACCAAGCAGAAACAAAAGATTTACGATATCTCCACTATACTCCTTCATAAGTCATAATATATATAGTCCTTCTCATTTTTCACAGGAATTAAGGAAAATCGGAATGAGTGGTAGGATTTCCAAATAAATATATTTAATGAAGTGTTTTTTGTGATAATTTTGTATTAAAGCTAGTTATTTATTTTCTTTTTCCTTTAAACAAAATCAAAAGGCAATAAATGTTCCTTGGAATGGTGTAAAACAATAAATGGGGTCATATATTTTGAGAAAAAAGTAGGGGTATTTTGGAAAGTTTGTGTAGAAATTAAGGATAATTTAGTCTAAATAAATTGATAAAAAAGAAAATAGGCACAACATCTTGGGACACTAGAAAAGGAATGTGAGCACTATATTATGGGACGGAGAGAGTATTTTATAAGATAAGATATTTTCGAGAAAGGATGATATATGTGAATTTCATTACAAGACACCAACTCTGTCATTTTATAAGAGAAAAAAAGAGATAGAGAGAGGCTGATCGAATGAAGACTGTATATGCGTTTCATTTAAGAATATGAATGAAGGCACCAACCCTGTCATACTCATAGAGGTGTGTGTAACTAAAGACTATATATACGTTTCATTTAAGCATATGAATGCCCTGTCATAGAGGTGTGTGTAAGTAAAGATCGAGTAAAGACTATATATGCGTTTCATAAATAACTGAAGCTATAATAATCTAATTCGGTGAATGGATGAACAGAGAGTATTAGGAATATTACTAATAATAAAGATATGATAATATCTTTATCATATATTATTATCTTAGGAAAATATTATCCTAGGAAATATTTCCAATAATAAGCATATGAGTAGTATATTATACTCACAGTTCATTATTGAACACACATCAATATAATATAATCTTTATTATTTCCTCTCTAAGGGTAAATGAAATTGAACAGTATGCCTTTCGTTACCAAAACCCAACCCTCTCATTTTTTTCCGATTTTTTTAATTTCTTTGGTGAGTAACAATAATTTATATTCTGAAAAATAAATATTAAGCTGGTAATTATTGGATTATAGAGGGCACCTCGTCATTAGTCTGCATAATTTGATGACCAGCTACAACTATTATTATATATTAGATTCGGTGACCAAATTATTTTGACGCCACCAATGGATAAGCTAAGCATCATGGGATGGTAAATTATCACGAGCATTATGCCCATTTTTACCCCTTATTTCTTATCTTCTATGTCTTATCAGGTTGGCATTTTACTCTACTTTTTTGTACATTGTGCTTTGGTTTGCATGACTTTTGTGCAGACCATTAGTATAGATTATAGAAGATATGTCTTTTAGTTGATGATGAATCCACAACATTTGGATGGAAGATGGTGTAGGATTATATAAGTACTCTAAGCGGAATTTCATGAATCAAATTCATAAGCACTTAAAACAGGATCTCATGCATATACATTCAAGGATCACATAATAGTTAGGAATTTACCTTTGAAGCGTGAATTCCACAAAGCTTGAATAACCCGGATTTAGAACCTCAATTGCGATTCCTCTACTTGGTCCACCAACCCGGATCAACACTCCACCAATGCTAGTTGGAATGAAGAAATTCTTCTTCTACTTTAATGGAGTTTTGTGACTTTTGGAAAGATTATTAGAGAGAGCGAATAATGAAAGATATCTTATCTTTCCTTATTGCCTAACTAAGTATATATAGATATAATTAGGTTATGAGGAGAATCAATTCTCCTCTCTCTCACTTCCTCTTGGCCGGCCACCCTAGAGCCTTTTATGGGCTCTAGGTTTCTTTTGTTGATCCAAGTATTTTGTGTGACCTAATAGGATCCATTATATTGGGCTTTGGGTTTATTATTTCCTAACCCAAAGTTCTATAGCATTCTCTAGCAAGACGTATAGACGACCCAATAGAACGAATTTATTATCTCTATAATACGATCCATAATATAATTAGTAATTGCATTTAAGTCGAGGACATAAATCCTTCAATCTCCCACTTGTCCGAGACGAGTGTGCAATGTTTAATTTCCTCAAGTCTCTTAATGTCTTAATTTGATAGTATGATCATATTTACATATCATCCATACTAGTTTTCAAATTAATCCTTGAAATCCGAGTTCGAATTGACAAACAAATGATCATCTAATGATCCATTTGAGCACGGCCATGCATTTTTCAATTTTTCGCTCTTCAAGGGGCCAAGACACCTATCCTATCTCATATAGGAGGACTTTTCCAATCTTATGGTAATCAATACTCCCACTCAATTTATGGCACAACCTGAATGCTGCCTTTATAGCCCCCTTTTACGGCATGACGTTTGACAGTATCAAAGTTATACCAATCATTGGGTTAAGTAATGTTCCACTCATGTCTAAGGAATCTACTAATATAATTTCGAAGTTACAAAACTTCTAAGCAGGTCTAGTTCGACTATGTATCAACTATACATATCCATATGATTGATTAAACATCTCTATGTTTCTATAGCCCATGAAACGGTGCTATCAATCAATCTTTTATGCTAATCCCTTTAACAAGTCATTCATGTCCAGTTTTAATGACTTAGATTAGGAACTTATAATATTCTACGAATTCTGTTCACTTATGGTGTTTCATTTATCAAATCACATATTCGACAAAACCATAGAATTCAAGATATATTTTGGACATTTTATTTAATACTAAACCAATAATTAAATAATGTAAAATTTATTCTTATAAACATAAATAGCAAAACCATGTCTTTACATTGTAACAAGTTTCTCTAAACCTAGTACAATCTAAAGCCACTCTAACATTTGCTTCAAACCTATAGCCCTAGCGTGACACTCATGCTTAGGTTGAGGTAGTGGTTTAGTGAGCGGATCAGCCACATTCTCATCCGTGTGAACTTTGCAGATCCTGACATCCTTCCTGTCAACAATCTCTCTAATGAGGTGATACTTCCTCATTACATGTTTGGATTTGTTATGTGATCTCGGTTCTTTTGCTTGCGCAATAGCACCATTGTTATCACAGAACAACTCAATCCCTTCCTGAGCACTAGGTACAATATCCATCTCGTCAAGAATTTCTTGATCCAAACGACTTCTTTAGCCGCTTCAACCGTCTGCTAAATATTCGATTCTGTCGTAGAGTCCGCTACGGTGCTTTGCTTTGAGCTCTTCCAGCTCATTTGCTCCTCCATTTAAACAAAAGACATACCCCGACCGAGAGCGGTAATCATCTCTCGTCGGTTTGGAAGCTTGCATCCGTGTAACCTTCAACAACCAACTCACTTTGTCCCCCATAAACTAAGAACATGCCTTTAGTTCTTCTCAAGTACTTGAGGATGCTCTTAGCCGCAATCCAAAGTGCTTCTCCTAGATTTGCTTGGAACCTACTACACATGCTCAAGGCATATGCAACATCCGGTCGAGTACTTATCATGGCATACATGATAGATCCTATAGCCGAAGCATAAGGAATGCTACTCATTCGCTTCAACACATCGGGTTCGGTCGGGCACCGACTCTTGCTAAGCGATATGCCATGTGACATGGGAACGAAACCTCTCTTCGAGTTTTCCATGTTGAACCTTGTAAGAACCTTATCAATATAAGTTTCTTGACTTAGTCCAATCATCCTTCGAGACCTATCTCTATGGATTTTGATTCCCAGTATGTACTCAGCTTCTCCCAGGTCCTTCATAGAGAAACAACTTTTTAACCATTCCTTGACTGACTCAAGCATTGGTATGTCATTTCCCATGAGTAGTATGTCATCTACATACAATACCAAGAAGACTAAGCTGCTCCCACTAAACTTCTTGTAGACACAAGATTCTTCTTCGCTTTTGATGAAATCAAATTTCTTGATTGCTTCATCAAATCGAAGATTCCACTCCGAGATGCCTCGCTTCAATCCATAAATGGATCTCGAAGTTTGCAAACCCTTTTAGGATTTTCCGGATCCTCAAAACCCTCGGGTTGTGTCATGTACACATCCTCATTCAAGAACCCATTCAAGAATGCAGTTTTGACATCCATCTCGCCAAATTTCATAATCATAAAATGCAAAGAATCGCTAAAAGTATCCGAATTGATTTAAGCATTGCTCTTGGAGAAAAGGTCTCATCATAGTCTATACCATGAATTTGTCGAATCCTTTTGCAACCAGTCTTGCTTTATATACATAGACATTCCCATCTTTGTCTGTTTTCAATTTGAACACCCACTTGCATCCAATAGGGTTAACCCCACTAGGCAAATCGACCAGGGTCCAAACTTTATTCTCAGACATGGAGTCTAACTCGGATTTCATGGCTTCAAGCCATTTCTCAGAGTCTGGGCTCGTCAAAGCTTGTTTGTAGGTAGTAGGCTCTGAATTCTCTAAAATCATAATTTCAGAGTTTTCAGTTAACAGGAAATCAACCAACCTTTTGTTTGGAATCCTTTCTCTACTAGATCTACGCGGGGCCGAGCATTAAGAAAAGAGTTCTCTTCAACTCCTTGAAGATCTTCACTTGATTCAATTGGGACGGTAGGAGGTACATGCGTTGAATACATTATCTCCCGAACTAGACTTTCGTCTTGTCGTGCCATTTCGACATAGTGTGAACCACGTCTATTTGTTGCTCATCTCGAATTTCTTCGAGAATTATTTTACTCCCACTTGTCTTTCTAGAAACAAATTCCTTTTCAAGAAAGACACCATCACGAGCAACAAACACTTTGTTCTCTTGACGGTTATAGAAGTAATAACCCCTTGTCTCTTTTGGGTATCCCACAAAGAGACATTTATCTGACTTGGGTGCAAGCTTGTCTGATAGTAACCGCTTTACATAGACCTCACATCCCCAGATTTTAAGAAAAGACAAGTTTGGAGTTTTTCCATTCCATAACTCATATGGAGTCTTCTCTACAGCCTTTGACGGGCTCCTATTTAGTGTGTGTGCAGCAGTTTCGAGAGCGTATCCCCAAAAAGAAATCGGAAGATCAGCAAGACTCATCATCGATCGAACCATATCTAGCAAGGTTCGGTTCCTCCTTTCAGATACACCATTCAACTGTGGTGTTCCTGGTGGAGTTAATTGTGAAAGAATTCCACAACCCTTTAGATGATCATCAACTTCTTGGCTCAAATATTCACCACCACGATCGGATCGTAATGCTTTTATTGTCTTACCAAGTTGATTCTGTACTTCATTTTGGAACTCTTTGAATCTATCAAAAGATTCCGACTTATGTTTCATTAAGTATATATATATCCATATCTACTCAAATCATCAGTGAATGTAATGAAGTAGTTAAACCCTCCCCTTGCCTTTGTGCTCATAGGATCACACACATCGGTATGTATGAGTCCTAAAAGGTCGCTGGCCCTTTCACCTTTTCCCGTAAATGGTGATTTTGTCATTTTTCCCATTAAGCATGATTCACATACATCAAATGATTCAAAATCAAATGATGGAATTATACTATCCTTTTGTAACTTGTGAATACGCTTTTGGTTTATATGACCCATTCGACAATGCCAAATGTAGGTTAGGTTGGAATCATTTGATTTTTGTTTCTTGCTATCTATGTTATAGATTTGTAACGACTTATCAAGCACATATAAGCCATTTATCAATTTAGCATTGGCATAGAACATATTATTGTAAGAAATGGAACAACACTTGTTCTTTATTTCAAAACAAAACCCTTCAGAATCCAAAACTGAAACAGAAATTATGTTCTTAGTTATTGAAGGAACGAAATAACAATTATTTAGTTCTAAAATAAGCCCAGATGGCAAGTGTAGACTATAGTTTCCTATGGCAAGTGCAGCAACTCGTGCTCCATTTCCAACGCGTAGCTCTACCTCGCCTTTTGCCAGCTTCCTACTTCTTTTTAGTCCCCGCACATCATTAACTATGTGAGAACCACACAATGGTATCAAATACCCATAAAGAAGTAGAAGTCAAATTGATTTCTATAACATATATACCTGAAGTGGAAGCCCCAGACTTCTTTTCCTCCAAGTATACCGGGCAGTTCCTCTTCCAGTGTCCTATCTTGTGACAATGGAAGCACTTGCTTTCCGCAGCGACCTTTGGCTTGGCGGTTGGCTTAGGTTTTTCAGCAACAGTGGCAACTTGCTTGCCCTTGTCCTTCTTTCCTGCCCATTTCTTCTTGAAACCCTTTCCCTTTTGAACCATCAAAACCTCTTTCTTTGGTTCAACCTTAGGGATGTTCCTTTCAGCGTTGACCAACAATCCATGCAACTCTTGCAAAGTCTTTTCGAGACTCATTAGTAATCACGGGAAGTGGGGTTTCTAAGACATCCTCTCGACCCTCGGACCTCAAAACAAGGCTTAAGGTCCTTTCCCAATTAAGGAAATTTTCACCATTCGATCGTCCTTTTCCAGAAAAGGACGAATGTTGAAACTGGAGTTGTTGTTGTTGTTATTAGACATAGTATCTACAGACAGAAAAATAAAGCAAAGTTCTATTTATGTTTATAAAGTAACCTAAAACATGCAAAGTTTTCTAGGTTGATCACCTATTCAATTTTAATGTCCCATTTGAATAAGTGTTTTACAAGATCCTATCAACATGCAACACTAAGCAGACGGAGGCCTTATCTTTAACGTTACATTATCAAGGTAAGTAAACTCTTTTACTAATTATAACAAATTATAACTCTTGTTTAGATGGATAAACATCGCATGCTTAACTATCTCTTGCTTCAAAATTCAAAACGCTTTTGATAATTTTGTTAAGGACAACCAAACTAAGTTGTAAAATTCGCAATTTTACCTTATATTCCCAAAATTAATGATAACACCCTGCGGAGGCATGACCTATTACTATTAATTAAGGGTTTGATAAGTACTTTATGTTTGGAAAAGCAACCTTAATATTTACGGGACCTAAGTTTATTATGTTGTTATGAATTAGTGAACTCTAGCGCATCATCAACCAACATACAATAAACTTATAAGCATTTTAAAGAATAATAAAATGCGAAAAATAAAATGATCTAGTATGGCCCCTAATCCTAAGAACTAATCATCAATGGCTCATTCTTGGACTCTTCATGGATCTCCATCCACCTTATCCATGGGCCTTCTCTTGATGGACTTCGTCTTTGGATTACATAAGTATCAAAATAATTTAAATAATAACTAAATTAAATAAATTACAAAAATACTTAACGATACGCAGATCGTATTTAAAATTACAAGAATACATCACGATACGCAGATCGTATTTTCTAACTTAATTTGGGCCATACTAGTCATACATAGCAATTATATCAAAATATATAAAAGCCACATCATAATATCACATATTATACTTGCCATCAATCAAAATATCAAATATTCTTAATTATGGTAAGTTGATAAAACATTTAAGTAATTCATAACCACCTAAAGATTCTATCATATAATATCTTGCCTACTAATTTTAATTAGATTAAAGAATCAAATTATAGATTTAATTTATGACCTAGTCAAAATTAACATAATTAACATAATTGAAATTCACTTAACTTTCTCAAAACCTGTTTTTTAAAATTTCCAAAACAAAAAATCGCATACGCCCCAAAATCTCGGCAGATTACATTCATATTTTCAAAAAAAAAAATTTTTTTTTTTTTTTTTAAAACTTTTGGAACAACCGAACAAAACAGCAGCACAAGGCTGCCAGCCCAGAGACTTTCGGCCACCTTTTCAGGCGACCTCACCGGCAACTCGCCGGTCCTTCGCGAGCCGACGTCGGACGCCGGGGTTTAAACTGCGACGGCGAGCAGCGCACTGCTCTGCACGTCAAACGTGCGTCGCGTGTGGCTGCTGCCACCACCCTTGTCGACTCGGCCCGCTCGCCGGCGATCTGCGTCCCCTTTTCCCAGGCTTCGCCGCCAAGGACCACCGGAGCAGATCCACGGCTTGTGGGTCGCTCCTCTTCCTCCATCCTTCAATTCCTTTTTTTTTTTTTTTTTATTTGAAGGAAATTAAAATTACAACCTTTTGTAAAATTAATTTAGTGATCTTGATTAAATTAAACATAAACTCTTTTATGCCTAATTCTGAAAATTAAATTAAAATCTCTATTTTAATTAATTTTCAGGTTATTCATGTAAATTAATCACTAATTCATATAAAACACTTTTCATGTGAATTTATTTTCATACACAAACAACTTTAAACATGAAAATTAGATTAATAACATGAATTTACTATTCGAAATTTAGAGATCCAAAATCAGATTTTTAAATTTCAAAAACTTAGGGTTTAAAGAGTGTATTTTTCGGCCATTAGTATTTGAGAAAGCAAGTAATTAAATCTCCATTTAATCAATTTCAATTAATTATTCAATCCATAATTCAATTCCTCCCCTTAATCAAATTAAAATTAATCATACATGACCAAAAATCTATATGCAAGAGGCTAAAACTGATACCACTGTAGGATTATATAAGTACTCTAAGCGGAATTTCATGAATCAAATTCATAAGCACTTAAAACAGGATCTCATGCATATACATTCAAGGATCACATAATAGTTAGGAATTTACCTTTGAAGCGTGAATTCCACAAAGCTTGAATAACCCGGATTTAGAACCTCAATTGCGATTCCTCTACTTGGTCCACCAACCCGGATCAACACTCCACCAATGCTAGTTGGAATGAAGAAATTCTTCTTCTACTTTAATGGAGTTTTGTGACTTTTGGAAAGATTATTAGAGAGAGAGAATAATGAAAGATATCTTATCTTTCCTTATTGCCTAACTAAGTATATATAGATATAATTAGGTTATGAGGAGAATCAATTCTCCTCTCTCTCACTTCCTCTTGGCCGGCCACCCTAGAGCCTTTTATGGGCTTTAGGTTTCTTTTGTTGATCCAAGTATTTTGTGTGACCTAATAGGATCCATTATATTGGGCTTTGGGTTTATTATTTCCTAACCCAAAGTTCTATAGCATTCTCTAGCAAGACGTATAGACGACCCAATAGAACGAATTTATTATCTCTATAATACGATCCATAATATAATTAGTAATTGCATTTAAGTCGAGGACATAAATCCTTCAGATGGAATTAAGAATGGTAGACAAGATATATATGTTATTGAAGTGTGATATGCATGAGGAAAGCCAAAGTGTAAAAGGTTATTTTTCTCACTTCTCATATAAAAGATCATGGGAAATTCTACATGGTGGCCTCCTACTTTCAGTTTTTCTATTTGATGGCAGGCAAAAAAAAAAAAAGATTTATAGAAAATGACACCATACTTTAAATAATTATACAGAGGGACCCTAATCCACTTAAAACCTAGCTAACCAGCCAAATAAAGGTGAATTACTAACCTACCCCTAAATTAATTATCCTAATTCCTAACCCAAAACCCTTTTATTGCTCGTGTTTTTTATCACCCTGTTCTTCAACTTCCCCTGTCTGCTCTCATCCCTCTGTTAATCATATAACATTAAGACAGACACTTTCAAGCCCCAACCTACATTAGACTCATACCCATTCGGTATCATTCGGGCTTGACTTGTTATTTGTTACATCATTCGATAAAAGATACAGACTCGATAAAAATATGTCTATTGCTTTTAAACATCAGGATCGAGATAACTATAATTTCATCAGAATAAGAACTTACTATTAATCAAAATGCAACATCTAATATATCACAAGGGATTCATTTAAACATGAGAGTATGAGTGGCAAGCCAACCAGCATCTAATGCTACGAGACCCACAGCAGTACCAATTCGTGGGCAGCCTGTGGGCCAGAAATCCAACTGCTGCTCATGATTTAGTGGTGTTCTGTTATGTTGCTAACCAGCGTGCACATGGAGCAAGACCGCACAACCAAAGTAAATTCACCCTTGTGGAATGTGTTATGCATCAATCTACCTGCAAGTTTTGTGTCTCTATATAACGCTCTACCAAATTGATGTGTGAGCTTTTGTGTTGGATAGATTATCTTAAGATGAACAATAAGAAATCAACACTAAAATCAAAACTGAAGCACGTTTTCCATTTCCCTTCACCTTCGACTCAATTGAAAAGCACGTTTTTGTGGAAGAAGCTGCTATGTAAGAATTAGAAATTCTAGGTTAAATTTGGGGATTCTTGTTAAATTGTTCAATTAGCTAAATTAAGGACAAATTGAGGGTAATAATACCAATTTCTTCAACAATGGTCATGCAAGCCATCAGATGAGCAAGAGATGTAGGTATAAATTTCAAGTTAAGGTAGAGGAAGAATTGGGAGGGAGAAATGTGGAGGAGAGAGAGAGTGTGTTTTGTTTTTGAGAAGGAAAACGTGATTAAAAATTGATGGGGGAGGGTTTTTTTTTTTGTTTTATGATAATTAATCAAAGGGTAAGTTAATAAATTTACTTAGAATTATGGATTAGCTAGGTTTTAAGTGAATTAGGGTCATTATGTATAATTATTTAAAGTACGGTGTCACTTTGTATAAACCTTTTTTTTGCCCGCCAACAAGTAGAAAAACTCAGAGTAGCAGGCCACCATGTAGAATTTCCCAAAGATCATTATGAGTTCTGGTGAGTATGACCAATTGACCATATATATATATATATATATATATTTGACCCTTAATATAGATATTTTTATTTTGATATTATATAAGGGTCAAAGATATGTCTGATAAATGACAATTGACAAACGTGAGACATGTACATGATTATGGGATATATTATTGAAAAGTAAAGTATAATATTTGAGTGAAGTCATGTTATTCTCTAAAAAAACCAAGAGATTTATAAAACCTTTTTCAAAGAAAGATCCAAAAAAATAGTTAAACTTGTCTTGATAAACTATGACAAATCCACTTGTAAGAAGTAGCACAAATTATTCAGATTTCCCACAGTATTGGTTGCAATTACATGTTCACTTGGAATAAGTTTATTGATCCTATATATAAGGTGAAGTGAGCGAGTATAAATCTTAGCCGATTATCTTACAGAAATCATAAAAAGAAAAAACAAACAGAAACTTCAAACTTACAGAGCTTGAGATTATAATGGGGAAATCGATTATTTTAATACACGGCCTTTTGTCGATTCTTCTTATATCGTTATTGCAAGTACATGTGGTCGCTGTTCGTAAGGCAAGTCTTACGTACCCTTTTTCTTTGTTCGGAGTAATAAGAAGACTAGATCGGTCCTACGTTAACATATGCCTGATTTTAAAATGTTAAATTCTAAAGAAAATATTTTTTAAAAATTTGCAATTTTTTTTTTTAATAAGGTAAGGAGAAACCTTGACAAGTTAAGGGGAATAATGAGAATCCCAACTTGCCAATGGTGAGAATCGATCCCAAGACCTTTTGGAATCGAGAGGGAAGCACTAACCACTAGGCAATTTACAACTAATAATATTTTAATACAGCAAAAGTATTATTCTTGACTATGCATACAATACATAGTAAATAATCATGTGAATCATATTTCTATAAAATGTTTATTCTTGACTAATTTATTACTATTATATTATATTGAACTACTAGGATACGAGGTTCTAGATAGTATAGTAATTCAAATAATGTGCATTAGAAAGTATAAAATTTTATATCTAAATTTTATACTTCCGTGTTCTATCTATTAATACATATTTCTAATTAGATGACCAGTATCCAATGGTAAATTTTCAATGTATTTCCAATCTCGTTTAAGAAAAAAATGTTATTACATTATTATATTATTTTAGTCTCATTTAATTCATATAAGAAAGCTTAAAATTATATGTTCTATATAATCATGCTTTATTTATTATGTATAGAACTTTAACGGTGCATGGAAAAATCTTCAATGGCATGATTGGCATCACCTGGTCATATACATACGTTCTTAGTGTAGTTAATTAAGTTGGTAAATTTTAGGCGATCTATATTATTTTGGTCAATCCATAAATCATTTGATATGGAAAATTCACCTCACTAACCCTTGCAACCTATGTAATATGGGTCCATATCTCACACATTCACTTTATATGCATGTGATGTGAATCCTCTGCTAATTCTGTCTCTTACTCACTCAATTTTTATTCTTACTTTTACTCTATCTACCCAAAAATCCTACACTCCCTTATTATTTACTCTTAAAATGCATGTCCATACCTAATTAATTGAGGAAAGAGGTAGTATTAGGAAATTGATAGTCGGTCATTAAGCCTATCAAAAATACAATTGAAATCTATATGTTGGGTAGAAAGGGCAAGAAATGGTAGATCCCACAAGGATTAATTAGGGGGGGATGGGAAATATTGGCTTGTGACTAGTTATGTCAAGCCTAATTTGGGTGAAGATTTGTGGGGAGAATACAATAAAGAAAATATATTATAAGAAAAATGACATCCGGAAAGGATATCTACCAATCAAGTCATTCACAACACATGTAATCACAATTAAGGATGTCAATGGGGAGGGGTCAAATAGGAGATCCACCCCATAACGCCTCAACCCCGTACATGTATAACTAAAAAAGAATTTTTAAAAAGAAGAAAAAACAAGAGATCAAACTATAATTAACTTACTGTGTGGAAATTAAACATCCTCACATAAAACACTACAACTAATTCACACTCTTCTTATGTTTGTACTTCTATGGCGAATGATATATGTTTGTTATAAATTTTATATTTAGCATTAAGTTGAGTTTTAGGTTAGTAGTGGGGTGGGGAAAATGGGGATTAGATCATGGTAGATACTCGGGTGGGTGGTGGAGTAGGGATGGATTTAGACTTGTACCGCCGCGGAGGGAATGGGATAGATTCTAGACTGTCGTAGGGATGGGGATGAGATTATTAGGTAGAGATGGGGATGGGAAGGCCAACATCCGCCGTGCCCCATTGACATCCATAATATATTGACCTCTCTAGAAACTTGTCAGAAAACGCAAACAAAAGATTACCCGGGCGAGTAGAGTTACCCAAGTGCCTAGGTAACCCACCGTCATCTCATTTCTAAAATGACATGTCTTACATCAAATGGAGCTTCTGACCAGGCATTGCAAAGATATCGGGCCAAATTTTCATATCTGACTTGAATCTTCCCAGATATTGAGTTTGATGTAGGAAGTGTCCATTTGAAGTTGACCTTTGTACACAAACCCTCCTAAAATATCTTGTTTTACCCCCAATGAGCTCTTCTATGCTCGGTGGGATGATGAAGACCTTGGAGGTTGCATCTACAACGTCTAAAACATAAGGATGCATTACTAATTCTAAAAATATAGCTAAAACACTAATATTTACAAATAAGCTACATGTAATAAAAAAATTAAAGCTAGCAATTAAAATAAGCTAGAAAATGCAAAAATGAGGAGAGAAAAGACTCTAAACAAAGAAAAAGATGAGGTTTAGAGTGATTTAAATATCACTTATTAGGAACAATACTTGCATTTTTTTAATTTTAGATTATTGCGCATTCAATTATTTCCCTCAAGTATTCTTTTTTATTTTCTTTAACCTTTAATATAACATCTGCAGTATTGTAGGCACCAATCTAGCATAGAACAATGCTAGCACTATATGCACGCGATACGTGCGACAGTATATTAACATAAAAAAGTGTTAAAAAGCTAACTTAAAAGTGTAATATTTATGGTGAATATTGATGAGCGTTACGATTTTTATTTGCATTGCTCTAGTGTAAAGAGTAATGTTTTCCATAAATGACTATGTCGACGTAGGATATGTTATCTTGTACTACCTCCGTTTCATATTAATCTACACACTTACACTTTTGACACTTATTCACAAATTTCCCTTTGACTATCATTTGTGAATTATGGTTAGAAAAATATAGTCATGTGGGGTCTTGTTTGATTTGTCTCCATATGTAGTTTTAGAATATCGACTTTTTATATTTTTTACAAATACAAAATTAGAGATATAAAGGCTCAAAGTAGTGCATCGGTATGCGTGAAAAGTGTAAGTGTGTAGATTAATATGAAACGGATGTAGTATTTGGTAGATAATTCAACAACTCTCCTTTTAAACAATGATCTAGGTTATGATTTTATGTATTTAAAAATACATATATTTTATAGGCGTATTTAATGAGTAGTAGTTTAATTTAATTTCAGTGGGTAATTGAGGTTTTTAGGCATACTATGGTGAGTAGTGCTTCAATAAAAAAAATTATAAATTGATATTATCTAATGATGTATGTTTATCTCTTTAATTATTTATTATCTCAGCCGATTGTGAGCCCCAAAAAATAAAAATAAAATGAATATTCTCTAAGGCTATGTTCTTTTCGACTGAAGTGAACTTAATTTGTCTGAACTGAACTGAATTATAATTTAATTCATTTAAGTTCAGTTCAGTTCAGTTGCAATCAGTTGAGTTCAGTTCAGTTGCAATCAGTTGAGTCGAGTTCAATTCAGTTGTTTATGCCGAAGAGAACATGCCCTAACTGAACCGAGCGGGCGAATGAACCCACAGTGTGTGCGAATTGAGCCGGGGCGAACTTTTTATTAATTCGGTCAAAAGAACGAGCCTAAGTTTCTTAATTCTTTTATGGTTTGTTAATGCATGTTATTTGAAATTGTTATTGCAACTGAGAGTTTAGATAATAAGAATCTCTGTAATTCTTTACTTTGATAATACTCCCTCCGTCCCAGAAAGATCTAAACACTTGTTGGGACACGTAGTATAAGGTGATAAGTTGTTGTGTGATTATCAAATGTTATTTTATTTAAAAAGTAGATGTGATAGGAGTTGGTGGGGTATTTTTTATTAGAAGAGAGAGAAAGTTGGGTAACTTTTTATTGATAAAATGTAGAGTGTGGGCCAAAAATGTGTAAAAGAAATAATATATTAATGGTGGGACCATGCCAAAAAAAGAAGTGTTCAAACTAATTTGAGACAAACATAAAAGGAAAGTGTTCAGACTATTCTGGGACGGAGGTAGTAGTTTGAAAATTGATTTAGTCATCAGATTATATTTTGAATTGTAAGTTTCCTCTTCTTACCTCTTTTTACACATTTTTATGTATTTCTTTTTGGTAATGTAGAAGTTTCTTTATTACCCATATTTGTAAACAAGGAAAGAATTAAAAAAAATATTTTCTTTATTATTTTTTGTGAGATTAAGGGTATATAAGTCTTTTCAAGAGGGGACACCATAGCTCTCCCCTTGGCTTATATAATAGAGATTTTTATAGATTAAATTTTATTTCCTTTCACATGGAACAACTTATTAGTAAGCAAGAAGAAAATTTTAAGGTTGTGAAATTGATACTTTTATGTGCAAAATTAAATTTGCTTCAACTTCACATTAGTATTAGTGGGTTTAAATTGTCACGTTCGAATTATATCTCCTATGAAATAATATTTTGTACTCCATCCGTTTGCCAAGTAGATGTACGTTACACTTTCTTATTTATAACTTTATTGACAAATTAATATCATATGCTTTTTTCCTGTAGCATTATATCGTATATTTAGGATCCTATAATAAGGGACGCAATCTCTTGGATGATCCCGAGGATATAACAAGATCGCACCAAGATATGATTTCGACAATATCAAAAAGTATGTCTATAGAGATAACATTCAATATACTCATCATTTTTAATTCGGGTACCCACTTCTGTCTTCTTGGAAGCTTACCAACCTAATTTATGGACAAATACTTAAATAATAGGAAAGACTATGAGCATGATTCTTCAAATAAGTTAATTTACTCCTACACAAAAGTATTTAACGGCTTTGCTGCAACTCTCGATGAGGAGGAGGCTAAGGAGCTTGCAAGTAAGAAATGAATTATTGAAGCTTTTCTTTACATATATTAAGTGATCATTATTTTTCTAGATCTAAAATTCCATTAATTCTGACCCTTTTACTTAATTGTTATTTTTATGGAAGAGCATTCCAATGTTATATCGATATTTGAAAATCGCAATGTGAAACAACATACAACCCGATCATGGGATTTCTTAGAATCGTATCAACAACAATTTGACTGTTCTAGTGAATCCATTTGGAAAAAAGCAAGCTCTGGCGAAGACATCATCATAGCAAACGTTGATACTGGCAAGTGTTATTGCGTGCTTTTTCTTTTTTCATTTGTCAACCTTGATTATAATTAGCGCTTGCTAAAAATTTGCTAGCTATTAGAATTCATTCCCTAGAACACAATTATTCCAGTCTACTTATATACTTATATAGTTATATGTGTGTGTACGTTAATGTGTAGATATGTGGTTCACAAATGTTCCAATAGTCCTTAACTATATAAGTTGTGACAGGTGTTTGGCCTGAATCAAAGAGCTTTTCTGATGAAGGCTTCGGTCCCATTCCTAAAAAATTTAAAGGGCGATGCGAAAATGAAAATGATCCAACATTTAAATGCAACAGGTTAGTTAATAACTTAGTACTCCCCCTGTATTTTTTTATCATGCTCACTCAAAATCGTTACACTTAAACATTTGTTAGTCGCCATCGCACTGGTCAAAAAATTTATTTGGTGGGTGAATAATGAGTGGGTTGTGAAGAGTGCCAGAAAACAGGGTGACATTAAGGGGATAAAGTGGTGGTGAATTGGTGATGCATATGGTGGCTACTAAAGGTTAGTGGTTGGAGGTTGTCGGCTGAGGGGATAGCAAGTTAGAGATGGGCTAACTTGTGCTGGGAGAAGATAGATTTCATCCTACCATTGATTTTGCTAATTCCACCGAATCCTGATCCTTTTACATTTTACATATTGAGCTAGCTTGGTGGTGGTTGTTGTTGTTGTTGTTGTTGTTGTTGTTGTTGTTGTCATTATTATGATTATTATTGTTGTTGTTGTTCTTTTTTGTTGTTGTTGTTGTTGTTGTTGTCATTGTTGCTGTTGTTCTTTTTATCTGGTTGTCGTTGTTGTTGATGTTACTGTTGTTGTTGGCTTGTTGCTGCTGCTCTTATTGTTATTTGTTGTTGTTGTTGTTGTTTTTGGTAGTGGTGGTGGTGGTGGTGTTGATGCTGTTGTTATGGTTGTTGTTGTTATCTATGTGAATGGATAGGAAGCTTATTGGAGCGAGATATTTCTTCAAAGGAACTGCGGAAGTGCTCGCATCAAGTAACATAACCGTTGACATAAAGCCAAGCCCTCGAGACATGATTGGCCGTGGGTCCCATACCTTATCGACCGCAGGGGGGAATGTTGTCCCTGTGCTAAGAAAGGATGCATATTGTTTTGAAGCATTGGATATAAACAATGTGAGCGTAAAAGGCGGGTCGCCTAGATCACGAGTGGTTTCATACAAAGCTATGTGGCCAGAATTGAAAATACCGAATGCGCTTGGATGTTATATGGATTCGTTGGCAGCTATGGAAGCTGCAATAGCTGACGGTGTCGATGTAATTAATTTATCATTAGGAGCGAAGTACACCATTAACGACCTCAAAGCACCAGGGGATTACTATTTCCAAGATCCTTATTCAATCACTTCCTTCCACGCTATGGTCAACGGCATCGTTGTCGTTACTTCTGCTGGAAATGACGGACCAAAGCCACCTGTTATCGGCAACCCGGCTCCATGGGTGCTCACTGTTGCAGCCGGTACTATGGACAGAGAGTTTACGTGCAATATCATTTTAGGCAACGACCAAATTATTAAGGTATGTACTAACGCCACAAAGAATTTGTATAATACCCATAATGAAACATGCATGTGACAACACAACCTTCTATTCCCTCAAAGTATGAATAAAAATATGGCGTAGGTAATCCCTTGAAAGCATTACGAGTTGTTAAGGAAACTTTTAAAAGTCGAAGTGTAACACACAACGCATACCGGTCGAGTGTATCGTCACCGCGCATCCAGGGCCGACAAGCGTCCTCAACAACCAACACAAGTTCTTAGGCGCAGTTTGTCCTCACTCCATGCGCGCCTTGAGAAACTTCCCAGGAGGTCGCCCATCCCTAGACTACTCCCAGCCAAACACGCTTAACTTTGGAATAACTTAGTAAATGAGCTCCCTATAAAAGCAATGCATCTTGTTGGAATGAGTATCACTGTGAAATCGCTTTAAAGCAATCATGAGAGTTTTACATGAAGCGTGGTCTTACCTAACATAACTTGTTAATTGTTGACTCAATATAGATAAGTAACTACTAGTAGTAGCTAGGTTGGTTTACCTTCCAAGGTAAACTAATATAATTCAATTTAATTTACGCAGGCGGCTCGATATTTTGATCCACCAAGTAATGATACATTTTACCCTTTAATCGGTGGTGCGAGCGCTCGCATTATTGGTGTTGATTTGACTAATGCGTAAGTATTCAATTAAATTCTCACATCGTTATTTCTTTATTTTTTATATATTTAAACTAAATACCCGTCATTAGTTCATTATAAACAAATTAATATATAATTTTTTTCATTTTCTTTGTAATTAAGTTGTTACACTGTAAAAAAATGTCTTGTTAAAAGTTTGGAAAAGCAATTCAAATTGTTAAGCTTTAGGTATGTATGTCACATATGGTTATTGTCAATTGCTGATCATAAAATTAATTATTTATTTATGTGATGAATATCATTGATTTATTTTTTGTATTTATCTACTATGTAGATCATATTGTTTGCACGGAACTCTTGATCCGGTGAAGGTAAACGGGAAGATTTTAGTTTGTGTCGTGAAACACGGGGAGTTGACAATGCCTTTTTTGACCATAGAGGCAATGAAAATTGACCATCGTCATCGCAACAAATAACCAAATTCTTGGATCTACAATGTTTCTGACTCTAATCAAATGCTTCCCACGGCGCACATTACCTATAAAGACGCTCAATCTCTTTTTTCTTATATCAACTCTACAAGGCAAGTTTGAATTACATTCATGGTCATCACATCAATCTATTACTACTATGGCTAGTTTATTTCTTTAACTTTTTTTCTTCTTATTATTATTATTATTATTATTATTATTATTATTATTATTATTATTATTATCATAAGGTGCTACTCTAAATAGTTGATTTATTGGCTTTCGACTTTTCATATGATCAAAAGCTAAAAAGACTTGTTTAGTAAAAGATTTTTTAAAAGTTAAAAAGTTCGGTTTTTAGTCGAAAGTTAAAAAAACAAGAAAGATAATATTTTATTTTTATATTGATTTTTTTTTTTGCATCAAACAACCAACACCAACAAATTATTTTACCAAACACATCTACAAGCAACCAATAATTAAACTTTTTGATTAAATAAATCAAATTAAACAACCGACAACTAACTGCCAAATGTCAATGTTGAAACACGTCCATCTTGTATCTATATATTGAAATCTAATTGGCACATTTTTAGTTTAAGGTGATATCATTATGTTAAACCCCTTGTTTATTGTGCGTATGTGAATTGTCCTACATTGGAGAAAGAGGAGAGAAAGTATTACCACATTATAAGCTAGAGGCACTAATAGTAATCCTACTATTCTAGCTGGTTTTAGTATGAAATCTCCTTTGAGCTTGTAAGTGGGCCGCGCTCTCCTCCTTATTGGGTTTTGACATTTCGTATACTCCATTATTTGGGATATTGCACTTGATCAGAAGCTCACACTTGTATTGTTGGTAATACATTCATTAACTAACGAGAATATAATAAATAGGCTACATATTAAACAGAACAAAGATGCATGAGCGGATGTGGTGAACGATAGAGGGCAACATGTCGAATTAAAGTGATGTGAGGAGGATGAGTGGGAGGAATTGTAGTAATATAATTCCCCCCTTTTCTCTATTCTTTTTATATTACTGTTACATGAGATATTTTTTTCTCTAAATCTATTATTTTAATTTGTCTCATTTCTCTCTTAATATACATGCTGACATGCATTACCTCAATTCAAATAAAACTTCTATATAATGATTTTATTCAAGAACATCTTACACATATTTTGATGTTTCCCATAATTTATTAATTATCATTGAATTTGGAAACTGTTTTGAATTTATTTTTTTTTGACAATGGGGAAAATGTGCATTAATTAAAAAAGAAGTACAACCTATTGCTAATATAACCCTACAAACACAAAGAAACTAAGGCGAGCGATACTCGCTCTTACATAACTATTACAAAAGCATAAAGAACTTAAACAAGGATCAAACTGCTCGATCTGGAGGGCTGAGTTGATAGTTAACTGTATAGAAACTCTTCTGCTGGTAGATGACGAGCGCCAAAACCCTGACGCACGGAGTGGGAGGAAAGGGCTGATTTCACAAACGGGGCAACAAAGCAACCGCGAGAATAGGAACTCGCTACAGAACCAATCCCATTGACCTTCTGTCACATGGGATTTTACATCCAGATTTCCTGGAAGAGTCGATTCCTTTGTGACTCTATACCGCTTTTGGAATGGTATTTCGAAGGCTTCTCCGATGATGAGAAGCTCAAATGAGTTGACGCGCTATAAACGCAATTAACAAATTTGGGAGCCGCCTTCAGATTTCTTTTTGTCAAGGCAAGGATTGATAAAATCATTACCAAACAAGATTGAAATCTAAACATTGTTAGATCTCGAAGAACCATCCGATTGTCAAAATCGGACAAAACAAACCCCATCCATGAAATCTTTTGCCACGCAAACCCTAACCAATCACTTAAACAAGATCCAAAATCAAGATCAAAACTACGCGGCAATTAACAAAAGTATCAAGCGACTTATTTTAACAAACAAAACGCCCATACTAACACACCCACAAACTAAACAACTTAACGCACTCCCAACAACGCACTAGGGGAAGGGGAGACGGATAACCACCGGGGAAGAGAGGATGGAAAATTCAACACTAACCTAGGGAGGGGGAAGGGAAAGCCCAAAGCTTAAACTAACGTTACACTAAGCAAGGGAGGGGGATGGGAGGGGAAGCCCAAAACTAAGGATTGACACTAACCGGGGGGGAAGGGGGTAGGGGAAGCCCCGATACCACGACACCCGGGGAGAGGGGAGGGGGATGTGGGCCGACGCACCACCGGGGAGGGGAAGAAACTACTAGAAATGCGGCGACACGGACGACTCGACCAAGAACGAGGGGAGGGGGGAAGGGATAACAGATGACCCAGCACACGGGATGTGGTGTTTTGGCCGGCAAACACCGAACCGGGGAACCCGCCTATAAAACTAGACCGACTAGGGAGAAGGCTAAGAAAAACCGAACTAAAAACGAAGAAAAAGCTAGGGGAACTCGCCGGAGAGCACGCCGGCGGCTTGCGCGCGCCATAACTCCATCGAGTTCCTAGGGGTTTGTTTCGAGGGAAGGAACTTTTGAGGAGAGAAGGCGGATAAAAGAACTTAGAGAGAGAAAAAAGAACCTTAAGTTTGAATTTCTAGTTTTGAAATTTCACTTAAAAAAAACATTGACAGTGATTATTTATGAGACGCATGGATTATTTTCAATGTCTACTACTAACTATGTATAATCTCTATTATATAAGCCAAGGGGGGAGCAATGGTGTCCCCCTATGAATTCACTTAATTCCCCTCCACAACATAAAATAATACATTCCAAGCAATTAATCAAATCCAATTCCATACATAAACTTGCCAAAAAAAAAATCAATCAAATCTCGATTAAACTCAATCAACTCATATAATGCTCAACCACATAAACTTGCCAATAAAAAAGATTCAATCAAAATAAAGGATTCATAATCAAGAACTTACCACACATTAATACCACATACAATAACAAAAAAAAAAATGAGGTTGAGGTGGTAGAGTAGTGACATCACTTCCCACCTCATAACCCTGAGGTCTAGGGATCAATCCTTATGGGACTCATTTGAGGATTTCCCTTATCCCCCTCGAGTGAGTCCCCTTCATCTTACCAAAAAAAATAATAATATTAATAACAAAAAAAAATTTACGGCATTCTCATTACAGAGACAACTCAAATTCAAACTCAAATAAATTTTTCCATAACACAAACTCAATTACAAACACAAACTTCAAACCAAAAAAAAATATAGTTTGCTTCATAGATTGGAGCTTCACAACATTTTCAAATACGACATTCTCAAATTTGCGGATACTTTACTGTTAATCAGGTACACAATTCGTTATTGAAAATAAAAGTATGTGTAATGTGCTATGTTCAGTAAATCTTAAGAATATGTAACATGTTCGAGTAAATTTAAACTCAAATTACACTAAATCTTACGAATATGTGCTCTGTTAGATTTTTTTTAAAAAAAGATAAACTCAAATTACAGTTTATTTCAAATTTCATTCAAATATAGTTGAAATTCAAATTAAAATTACATTAGAAATGGTCGGGAAAATAATCAAATTTTGTCAAAAAAATAACTTCAAATTTGTTCCCAAATATTAAAAAAAAATTGAAACAAAATACTTCAACACGAATTGTTTTTGTTCCCGAGTTATAAAAAAAATTGAGAAAATAATATTTCAACCCATATATTAAAATAAAAAATTTGTGCCCATAATCGAATTTCGGCCCATCAACTCGATATTAAAAAATACCTTATCGACGGCACGAAGAGCAGCATCATGACCGCCAAAGCCGGCTCGAATGATGACGAGATCATAATCGAAGGTCTTAAGAGAGTGAACTCGGCGACTCGGGAGCTGAACTCGGCGAGAACTCACCTGAGAAACTTCCGGTGCTCTCTTGGAAGTCCACATAAGCGGAGATTGAGATTGAGAGGTTTAGCTAAGAATGCGGAGAAATCGAGTGTGTGGTTTAATTTGGGGGGAGATTGAGGAATATGATGAAAAGGAGAGAAAAAAGTGAGGACTGCATTGTTTTGAGTTAAATAGATAGGAAAAAAAGAATTGCGTGAAATTGAGAGAGATGGGTTTGGGAATTGGGGGAGTAGCTAAGAATTGAAGAAAGAGAAAAGAGAATGCATTATATGCGTCTCTTTTTGTCAGTGGTTCAATGGGGTTGTTTAGAACTTTGACAAAAAATATTAGTTAGAAGATGCAATTTCATTACTTATACTTATTTATAATTAACGTGTTTTTGAATACTATTGTAAGTATTTCAATATTTCTTATTCACAAAATGGAGGTGGACTAAGATACTGACTTTCGTTTTTTTAGTTTGTATTAAGGCGAGTATCTTTATTAAAATGTCGCGCGCGCATAGCGTGCATCAAAAGCCTAGTGTATTACTACTACAGGACTACCACTCGCTTTGTATTTTTCTCACAACTTTATCAACATACATTTTCCATGAAGTAATTCCTAAAGTACAATATTCATTTACTAAAAATCTACAGGACTCCAACGGCAAAACTTACTCAAACAAGGACGATGGTGCAAATAAAGCCAGCTCCAGTTGTCGCCGAATTCTCATCTAAGGGTCCTAACACAATCACTCCCGAGATTTTGAAGGTTTATTTTACTTGTTTCCCTTCATTTAATTTGTTTATCCAATGAAAAATACTACATTTGTTCTTTTTCTATTGCAATCATAGGGCTAAGTACGGTTTTAAGAAAGTAAAAAGGTAGATAATCAAGCATAAAGGTACTCTTTAATTTGCTAGAGTAGTAGAGAGAGAAATGAACACTTAATAAAGTAAAGTATTCTTTTAACAATAAAATGATGGTTTTAATAAGTTAAAGTAAGGGTAATTATATCAACTAATGTTGTTTTTATACCAAAAGTAGAATTGTTGTAATAGATGTGAAGCTAAAGTAGTAATTGTTGCGAAAAAAAAAGAACGGAGGAACAGTGTTATAAGCTAACATTAAGACTTGAGAAGCTAAAAGTGAAATCTTTACATAAGACTGATGCATGCATGATTCTAATATCATTAAAATCCTTGTATTTTTGGGTTTTTTTTCATTTGGTAACCCCATGTTATATATATATATATACATCTACATACATACATACATACATCTACATACATACATACATACATATATACATATATATATATATATATATATATATATATATATCAATTATAGCCCTATAATCCTGTTGTTTCTATCCCTTCAAAAAAAAATCATGTTGTTTCTAGAACATAAGCATAAAGATGCATTTTTTACATTCGATTGTTAATGCTCCGGATGTTTCTTATGATTTTATGTGTAAATTAATAAATTTAGCATCCACGTCATACACAACCTTTAACCCTAAACTTAATTAGCACCCATATAACTAAATGTAGTTAGCCTATCTGAAAATTTAGTTTCTCATTCTTCTTAATGATAAGTCTAAATATTATATTCATATAATATACAACGACTTCGACGTACTAGCTCCGGGGTAAGTATTATCATTTGCTTGGTCACAAGATCCAAATGCTACTATGTCCAGGCGCTTATTTTCCAACTAGCGGAACATCAATGGCGGCTCCTCATGTTACTTGGTATTGCTTGCACTTCTTAGAAAACTATATCCTCGGTGGACCCCAAGCGCCATCAAATGCGCTATTATAACTACGGGTTAGTCCGGTATTCATTTGAGTAATACTACTTAATTATATATTTATGCATGTACTAATTTAATTTCTCCTTCTGAGCTTCGTCCTAAAGTCTTATATTCGAACCGATCCAATCTGATCCATTATTGAAAATGAGAAGGTGGAAGGATAATAAGCTTTTCCATCTTCGACCAATAGATTATGGGCTCGATACTCATCAGAGGGGTTGAGATAGTAGTACTTATTCATGCATCTACTAATTTAATTAATCCAATACCATCCATTGATTATATAATTCCTTTATATATTAATATATATATATATATATACTTTGCAGCAACCCCCTGGACAACAGCGGTATGAAAATGCATGAAGATGATATGGTGCACGAGGCTACACCATTTGGCTTTTGGCGCAGGCCTGGTACAACCCAACCAAGCAATGGACCCTGGCCTAGTTTATGACATGACTGTAAATGATTACATTGACTTCCTGTGTGCGCACCATTTCAACAATACAATTCTCGAAATATTCACCAAACAATACGCTTACACATGTCCCCAATCCGTTAATATCTTGGATTTGAACTATCCTTCTATCACTATTCCTGACTTCTCAGGTAGTGCAAGTGTTACTCGAAGATTGAAAAATGTTGCACAACCGGCCACATATAAGGCACGCATCGAAGCACCACCTGGGATTTCGATCATAGTAGAGCCTACGACGTTGGTATACTCTAAGAGGGACCAAGAAATAAACTTTAAACTTATGTTCTCCTCAGACGTCAATCATCTTCCTCTTGATTACCAATTCGGAAGTTTGGTGTGGTCAGATGGTAAGCATGTTGTAAAAGCCCTATTGTGATCAAGGCCAAAGCCAGAACTACACCCCTTAAACATTAGTTATACTTACTTTCTTTAGTTGTTTCTTACGCCCATAGTAGCTTTTTTTAGTAAGTTTTTCTTTTCATTGCCTTAATTACTTTTGGTACTACTCTAGTTTTATAAGAAAACAAAAACATGACCATAGAAAATTGATGGATGGTTTACGATGCTTTTACTTTAATATCGTCTTACATCTATGTCTTGTATATATATTTATAACAATCAATCATCTAATCATTTCCATTACTATTACGACGGTTCGGTAAAATGTCGTAAATGGTGGGAATGGTAGCTCAGAAATCCAATGTCATTACCTTTGGTAATGCTTACTTCATTCCAAGATATCAATTTTACTTCCTAAAATCTGCATTCTTATCCATTCTGGCTTAGGAAGGTGGTATTGGGTGGTAATGTAAATTTATAAAGGAACGCATGTTTGTGATAAAGTTTCATTCCCATGGTCATTGACATGAGAACTTATTTACAAATTTACACTTAATTTAATTACCATTACCATTATTATGATCATTAACCAAACGGACCATTAATATTTCATTTTTTATTTAATTTGCTAATATAACGATCATCCTAATGTTTTCTCACGCATAAAGTGGTCTAGCCGCCATCACAAACCATGCTGCAACTTTATGCCACCTGATGAGCTCCAAGACATTAGTCCTTAAAAAGCCCAAAGTGACAACTTCTCGTTGCTACAAGTCTTGATAGTTCTTTGTTACTAAGGATGTAACTTCAACCACACCCAAGATGCAATGGGAAAAGATCTTTCAGACTTTTTTGAGATCAAATCAAATCAAACCGAGCCTTCATTCTATCCTGAGCCCTTCTCGAATGAAATTTCGAAGCTTGAATTATATCTTATCTACCTCCTTTGCAGGCATATGTCATCTGCAACAACAACGGATTTAGCTTCCGGGTAGTCGCCGTTTCTAGTGTTTTAGTCACCTTTCGGTGGCTCGATCCCTTAATTATGTGCGAGGAATTTCTCTATTGAGTAATGGGAAGCGGGCTACTCCCTATGGAACTCAAACCAAGAGAATAGAGCTTCCCTTTCTCGTGCATTCCCCTTGTTCACATCGTCCTTAGAACAAGGCTACGCTCCGCCTTTGATTAGGATGTCGGGGCTGAGTTGTGAACATTCGAATCTTGACCTGTGCACGTTGCACGGAAAGTTAATATTTGTTTATTAAGTATATGTTTTGTTCGTTGTATGGATACAACTATACACATGTTAATTAAAAGTGTAATACTATACATAAGTAGTAATTATAATAAATTAATGTATTACAACTTATACTTTATGAAAGATTTTCTTATAAACTACATTGGTTGTATTTGTACATACGCATACACCATGTTCCTTATCATGAATAAGAATTTTAAATCATTTTTTACTCGTGACTACGGAAACGGCAACATAGAATTGGTTGTATATGTATAGGTTGTTGCTCTCATTCTCTCGACTAAGTTGTTTTTATGTACACAATCCAAGTCAATCTTACAAAATCCACCTACATATATACTACATACATATATATCAACTTTGGACTCTAAAGAGAAGATCCTATGGTGTACCATAATGCTATTTTCTTACTCATACGCACAATAATGCACTACAAGAAAAAGTGCACTCACATTAGGGCTGGCTACAAATCGAGCCTAATCCAACTCTAAGATGGCTCAACTCAGTGCGTGTAACTTACTTCTCCTGGGTTCAAAATCAAACTCACGCTCACTTCAAACTTATAAAATCCTTATTTGAGCTTGACTTGATAAGAATAATTTGAGCTTTAACCGAACTTGAGCTTGACTCAATAAACCATGTACCAATAGTACACATTGTTACTAAAGTCCATACCAATGTCTAGGCAACTTATGTCTATG
The DNA here is from genome assembly GCA_947646795.1 of Beta lomatogona. Taxonomy (NCBI): domain Eukaryota; kingdom Viridiplantae; phylum Streptophyta; class Magnoliopsida; order Caryophyllales; family Amaranthaceae; genus Beta; species Beta lomatogona. The sequence continues at coordinate 4,949 of CANSNZ010001457.1, read as the reverse complement.
ATTACCTATTATTTTTGTAACTTCACACTGAAAATTTAGGCAGTGGGTAACAGTTTATTACTTTTCTCTAAAACTTGTGCAAGATACTTATTAGATTTCTTAAATTGATGAGCTGAGTACTCGAACACAATCGAGTTTGAGTTTTTGCTTGTCAAATATTCGAACTATTCACCTCGCTAACGGACAAAAACCGGACTTGAACCGGAAGTTTTGATGGAGCCGATTTTCACAAAATCTTCTGTTAGTATCCTCTCTTAGTCTACGTAATGCCCATATTTCATATCTCTATTATATATGGGAACTCTTGAGGACCTTAGTGTCCACCTTGAGTTTCCTAAAATGCCCTTTATGTTATTATTTTTCCAAGATAACTAATGAGGGCAAAAAATCATATAACTTTAAAAAAAAAAAGATCTAATGTAACTGCCGTATTTTTCCCTACAAAAACTACCACATTTTTTTAGTAAAAGTAATTTCCCTGATTTTTTAAAACAAAAGAAACATGTACAATATCACCGCGAGTGTTCGCGCAACGCATCGCGCGCAAAAAAAATACTAGTATTTTCTAATGTAAAACTTCCATTAGAGGGATGTTTTAAGAAATCGGCTTTTTTCTATAAAAAAAAAAAAAAAAACCGATTCAATTACTTTAGACTTCTTACAATGAAGTATGAAAAATGATGTTGTGTTAATTTTCCGCACTTAACCACACTGAAATGAGTTTAGTATACATTAACATATCAATAACATATTTTATTAACTGAGAGATAATAATAAGAGTATAATTGGTGTACTTCTAAAAACCACATGGGTATGGTGGAGGCGAGAGTTTGGCATACGTGAAGCTAGGGATGTGCACAAACCGGTCCAGACCGAAATTTGACTGACCGGACCGAATTTGGACCGGACCGGAATCTCGGTCCGGTCCCCCGGTCCGCCGAAAATCAGGATTCTAGTCCACCGGTCCGGTCCGGACCGGTTGGACCGTAATTTCTATTGTTTTAGTAAAAAAAAAAAAAAGTTTATATGTTAAAAAAAATTTAAAAGGTAGAAAAGTTAGGAAACTTAAAAACCTACTATTTATTCTTTTACGATTATTGACATTAAAAAGGTCCCGGTCCAAGAAAATCCGGATTCCGTCCACCGGGTCCAAGTCCGATCGTCCGTCCAGGTCCGGTCCTGGTCTCGACCGGTGCACACCCCTACGTGAAGCTGTGCCGGATAAGTGGACTTCTTGTGATAGGAGATAGAAAAAGAAGAAATTAACCTCTAGTTATAGACTTGTACTCCCTCTGTCTTTATTTAGTTGTTACATATATTTTTTCACAACGACCAAGGGAGAGGTGGGGGCCTACGGTAACAACAATTAAGCAAAAAGCAAATGGGTTTAAGCTTTGTGATCAAACCGATTTAAGTCCAACACAAATACACGATTTAAGTCCAAATTTAAAGCTTCTTCTTCACCATATAGATGCGGGCAAGCTTCTTCAACAAAAACTGGAAAATCTTCTTGACCCAAATCGAAACATTCAAAAATATTAGAAAAAATTACGAAAAATGAAAATCTATGAAAATAAAATCTGAAAATTGTGAAAATCCAAAAATATAAAAAACGTTAGAATCTTGAAGTTAAAAATCTGAAAATATAAAAATCTAAAAATTGTGAAAATCTAAAAATTTTGAAAAAAAAATCTGAGAAAATAAAAATCTCACGAAAATAAAATATGAGAAAAAAAATACGAAAAAAAAATCTACGAAAAAATCTGAAAATATAAAATCCGAATATCCGAAAATTACGGAACTCTAAAAATACGGAAATTCTTTTTCGGCTAGATGTGGAAATAATATGAAAAATAAAAAAATTACGGAAAAAAAATCAAAATCAAAATCAACATAAATAAACACAAAAAAAACGAGAAAAAGAGGAATTTTGTACCATTTTGGGGCCTTAAAAATCGGATCTTCAATCACCCAAAACAAGAGTTCAATCTTCATCCAAATCTTCATGAACTTGAATCTTCACCCCATATATTAAGAACCCTAAAAATGGTTAAAATGGGTATCGATCTATACAAAACGATGTAGAGAACATTACATTTAACTTGAAAATGCGAAAATCAAACAAATAAAAGCAAGATCCGAAGTTAAAATTCATCTAGGAGAGAGAAAAAATGCTTGCGAAAATTAGAAATTCGATTTTGAAACAAAAATGGTGCAAATGGGTATTGGTATGTGCAAAATAATGCGAGGATTATTAATTTGAAGTTTAGAAAACCAAATTCGAATTATTGAAACCAAGATCGAAGATGAAGTTGTGTTTATGAGAGAGAAAAGAGGTGGTGCGAAAAATTAAGAAAGTAGGAGAGAGAATTGTTGACAGAGATTAGAACAGCTTGCCGATGGTGCGCACGAGTGTACAAAGAACAAAAACACATACAACGCGGGTTCATTAAACCAAAAACGCACGGAAGAACACCTCCGTTCATCTCCAATGAACACCGAAAAACATAAAGCCCATTTTTTAAATTCATTTCTTTCATCTTCCCACAAATTTTTAGAGACTTTCTCTTCTCCCCCGAATCCTCCAACATCTCTCTAACTTCTCCAACCTCTCTCATTAAACTCTTCAAATTCTTCATTTTTTTGCACAATTTTCGTATACATGAAGATGAACACAAGTTGCAAAGTAAATTCGACAACATAAGTTATTAGATCTATGCATTTGATAAGAAAATAGAACATTTTTTTTTTTACATTTTGCACTTTCATTTCTTATTTTTTTCCCTCTTTTCTAGTGAAAATCTTGATAGTGGTTTGTGAAAAAATAAAAACAACCTTGCAATTGATATCTCAATGAACAAGGAGAGAGCCCAATGAACAAAGGAGATGAACGAGTTCAACATCTAGAAAAAAACCAGGTAATGTTCATTGTCTTGTAAATATAAGTTCGTTGTATTATTACAATGTATTCATTGAATTCGTGTTGGTCATATGTTTATTATATTTAGTCATATGTTTATTATGTGTTTGTTTAGATGTTAGATACGGTTGTTTATATGTTCATTGTGTGTTTGACACATATTAATTGAAATAATAACAAGAATTATGGCATATCACTAGGGGATAAAAAGTGAAGGGTCAAGCTTAGCAAGGGCCGCGTTTTTTTGGAAAACGCAGCCCTTCGTGTATGAAGGGATGCGATTTTCCAAGTAAAACGCGGCCACTCTTTATCGAAGGGTTAGCGGTTAGCCCCTCATGTGCGTTTTTGGGCTAACCGCGGCCACTTGTAACGGGTTGGGCTTTCAATTTAAAAGGAGCGCGCCAAAGTTAAGAGGATTTAGGGTTCCGCTTTCCTCTGCTCTCGCACTCATCCCGCTCTCTACTCTGCGTCGCCACAAAGAGGGATCTCTCTCCTCCTTCCTTCCAATTTCACGTCATTATAGTTTTTTTATCTCTCTCCCTCTCTCTCTTTCCAGTTTCCCTCTTTCCTCAAAACCCCATATTTCACGATTAATGCCTAAAAAACCCTAAAATTTCAACAAAATATCCCTAATTACGTTGAAGGATTGGCTCGAGTTCGAGTTTTGGTTCGAATTTGGTTTGCCTTGAAGAATGGTTCGAGTTCGAATTTTGGTTCGAGTTCGAGTTGTTCGGAGAGCCTCTCGTCCCGTCTTCTGTGACACGTATTCGCCGGAATCTGGGTTCGAGCTGTTCGAGTTGTTCGAGTTCGCCGGAATCTTCTTCGACATGCATTCGCCGTCCGCTGCCAGCATCTCATCGTTTCGCTAATTTTTATTTGGTTCGATTTCGTAAATCTTTGATGGAATTGATTATGTTGTCCAATGTCCAATATTTTTTGATTTCGCTTTGTTATTATGAGATAATAGTGAAAATATGTGAGGGGTTCGTAGAGTTAGCCATATAATTAGTTTAGGTAACATATTGATATTGATAATGCATAGCACCAAAAAACAACAACATATTGATAATGCAATGCTCGAGGCTTTTACTAAGCCTTGCAATATACTTCAACATGAAAAGATAGATTTGTATCGAATCTAACATACTGATAAAGGGGTTTATAAATTGTCATCTGGATTAAAAAATAATGTATGTACTGTATATTTTTATTTACTAAATTTACACACCTCTTGTTCTCTCGTTTTTTGTTTGTGATACTGGGATTTACTGGCAGTGTTTTTTTGATATTCTATGTTTATGTGTGTGATACTGGGATGTTGTGAAAGTTTAATTTGTGTATACTATTTTTTGCTATGCTAAAGAAATTGCATTCATAAAATTTGTGATGTTCTCGATTTTATTGATATATTTAGGAGAAAATGCAAAAAAAAAAAAATTTTTTTTTTTGCTTTTTGTCGGCAAGGGTCGGCATTGTCAAAACCGCAGCCCTTGTACAACGAAGGGCTGCGTTTAGGCCCAAAACCGCGCCCTTCCAATATGGAAGTATCGTTGGGCCTAAACAGCTGTTCTTCAGAAGGGTCAAGGGTGCTGTGGGGGAACGCAGCTCTTCACTTTTAGTGAAGGGTCATTGGTAAACGCAAATTTCTTCACTTTAGTGAAGGGGGTCACTGGCAAAAACTAGTACTTTAGGGCTGCTTTTGACCGCAAACTCTTCCGTTTTTTCACTAGTGCATGTTCATTGCCTAATTAGCATATGTTCACCGAAACACATGTTGGCCGATGTTCATTGCATTTCGCTCATATGTTGTGTTTTGTTTCAGATGATTATGTGATGTTTATTGTACTATTTACAAATACAAGGTGCACATTTTTAGGCCGATGTTCATTATATTACTAGCATGTTCATTTTAGTCACATCTCTCGTTATATTTGGTCATATATTTATTACAAAGGGAGCATATTCATTGTATTATTGAATGTGTTAATTGTATGCTCAAAAAAGCTCATGTTCACATATAAACTTGAAT
>CANSNZ010001456.1:0-205790 GCA_947646795.1 Beta lomatogona | reverse complement strand
AGTAAATTAATTACTTAGATTAAAAACGAAATGAGAAACTATCTCAAACTAAAAAGAGAAGTCGTGAACTAAAACCCCTAATAGATTATTTCTCGCATCTCAACCTTCCGGGAGCCCAAAATCAAAGAAAATCCCCATCAACAAAACCTGCAAAATATACAACAAATATTCATTGAATCAGTGGGTAACTAGTGCTCCTTCCCAGAACAATAAGCAATCAATGCACGATTCAGAAGTAGATTATTAAGAAAGGAATAACATGCAATCATTACAACAATAGCATGCACATAGAAATCATAAAGCTCATAGATGAAACAAGTGATCAACAACAATGTGCTAAACATGAGATTGGAGTGAAAGACATAATTCTAATATATAATAATAATAATAATAATAATAATAATATAAATCAAGAATTCAACAAGTTATCGAGTCGAACCGAACGCCGTGATTCGCAAATCACTTCCTAAGGTTTATGCCGATCGCAATCTCTGTGGCCGGCCTAGCGGGCTTACGTTCCCACTCCGCTCGTGTCTAAGAATGGCCAAACTCCCTGGCGTGTGGTAGAAACACGCGTAACTCCTCGACCTCCGACGACAACAATTAACTCAGGTGTGTCTCTAGTTCGCAAACCCGGTGGTCAGCATGTTCTTCACCGGGGACTACATCTATCCCACCGAATATTCTTATCTCAAAACACAATCATGCATACAACTATATATCATACATCAAAATATTCATCAAAAAGTGGATGTCAACCTATACCCACATAATTCATCAAAACAATTTCTATAATTCCTTAAAATAAAATCACTTACAAATTTTCAACAAATATCTCTCACAATAACACTTGAAAGACTCAAACATCATCAATGATAATATAATTGTTTGTACAGAACTACGATTCAATCAAAAATACATCACCAATTAACTCTAAATTATATTCATTAAAAGAGTAGGAATAATTAATCCTTTTCTTTTATAAATCAAACATAAACATGTGGTTACCTAATGATATATATAGTAGAGTACATGAAAATCAGAAACCCAGAATATATTAAATTATGAATTATTTTACTTTACAAACCTCAAATAATTTCTTTTTTAAAGTGTATCCTCAATTTCACAAAAAAAAACAACATAATAATTATTAAACTAATAAGTTCGAGCAGTAAAATCACACAAAAATTATCATACGACCACAATGGCTCTACTGATATGGTAAGTTTTTTATTTATAGAATTTTCGGACTCCAAAAGTATTTTTTAACGGTTAATATACAGATTCCTCAAATAAACCATTATAATAATTAAAAATATAAAAGACGTCCAAAATTACCAAAAATTTACATAACATGTAAAAACTCATGGAAATACATAATATTCAAAGGAATTAATTTTTATACCTCTACAAATAATTTTCAAGATTAATATAAGCGATAGAACCAACTTATGGTAATAGATATATCAATTAAATAAAATATTAAACAGTAGATAAAAATTATTCTAAGGCATGGATTACATACTAAGCATGTAACATGATCTAAGAAAAATAATTTCATCAATTTGATTAGTCGCTCCATTATTATCATGCAATTTAGCCAAAAACGCACAAAACACCAATTTAATCAAATAAATATTGAAACCATGCGAAAATTATTATGCTACTATAGGCAGTATTGATATACGCATGTATCAAGTATATTCACGTCAAATTACACGAAAATTTCATTCAAAAAGTATTTTAAATAATTCCTAGCGAAAAGAATCTAATACCGAATAATAATTCCAGATCACTATGGTTCTAAGATAACCTGAGGTACCTGGATCGCGTGGGAGGAGAGCTGAAGTCTAAAGAGATAATCACGAGTTAAGCATGCAATCCAATTCCTCTTCTAACTTCAAGGCATAACGAACGAGTATTGTAGCAACAAGTCACTAGGCATTTCTTCTGAACGTTGAATTTTTGTTTCGCACTGCTCTACTACGACCATGACTCCTGATGATCAATGCTGAGATTCTAAATCGCTCCGAGTCAGAATGTAGAACAAGATGTTAAAAACGTTCTGTCCAAAACTGAAGATGATCCAACGGTTAGATCTCCGGCTGCGGCTATTTTCGTGAAGGTGCGACAGGAAAACCGGGTTGAACCTTTCTATTCTTTTCCTCTTCCTTTTCTCTTCCTTTTCTTGAAAAACGGTGGGTGATAAAATGCAAATGATGCTGAACTTCTTTGAATAAAAATCAAAATTTTATGGATGTTTAATGGTTGAAATAAAGGGTTTTAATGAAGGAGAATAATTAGGGGGGTATATAGGAGTTACAAACTACCAAGAGTCACAAGGAAAATAAAAGAAAAGAAAGAAGAGGAGCTCTCCTTCTCCATCTCCTTGACGGGCTGTCAAGTCCAACACACCAACGAAAACTCCCGCCCAAAACAACAAGGGTCCATGCTTCATAAGCGTTCGCTAGCGCGAATAAATCGATAAATCTCCAAAATTGCGCCATCAACTTTGAAAATACTTAATAATAAAAATAATTCTAATAAATTATATTATAAATATAAATATAATACACACATTAACACGCTATATGCGATGCAACATTTCATCACCTAAGTCGGCCTAACAAAGTTACAAAACGGTACGCTGACAAACCGGATCTTAATCGGCCTAAACAAATAACGAAATGAATATAACTTTAAAATAAATAACTAATAACTGAAATTAAATATATATATAAAATATATCACAACATATAAATTTATATACACATTTTCACAACACGCTGCAAAATAATCTAAATAATAAATTATTTATTTTTAGAAAATATCATTTTAATGTAAACAAAACACCAAAAATAAAGAGTGAAAATTACCTAGGTGTTACAATCACTCCTTAAAAGTGTTTCGTCCTCGAAACTTAAAAACAACAAAGAGATAAAAGAAAATACTCTATATAAAAGAATATTAAGAAAACAAAAATCAATGGATTTTAGTTAACCAAACAACTTTTGCAGGTATAAAATTTGATAACTCAAATAATATATATTTTATTTTGGAAGACCAAAAGAGTTGTATAGTAAAGAAGCACGGTAACAAAAATCATTTTATAAAATGTGAAAGAGCCAAAGACAAATATTAGAAAGTTGAAGGGAAAAAACCTTTGCAAAATAAACTATATGTAATTTTGTAGTAAGAAAGTAGAATAAATATTTACATAAAAATTATAGAAGAACAAATCCGACCATACATAAATATTTTTAGAAAAGAAACGAAGAAGAAAAGTTCGGAAATAGATAGCCAAAACCAATTTAAATGTGAGAGCTATCCACACGAGCTTATACTCCACTTAAAAGAGATAAGAACACTTTAATAAAGAGTAGCTAGTCGCTTCATTAAAGTACCAACCATTAACACAAGTCACAACATATGTTATGAGAGCGTACGCTCCTAAACATATATATGAAAAATTAAAGTTCGCAAAGAAATGAAAACTTAAAAATAAAATTTCACAAAATGCAACACTAATAATAAATAGGCGATAAAGTAATAAATTATTAATAACAATTATAAATTTGCCAAGTCGACACAAACGTGTATGGAACCAACCATTGCAACCTAGTATCAACAAAACAATATTTGAAAGCCAACTTATCAAATCAACATTAAAGTTTAACGGAATCACCCAATATAAACTTAATGTCAACTCAAAAAGGAAGTTAAATCAAAATAGTCAAAATGCGTCAACTTATCAAATTGACATACAAGTCAAAGGAATCATCCATTATGACTTAATATCAACTCAAACAAGTTTTAAAATTTAGACTTATCAAATTGACATACAAGCTCAAAGGAATCACCCATTATGACTTAATATCAACTCAAATATGTTTTAAAATTTAGACCGAGTATATAAATTTCGCTTTTCAAAGAAAATAAAACAAATCACTACAATCGTAGAATAAAATAAGAAGCAATGAAAACAACCAAAATTTTGCTATGAAATGAGAAAGCACTAAATATTTAAACAAGAAACAACAAATAGTAAACAAGATCCTTTCCCACATTTGAGTTTGAAAATAATACCAATAAGAAAAGTAAATTAGTAAGTGAAGTAAAAGTTGTTGAACGCTAACCTTTTAAAACAAAATAGTTTGCGTCTACATTTCAAACTAACACCAAGACAACTCATTAAAGTACTTTTATTTTCAAAGAACTATAAAACTTATTACCATAATTAAAGGCTAAACCAGGATTATCATGAAAAAATAAAAATATTAAAAGGAAAATATTTATAAATATAGATGGTTAAAGACCGGTAAGAGAAATTTGAAGAATATCTTGAAAGACAATTTCAAAAAACCCTTTATTTTGTCCAAATCATTATAACAATTGAAATTAAACATTTTTCAAAAGAGTATGTCAAAATATTAAAAATAACAAAATTTGAAAGTCGAAAGTAACTCTAACATAAGTATAAAATTTATTAAGTTCAAAGATCTAAAATATAATTTGGAATATAAATTCAAACTAGAAAGTTTTGTAAATAATAAAAACTGATACGTAGTACTCACATAAAAACAACACTTAATTGGAAAAGAGCAGAAAATATATATATAGTCGCGCATAATAACATACACTATCAAGCAACCAACAAATAAAATTTATGCAATGCGACACACAAGACTATATTAAAAATTAAAATGAAAGTTTTATTTTTAAATTGCAAAACACGAAACAAATTAAACACACAACTAATCCAGATAAGGCTATAAATTATTTCGCTCTCGCGCACTCCGATAAAAGAGAGAAAATAAATTACAAGTAAGAGGCCTCGCAAATAAGATTAACAAAACTCGCAGACTAATTCCACCAATAATACAAGTAACTATACATATAACATATGCTCCATAAGCATGAGAGCACACCACATTCCCATAAGACTTCCCTTTACTTACTCTACCCTAACACTCTCATTATAGTGAAACTACTAAACTTAATTCTAAACAAATTTTATCTCCTATGGCTAACTAATAATTCTAAAGAATCATTAGCAACTCTTTTTTAGAGTTTAGGAGCGTTTTGCTTTTTATACCAACCGTAACATCCTGTAATTTCAAAGGCAAAAGAAAGAAATGATAATATATTTAATTGGACGATGGCGGAAACATCGTTTTCCGGGAATGTCACTACTACAAGAATAGTGTTTAAATAAATAAGTGAGAAAAAAAACAAACATAAGTAAATACTATAGTAAATTAATTACTAGATTAAAAACGAAATGAGAAAACTATCTCAAACTAAAGAGAAGTCTAGAACTAAAACCCCTAATAGATTATTTCTCGCATCTCAACCCGAGCCCAAAATCAAAGAAAATCCCCATCAACAAAACCCGCAAAATATACAACAAATATCCACAATAAGTGGGGAGTAACTAGCAGTTCTCCAAGAACAATAGCAATCAATGCACGATTCAGAAGTAGATTATTAAGAAAAGAATAACATGCAATCATTACATCAATAGCATGCACATAGAAATCATAAAGCTCATAGATGAAACAAGTGATCATCAACAATAAGTAAACATGATAGAGTGTGTAACACCCCGTCCTTCTACTACTAAGATACTAAACCTTATCAATTCAAGAAATACTAAAATGACGTTAGCGGAAATAACGTCGGGACGTTATGCTACTCTAAAACAATAAATAAAGATAATAACTTGAAATTTCATAGCTTAAAAAGGGAATCAATCTCCGAGTAAACATCATAGTTCTAACATAAAAGAAGTATCCCAATTGTATCATACTATCAAATCCAAAAATACCATGAGACATGCGAGTCTCCCAAAATAAACTTAAATAAAACTAATATCCTTGAAAGTAATCCGAAAATAAGTCTCCCTATGACCTATATAAAGTTCGTCACCAAAAACAAACTAAAAGCTTCCTCACAACCAACTCTCACACTTGCTAGCCCAAGTAATCACAAGCCTAGCATTCATTTCCATCTGCAAGATTATATTAAATATTTCCACAAACAAAGGGGGGGAGTAACTAGCAATTCTCCTAACAATAGCAATCAAAGCACAATTCAAGTAGATTATTAAGAAAGGAATAACATGCAATCATTACATCATATCATGCACATAGGAATCATAAAGCTCATAGATAAATCAAGAGATCATAAACAATAAGTAATCCTAATATAGTGAGTAACATAATTCCAATATAAATAAATAATAATAAATCAAAATACAACAAGTTATTGAGTCAAATCGAACGCCAGTGATTCGCAAATCACTTCCCAAGGTTTGTCGATCGTAATCTCCAGCGGGCCATGGGCTTACGCTCCCCCACGCCCGTGCCCAAGAATGGCCAAACTCCCGATGCGTGGGTAAAACACGCGAACTCCCCGTCCTCTCTGACGACAACAATTAACCTGAGTGTACTAGTTCGCAAACCAGTGGTCTGGCATGTTCTTAACCGGGGACTACATCTATCCCACCGGATATTCTTATCTCAAAATACAATCATCCATAAAATCCAAGTATCATTGACCAAAATATTCATCAAAAGGGATGCCACCCGGCCTTATACCTACTTCATCAAACGCTTCTTCATAATTCTCAAAATAAATCACTTATAAAATATTCAACAAATAACTCTCACAATAACACTTGAACATTCCCATACATCAACAATGACAATATACTGGTTTTTACAAGCAACCACACTCAATCACAAATACATCACCAATTAACTCTAAATCATATTCATTAAAAGAGTAATAATAACAATTAAATCATTTTATTTCATAAATCAAACCTAAATATGTGGTTACCCAAAAGATGCATACTGTATACTACTGAAAATCAGAAACCCAGAATATATTAAATTATAAATTATATCTGATTTACAAGCCCTCAAACAATTTAATAGTGTGTCCTCAATTTCATCACAAAAACACCATATTAATTATGAAATCTACAAATTCGAGCAGTAAAATCACACAAAAATTATCATATAACCCCTAATAGCTCTACTGACATGGTACAATTTTTATTTATAAATTTCTGACCAAAAGTATTTTTAACAGTTAATATACGATTCCTCAAATAAGCCATTATAATAATTAAAAATGTAAACAGACGCCCAAAAATAACCAAAATTTCACATAACATGTAAAACTCACGGAAATACATATTATTCAAATAAATTCATTTTTCTGCCTCTATCATTAATTTTCATGAATTATATACTGACTGAACAGAAATTACAAAAACAGATATATCAATTAATTAAAACAGTAAAAAAGTAGATAAAAATTATCCTAAGGCATGGAATACATTATACACATGTAACATGATCTAACAAAATGATTTCATCAATTTTAACAGTCGCTCAATAATTATTATGAAATTTAGCCAAAAACGCACAAAATTTAATTAAATCAAATGAATATTAAAAAATCATGCAAAAATTATTTTTCTCTACACAGTATTCACATAGCATGTGTCACGTATGTTCATGTCAAATTTCATCAAAAATATCATTCAAAAAGTATTTTAGATAATTCCTAACGTATTAATCTAATACCGAATACTACTCTAATCACTATGTTTCTAGGATAACAACTAGTTACCTGGATCGTCGGAGGCGAACTGAAAACTTCTGGAAATCCCCACAATAGGAGTGTGATCCTCTCCTTCTTCAAAATTCCAAGCACCAAGTGTAAGGAAAAAGCCACAAAAACAATTCACGAACAATTATCAAAGAGAAGAAATCAAGAAAATTTGAGAGAATGAAAATGGTGATGATGGCCGAAAATATGGAGAATGGCAGCCAAAGGATTCTCGATTTTCTAATCGAATTTGAAGTGAATCAAGAGGTTTAATGAGGTTTTAATTAAAGAAATCATAAGGGGGTTATGAGGGTTATAAGGCATCAAAGAGTCTTAAGGAAAATAAAAGAGAAAAGAAAAGGAGAAGGTCTCCTATTACTTCACTGGACCGCTGCCCCAAGCTCAAACCCACACAAAACTTTGGCCCAAATTCAACAACGATCCATGCTCCGAAAGCCCGATACGCGATAAAACGGTTAATCCCTAAATCGCGCCTAAACTTTGAAAATACTTAATAATAAAAATAATTCTAATAAATTATATTATGAATATAAATGAAATAAACACATTAACATGCCATAAAAATAAAAATAATAATTCGGCCCCAAAATTATAAAATAAAAATAATTAATTTAGAGAAAATAATAGTTTTAGAGAAAATTCTTACAAAAACTAGGAGCAAAAAATTATGGGTTGTTACAATCTCCCTCCTTAAATAAAGTTTCGGTCCTCGAAACTTCGAAAACACAAAAACAAGACAAGAACACAAATAGTACCGAAACGAATAGTTCCGGTATTCCAACCGATGGACTCTTCGTTCCCCAAGTTGCTTTTCGTACTTTGACTTCTCCAAAGTACTTTAACCAAGGGAATCACCTTCCTTCTAAGAGCACCTGTTCGACGGTCCAATATACGGGACAAAGTCGCTTCTTCAAAAGTCGATTCGGCTCAACCGATACCGACTCAACATGGATCACATGCGAAGGATCACTACGATACCGCGTAACTGCGACACATGAAACACATCATGAACCTTCGACAGCCTCAGTAAAGCCAAACGATACGCGACCTCCCCCGATCCTTTCAAGAATCTCATAGGGGACCCTACGAACTTCGACTCAACTTGCCCTTTGACCAAACCGCATCACTCCCTTCATAGGAGAAACCTTCAAAAGCACCTTATCTTCCACCTCAAAAGAAATAGGTTTCCGACGCAAATCAAGATACCACTTCCGCCATCTTGAGCAACCTTCACTTGGCAATTACTTTCACCTGCTCAAATGAATCTTGAATTAACTCCGGCCCAAAATCAATGAGTCACCGATGTCGCTCCTACAAGTAGGACTACGACACTTCCTTCCATAGAGAGCCTCATACTGAGCCATTTGGATACTAGCTTGATAACCTTGTTATAAGAAAACTCCACCAAGCTAAGAGACTCTGACCCAAGACCGCTGAAATTCCAAGGCACAAGCACGAAGCATATCTTCCAAGGTCTCGAATAGTCCTCTCGCTCGACCATCGGTAGCCGCATGAAATGCATCACCTTCAACTTCGAACCAAAAGCCTCTTGAAAGCAATCCAGAAATGGGATAGGAATCGCGGATCACGGCTCGGAGACAATGTCTTTGGGAACCCATGAAGACGAATGATCTCATTAGCATAAGCTTCAGCCTAACTCTTCCATAGACCAAGTGTTCTTCATCGCAATAAAACGAGCCACTTTAGTCAATCGATCCACAATCACCCACACAACATTCAATCCACCTAGCAGCTAGGCAATCCCATCACGAAATCCATCGAGATCGAGTCGAACCCAAGCATGAATAGGCAAAGGTTGTAACAAACCACCAGGCCTCTCGATGCTCAATTTTCACCTTCCGATAAACCAAACACCTAGCTACGAACCCTAAGAATCTCTCTCTTCATACCAGTGCACACCAAAAATTAGCCTTCCGTGATCCTTATAAAGCTTGTCACCCCAGGATGAACGGAATAAGGAGTACTATGAGCTTCCTCGAGAATCTTCCTCTTAAGCTCACCATCATTGAGCACACACCATCGCCCCATAAACCTCAAGCTATCATCGACATATACCTCAAAATTCTCTCGCACGACCTTGCAGCTTTGCTTCTACCTGATCTTCTCCACCCGGATCACCTTTTTGCTTGCTTCTTAATTCCCGGAACAACTCGGCTCAACACTCATGGAACCCAACAAATCGATACATAACCCCTGAGGGAACAACTCGATATCCACCATGAAACTCTTCACACAATTTACGAGGCACCACCATAGCAGCGTTTAATGAATGCTTACTCATGACTCCGAAAGCATCCGCTATTTTATTCGCCTTACCCCCTGGTAATCCGGGTCGCACCATAACTTCCTGATCAATTCAAGCCACCTACTCTCGCCTCATGTTAAGATCACGCCGAGTGAAGATGTACTTCTGCTCTGCGGGTCAAGATACACCTTACACCGAACACCATACGATAGTGTTGCCATATCTTTAGTGCAAACACCACAGACCGCGAACTCCCGGATCATGGGTGGCAATTCCTCTCATGCACCTTCACCGCCGAACCATAGGCTATCACTTCCTGCATCAAAACACAACCTGGACCATTCTTCGATGCATCATCGAACACTTCACACCCAACGCCCTCGGATGGCAAGGTAAGAACAGAGCAGAGGTCAAACTCTTTTTCGGCCTTCGCAAATGCCTCACACAATCCTCGGACCGCATGAACTTGCGCCCTTACGCATCAAGCGAGCCGAGGTTGAACTATCTTGGAGAAATTTTTGAACGAACCTCCTATAATAACCAGCCTGGACCCGTAAAACTCCGAATCTCTGGCCACATTCTGGGGACTCTCCCACTCGACAACAACCTTGATCTTAGCGGGATCCACCTTGACTCCTTCCTTGCTGATTACATGCCCTAGAAAAGCAACTTCCTTCAGCCGAACTCGCACTTAGACAGCTTTGCGAACCACTTTTGCTTGCGCGAAACATTCAACACCCGCCTCAAATGCTTGTCATGCCCCTACTCATCCTTAGAGTAGACGAGAATATCATCGATGAACACGACCACACAAGTATCCAAGTACTCGTGGAAAGAGCGATTCATTTGATCCATAAAAATCGCAGGAGCATTCGTGAGACCAAATGGCATCACTTCAAATTCATAGTGCCCATATCCGTGCGAAAAGCGCTTCTGGAATATCCTCCTCTTCACGGGAATTTGATGATATCCAGGATCTCGGATCGATTTTGGAAAATACCCCAAGACCTTTTAACCGATCAAACGGATCCTCAATACGAGGCAACTGGATAGTTATTCTTGATCGTTACCTTATTCAAATTTCACGCTAATCGATGCACTGAGCACGCATACTCCGTCTTCTTTCTTGACAAACAAAACAGAGCACCTAAGGAGACACACTTTAGGCCTTATGAAGCCCTTATCTATCAACTCTTGCAATTGAGTCTTCAACTCTTAAATCGACGGCGCCATTCTATATGAAGCCTTGGATATAGGAGCAGCAGTGCCGTACTAAATCAATGTGAACTCCACATCTCTTTCGAGAGGAATACCCGGCAACTCTTCAGAAATACATCGGGATAATCCCGAACTACCAATACTCTCAAGGTGATCTTCGGATGACAAATCCTTCACCATGCAAAAGGTATACCACATCACCTTTTTGACGCATCTTCCGCATTCTCAAAGCGGAAACCCACTTAACACCCTTCTTCCACTACAACACCCGAATAAGAAATCCTTCTCCCTTAGAATCTCTAAGCACCACCTTCGGTCACAGCCAGATCGAACGCATGATACTTCTTCTCACCGGACTGAAGAGAAATTAGGGACTTAATAGGAGATCTAGAGGAAAGATTAGCTTTTCGAACAAAGGAACTAGCAACAAAAGACACCGTAGCACGGAATCGAATGGAACAAAAAGCAGGAGCATTATTTACAAGAAAAGTACCGGAGATGACATCGGGATGGACATCGGCTTCAAGCTTACGTCATCACATAAATCATGTTCTTCGGAGGAGCGAGAAGAACTAACGGCTTAGCGGGACCCGAGAAAAAGACGGAGCTCTAGGATTCTTAGAACACTTTGGAAAGACTTGTGCCCCACTTCCTTGCAATAGAACGTGACAACGATCGATCCATCACGGTTCTTCCCCGGATGAGCGGCTTTACCACGGATTCGACACTTGCTCGGATCAAAACTCGGACGATATCCAGGATCCGTAACCCCTGTGATAACCCATCGACTAGGCGGCCATACCTCGGCTCCTTAGCCGGAACTGAACATAGGTAGCAGCGAGGCTTCTTAGCGAAAGCAGCCTTTAGCGCGAATCTTCCTCTTTCAAAGAGGCATGAATACTCGAGCTATCTTATAGGCTCCCTGGAAAGTCGAAGCTCCCGAACTCGGTAACATGGGTCCTCACCCTAGGATCCATTTTCTTGATGTACCTCTTCACACGCTCGCCTTCGTAGGTACAACCGAGGTAGTAAACCCGGACAACTTGGTGAATTTGTCGGTGTACTCCTGCACACTCGAGTACCCCGAGACGAGTTAAGAACTCTTCCCGCCTCGCCAACGGAGCTCATCCAGGATAAAACCTCTCCCTTCAGCCTTAACACGAAACTCATCCCATCCAAATCCGGTGTAGCCATGCGGCTTGCACGAACAGTACTCCACCGGTTATCGGCTTCCATCTTCGAATAGTAGGTACCCAGTAAACACCATTTCGGCGGAGGGCATCCAAAGATGAAAAACGGCTTCTCCATCTCCCTAACCACCCTTCCAAAGACAACAGGATCAAGTCCCGTCAAAAAGTAGGCGGACGGTGACGGTCAAACCGATCAAAGATGGATTGCCCACTAAGCGGAGCGAGAAGACCGATTAGCCATAGCTATGATGGCGTTCTCAAGTGCTTAGCGCCTTTTCCGGGCAGCCTCCTTTCTAGCACTAGTCAAACCTCGAGGTGGCATTCTACAACACAAGTTAAACATTCGTTCTTGAAACACGTTATTAGTTGTAAATTAACAACTTATCACATCAAAATAAGAAAAAAATATTTTCCCGTGGTTTCCTACCCAAGTGACCTACTCACTACTACTTTTCTTGAAGCCTAAGATTCTAATGATCCTAGTTACTTCAACTATACATTTCCCAGGAGTTTCTTAGTGGCTAAGTAAGGGTCTCGGGTAACTTTGCTCCCGATACCATCCGTAACACCCCGTCCTTCTACTACTAAGATACTAAACCTTATCAATTCAAGAAATACTAAAATGACGTTAGCGGAAATAACGTCGGGACGGTTATGCTACTCTAAAACAATAAATAAAGATAATAACTTGAAATTTCATAGCTTAAAAGGGAATCGATCTCCGAGTAAACATCATAGTTCTAACATAAAAGAAGTATCCCAATTGTATCATACTATCAAATCCAAAATACCATGAGACATGCAAGTCTCCCAAAATAAACTTAAATAAAACTAATATCCTTGAAAGCAATCCAAAAATAAGTCTCCTATGACCTATATAAAGTTCGTCTACCAAAACAGAACTAGAAGCTTCTTCTCACAACCAACTCTCACACTGCTAGCCCAAGCAATCACAAGCCTAGCATTCATTTCCATCTGTAAGATTATATTAAATATTTCCACAGTCAGTGGGGAGTAACTAGCAATTCTCCCAGAACAATAGCAATCAAAGCACAATTCAGAAATGGATTATTAAGAAAGGAATAACATGCAATCATTACATCATATCATGCACATAGGAATCATAAAGCTCATAGATAAATCAAGAGATCATAAACAATAAGTAATCCTAATATAGTGAGTGACATAATTCCAATATAAATAAATAATAATAAATCAAAAATACAACAAGTTATTGAGTCGAAAACCGAACGCCAGAGATTCGCAAATCACTTCCTAAGGTTTGTCGGATCGCAATCTCCAGGTTAGTCTATGGGCTTACGTTCCCCACCGCCTCGTGTCTAAGAATGGCCAAACTCCCGATGCGGGGTAAAACACGCGAGAACTCTGTCCTCTCGGACGACAACAATTAACCCGGGTGTACCCCCTAGTTCGCAAACCAGGGTGGTTGGCATGTTCTTAACCGGGGACTACATCTATCCCACCGGATATTCTTATCTCAAAATACAATCATGCATACAATCTAAGTATCATTCACCAAAAATATTCATCAAAAAGGGGATGCCACCCGGCCTTATACCTGACGTTCATCAAACAGGTTCTTCATAATTCCTCAAAATAAATCACTTATAAAATATTCAACAAACAACTCTCACAATAACACTTGAACATTCCCATACATCAACAATGACAATATACTAGTTTTTACAGCAACCACACTCAATCACAAATACATCACCAATTAACTCTAAATCATATTCATTAAAAGAGTAATAACAATTAAATCATTTTATTTCATAAATCAAACCTAAACATGTGGTTACCCAAAAGATGCATACTGTATACTACTGAAAATCAGCAACCCAGAATATATTAAATTATAAATTCTATCAGATTTACAAGCCCTCGAACAATTTAATAGTGTGTCCTCAATTTCATCTTAAAAACACCATATTAATTATGAAACCTACACATTCGAGCAGTAAAATCACACAAAATTATCATATAACCCTAATAGCTATACTGACATGGTACAATTTTTATTTATAAATTTCCGGACTCAAAAGTATTTTTAACAGTTAATATACGAGATTCCTCAAATAAGCCATTATAATAATTAAAAATGTAAACAGACGCCCAAAAATTACCAAAATTTCACATAACATGTAAAAACTCACGGAAATACATATTATTCAAATAAATTCATTTTTCTGCCTCTATCATTAATTTTCATGAATTATATACTGACTGAACAGAAATTACAAAAACAGATATATCAATTAACTAAAATAGTAAAAAGTAGATAAAAATTATTATAAGGCATGGAATACATTATACTCATGTAACATGATCTAAGAAAATGATTTCATCAATTTTAACAGTCGTTCAATAATTATTATGAAATTTAGCCAAAAACGTACAAAATACTAATTAAATCAAATAAATATTAAAAATCATGCAAAAATTATTTTTCTCTACACAATATTCACATAGCATGTGTCACGTATGTTCATGTCAAATTTCATCAAAAATATCATTCAAAAGTATTTTAGATAATTCCTAACGTATTAATCTAATACCGAATACTACTCTAATCACTATGTTTCTAGGATAACAACTAGTTACCTGGATCGTCGGAGGCGAGCTGAAAACTTCTAGAAATCCCCACAATAGGCGTGTGATCCTCTCCTTCTTCAAATTCCAAGCACCAAGTGTAAGGAAAAAGCCACAAAAATAATTCATGAACAATTACCAAAGAGAAGAAATGAAGAAAATTTGTGAGAATGAAAATGGTGATGATGGCCGAAAATATGGAGAATGGCAGCCAAAGGATTCTGATTTTCTAATCAGAATTTGAAGTGAATCAAGAGGTTTAATGAGGTTTTAATTAAAGAAATCATTAAGGGGGGTTATGGGGGTTATAAGGCATCAAAGAGTCTTAAGGAAAACAAAAGAGAAAAGAAAAGGAGAAGGCTCTCCTATTACTTCACTTGGCCATTGCCCCAAGCCCAAAAACTCACACAAAACTTTCGGCCCAAATTCAACAACGATCCATGCTCCGAAAGCCCGATACGCGATAAAACGGTTAATCCCTAAATCGCGCCTAAACTTTGAAAATACTTAATAATAAAAATAATTCTAATAAATTATATTATGAATATAAATGAAATAAACACATTAACATGCCATAAAAATAAAAAATAATAATTCGGCTCCCAAAATTATAAAATAAAAATAATTAATTTAGAGAAAATAATAGTTTTAGAGAAAATTCTTGCGAAAAACTAGGAGCAAAAATTATGGGTTGTTACAGAGTGAGTGACATAATTCTAATATATAATAATAATAATGATAAATCAAGAATTCAACAAGTTATTGAGTCAGAAACCGAACGCTAGTGATTCGCAAATCACTTCCTAAGGTTTGTCAGATCGCAATCTCCAGGTCAGTCTATGGGCTTACGTTCCCCACTGCCTGTGTCTAAGAATGGCCAAACTCCCGATGCAGGGTAGAACACGCAGAACTCCCTGACCTCTCGGACGACAACAATTAACCCAGGTGTACCCCTAGTTCGTAAACCAGGTGGTTGGCATGTTCTTCACCGGGGACTACATCTATCCTACCGGATATTCTTATCTCAAAACACAATCATGCATACAATCCAAGTATCATTCATCAAAATATTCATCAAAAATGGATGCCACCCGGCCTTATACCCATAATTCATCAAAACAGTTCTTCATAATTCCTCAAAATAAATCACTTACAAATTTTCAACAAATATCTCTCACAATAACACTTGAACATCTCCAAACATCATCAATGATAATATACTGGTTTTTACAGCAACCACAATTCAATCAAAAATACATCACCAATTAACTCTAAATTATATTCATTAAAAGAGTAGTAACAATTAATCCTTTTCTTTCATAAATCAAACATAAACATGTGGTTACCCAATGATACATACAGTATACTACTGAAAATCAGAAACCCAGAATATATTAAATTATGAATTATTTCTGATTTACAAGCCCTCAAATAATTTTAAAGTGTATCCTCAATTTCACAACAAAAACACCATAATAATTATTAAACTAATCAGTTCGAGCAGTAAAATCACACAAAAATTATCATACGACCACAATGGCTCTACTGACATGGTACAATTTTTATTTATAATTTTCGGACTCCAAAAGTATTTTTAACAGTTAATATACAGATTCCTCAAATAAGCCATTATAATAATTAAAAATATAAACAGACGTCCAAAAATTACCAAAAATTTACATAACATGTAAAAACTCAAGGAAATACATAATATTCAAAGGAATTAATTTTTATACCTATACAAATAATTTTCATGATTAATATACTGACAGAACCGAAATTACAGAAACAGATATATCAATTAAATTAAATAGTAGTAGACAAAAATTATTCTAAGGCATGGATTACATACTAAGCATGTAACATGATCTAAGAAAAATAATTTCATCAATTTTATCAGTCGTTCCATAATTATCATGCAATTTAGCCTAAAACGCACAAAACACCAATTTAATCAAATAAATACTAAAAATCATGCGAAAATTATTTTTCTCTACACAGTATTAACATAGCATGTATCGAGTATATTCATGTCAAATTTCATCAAAAATTTCATTCAAAAAGTATTTTAAATAATTCCTAGCGTAGTAATCTAATACCGAATAATACCCTAATCACTATGGTTCTAAGATAACAACTAGTTACCTGGATTGTCGGGAGGAGAGCTGAGTCTAAAGAGACAATCACGAGTTAAGCATGCAATCCAATTCCTCTTCTAACCCCAAGGCATAACGAACGAGAATTGCAGCAACAAGTCACTTGGCATTTCTTCTTGAGCGTTGAAAACTCTTGTTTCGCCTTTGCTCGCTACGACCATGATTCCCGATGATCAAAAGCTCGGATTCTAAATCGCGCCGGTCGAATGTAGAACAAGACGTTAAAAACGTTCGTCCAAAATTGAAGACGATCCAACGGTTAGATCTCCGGGTTGAACCTTTCTATTCTTTTCCTCTTCCTTTTCTCTCTTCCTTTTCTTGAAAAACGGTGGGTGATAAATGCAAATGATGCTGAACTTCTTTGAATAAAAATCAGATTTTTATGGATGTTTAATGGTTGAAATAAAGGGTTTTAATGAAGGAGAATAATTAGGGGTTATAGGAGTTACAAACTACCAAGAGTCACAAGGAAAATAAAAAGAAAAGAAAGAAGAGTAACTCTCCTTCTCCATCTCCTTGGCCGTTGTCAAGCTTAACACACCAACAAAAATTTCGGCCCAAAACAACAAGGGTCCATGCTTCATAAGCCCGCTACGCGATAAATCGATAAATTCCAAAATCGCGCCTAAACTTTGAAAATACTTAATAATGAAAATAATTCTAATAAATTATATTATAAATATAAATATAATACACACATTAACACGCTACATGCGATGCAACATTTCATCACCCAAGTCGGTCTAACAAAGTTACAAAACGCTACGCGACAAAACGCATCCTAAACGCCTAAACAAATAACGAAATTAATATAACCTTTAAAATAAATAACTAACAACTTAAAATAAATGTATATATAAATATATCACAACATATAAATTCATATACACATTTTCACAACACGTTCCAAAATAATCTAAATAATA
Source organism: Beta lomatogona (assembly GCA_947646795.1). NCBI lineage: Eukaryota > Viridiplantae > Streptophyta > Magnoliopsida > Caryophyllales > Amaranthaceae > Beta > Beta lomatogona. The sequence goes on along the minus strand of CANSNZ010001456.1, from coordinate 187,777 downwards.
AATTATTTATTTTTACGAAAAAATATCATTTTAATGTAAACAAACACCAAAAATAAAGAGTGAAAATTACGGGGTGTTACAAGTAAACATAACAATTTTGCATATTGATGTATTGTATTTTGATATAGGTTTTAGGCGCATTTAGGTTGCATTATCGAGCATTTAGAGGCTTTTGGTATTATTTAATGAATTTCAGGTATTGAAAACATAATTGGAGTATTATTGGACAAGCTTGAGTACTTAGGAGCAATTGGGAGCAAGCTACATTGATAAGGATCATTTTGGATGTATTTGAGTGCAAATTAGAGCTAAATTGGAGTTAGAATTCGTTGAAAGAATTACGGAATTCAAGTCATGTTCACTGTTTTATCCATAACTTTTGAGTCGATGCTGATATTGGGTTGATTCCAGCAGCATTGGAAAGCAGGCTTGGAGAGCTTTCCAACGATCGGTTGCACGGCCCAAGGCGAGTTGTATTCGAGAGATATGGGCTTCACAAGTTGGTCCAAGCTGCCAGGAACTTCTAACGCGCACGCGGTTTTGATAATTTCGGCCATTTAATGATTTATTTGGTTTCCTTATCTTGTAATTTGGTTTCCTACTAGGATTAGGATTTATAACTATATTTTTTAGGTTTTCTAATTAGGGGAGGGCATCTATTACTCACTTTTCAATATCACGTTATTTTGTTTTTCTCTAGTTTTCTCTCTACTTTTATTTTCTAGTTTGTTTCTATTGCTACTTTGGAAATTCAAGATTCAAGCTTTCATATTCATCTTCAATTCAATAAGTTTTATTCTCTTCTCTTCTCTTTATTATATTGTAATTATGTTTTCTATTATGTTTGTTACTTTTGTTGCCATGATTAGTGAGTAGTCTTTTTATCTAGGATTGAGTTGAGCCCTATTATGGATTGATCAAGTAAATTCTTCTCTAATTCCCATGTTATTTAGTTATATGTTTAGGGTTTGATAAGATTGTTTTTATTGTCAATTTTGCATCTTAATTTAGCCCTAGTTTTATATTATCAACGAAAGTTGGAGTTGAGATTAGGAATATTTATTTGATGCTAAATTGTTATTTTATTAATTGAGTTCATCAACGAAAGTTGGGTCTTAATTTAGATAATCTTGTCATTGAATTGAATTCTTCCATGAAAATAGATGAGAACTAAAATTGGGAATTATTTGAAATTGGTTCTTAATGCTTCTAATTATGTGTGTAAGCCATGTTATAGGAGACATCTCTTCTCCTACCTTCCTTCTCTCATTCTTTTCTTTGCATTGTGGACATTGCAAATTTCAGCTTGGGGGATGGATATTCTATCCTTTATTGCTTTCTAGTATAGATTTTATTGTTTTCCTAGGTTGTTGCACGGTTTGTACCGCTCATTAGGAGTGGGAGTTTACGTGTAACCAAAAAAATGTATTGTTTCCTTAGTTGCATTATCATATTATTATTCATCTCATGTTAGTTGCATCTATGGGACTATTGCTAGCACTATTTGAGAGCTTAGTTGATATCTTTACTACAGTCTTTAGCGTGATTCATCTCGTTCATGATTCTTCATAGCATGATTGTATCGGGATTGATTGCTTGTGGTAAGATTGGTTGATCTATCTCCGGCTTGATTTAACCTTACTTGTTTAGACACCTTAACCTCGGTGAGCTTTTGTGCCTATAAACGACATATACGTGTCGGTTACGTTTCTTTCATGCGTGATTAGTTCCTCATTTAATGCATGGATTTTGACTTTGACTTGGTACTCTTTGACACTTGACTCCATAAGCATTTGGATATGATCGAGGCGTTTTATTTCATGATATTAGCTCCGAATGATTATTGTTTTCATATTATACTTTCTCTAGCCCCGCTGAGCTTTTCCTGACTTTGTTTTGAATTAAGAGCTACATTACAAACCCTTAGCCTTATGTGATTCTTGTCCCAAGTCTAGCTTGGGGGAGCAAGTGTTAGTTTCGATTTGGTTTGTATTGAAATGAAAGTGCTCAAAATATGGCTTAGTTGGAAGAAAATTTTGTTCTCTGGGCTTGGAAATATAAAGAAAAATAAAATAATAAAGAGAAAACGTTGAAAAATGAAAAAAAAAATGAAATGGATTGAAAAAAAGAAGTGAATATCAAAAGTTGTGAATAAAGTGAAAAGAAAGGGTTCATTGTGAATTACTTGAGTAAAAACGTCGTTTGGTTATATTTTTGGAGATTATTGGTTGTTGCATGAAGTTATTGCGACCTTTCGTGCTCATGTTGTCAATAGTATGATGCTCCTCCTTCTTGGCTTTTAGCACCACATTTCCAAATGTATGTCCTACCCATAACCTAAGCCCCGTTACAACCCTTGAAAGTCCTCATGATCTTCTTGCGCTATAATTTCGAGTGTAAAGTGTGTCGATAGTCAAAGTTAAAGAGTAAATGTTTCATCCGAGTCGACATGGGTTAGGTTGAATGATATTGATTATGCCAAAAACACATGAGAGATCGGGCGGGCCGCGCTTGTCGTGAACGCCACCCGACCAAAGATAAAATTTCTCCTACTCTCTTTTACACTAAGGTAGTATAATGGAAGTAGGGTTCGTATCCACGGGGAAACGGGGACGAGTTATATACTTAGCGTGCGTTAGTACCTAGAAGACTCTAACGGTCGAGAAACCTAATAATAATAACAAAGGGGGTTTTCAAGTCGATTTACTAACAAACTACAACTAACTAGCAACTAAATAAGATGAGAAATCAATATAGGAAGATCTTGAATCCGATTAACATGCACTTCAATTCATTATCGATCATTGAACCTCGACTCGATTCATTTCCATAATTATCTATTGTTGAGAATTAATCTCGCATTCTCCTTATTCTTAGTTGAATAGCACGATCGAGGTGACTATAAAACCCTAACTAAAGGATAACCTAGTCCGATCCGCGTCTAAGTTCAATCCAATAGCAAAGCAATAAACACGAGAGAACCAATAGACTCGCTAATGTCATACACGCGATAAACATTCAACAGTTTATTCAATTTCCTAAGAAATAACCAAGATGATCGAAGCATCTAAATTACTCCCTAGTTTGCTACCAAATGATAAAAGAATAAAACAATCCGATTCTATTCTTAAATCTAGCATTAGATTAATCGCACAATCAAACTAGTAATATTCCTAGCATAATCATACAAAAATCATAGAAAGCAAGCATAGAAATTAAACCATAATCAAAGGAAATAAATAGAGAATAAAGATCTCACAATAATGCTTGAAGCTCCATATTAATCTCGTTCAAGAGCGGTTCAAGCTACACCCAGCATAGCAATAGCCAATCCCATAATTGAAATCTACGAAGACTAAACTCGAAAACAAAAACTAAAAAAAGAAGAGAAGAAGAGAAAAATGGAGTGTTTTATATTCTCTCCCCTCAAATGTGTGTGTTTTAGGTCAAAAACAAACTTTAGTATTTATACTAAGGCTCAAAAGTCGGCGGTCATTTAAACCGCCATAGGGGTCGCGAGGTGCGATACGGGTCGCACCGTGCGATGAGCTACTTGCTTCGCAACGAGCCGAAGAATTGACGAAACCACGCGAGTCGCACCGTGCGAGGAATCTCGCGAGGTGCGAGCTTCAGTCGCGAGGTGCGACCGTTGTCGCGAGGTGCTCCCGGCTCAATTGGGCGAGCATCTTTGCGGGGCGTGCTTCCGGGCGAGGCTGGGCGGAGGCTGGGCGAGCAGCACTTGCTGGGCGCGCGCATGGCTTGCGGTAGCTTGCTGCGATGGGCAAGCTGGGCTGGGCAGCTTGGGCGATGATGCTTGGGCTTGCGGTGGATGGGCGATGATGCTGCGATGGGCGAGCTTGGATGGGTTGGCGATGATGCTTAGGCTTGCGGTGATCACGAGAGCTTGGCTCGGATCAAATGCACTTCACCTTGGAAGCTCGGAATACATGACGTTAACACAAATTATCTCGCAAAGCTCCGAACTTCCGCTAAGAGCTAAATAAGACACGAATGTTAACAATTACAATCAAACCCCTAGCAAAGTGCACCTAAAATACCACAAGAACATCGTATAACTTGAGCGCATCAAATACCCCCACACTTGAACTTTACTCGACCTCGAGTAAACTCAAAATGAGGATCACCAAATGAATCATCACCCAAACTAACGACACCAACCTACACTCCCCATCAACTACATCATCATCATCACATCTTAACAACATCGGCTCAAAAACCTAAACGTAAGGGACGATGATTCCCCCACACTTAGATTCGAGCTCACCGAAAAATAAAAAAACGCGACAACGATAATCACCAAACGACAACTAAAATGTGAGCTCAAATCTCGAAGGATCTCAAAGGAATTGAACTCACTCCAACGCCTCCAATCAAAATGACAACTCGCCTAAAACTTCAAAAGATAAACTACTACTACTATTACAACCAACCTATATAAGCAAGCTATGGAACAAAGACAAAAAGGGATAAATTCCATACTTACTCCCAAAAACAAACAATCAAAAGAAAGTGAAAGCCAAAACAAATCCCCAGCAAATGAGTCTTCAAAATACATAATTCTCTCTTAATCTCTCATTTTGCCTAGGAGCCCTTTCGGGTTTTCATCCCTAGCTTCTCACATTTTTTATCTCACCATCTTACCCGTTCAATATAAGCCACTTTTTGCATAAGTTGCCCTTTCGGGTTTTCAACCTATCCGGGCCCCCATTTTTGCACTTGAGTCGCCCACCCTTGTGGGTTTTCAACTCAGCGGGCTTCATTTCATCACTTTTTTTTTTTTTTTTTTTTCATTTTCATTTTTTTCAAATTGAAAGTAATATATACAACATAGATACATGAGAATGAGAATACCCTCCCCCTACTTAAACTACACATTGTCCTCGATGTGTCGACAATTAAAGGCAAAAGTAAATTGAAAATGGGGGGAAACCAACAATCGAGTAAATCGAAGGTCGAATTCTCAAAACTCATGAAAAGCAATTAGATCGAACTCAAATTTCTTAACAACACCAACTCAAATCTCATAACTCAACTCACAACCCTGCCCCTCAAATCACTCAAATAAATGACAAGCTCAAAAGTTTTGAATTTTTGAGATTTGCTCCTAGCTTAAGAGATCGAAAAGATACATTAACAATCTCGATCCTCTAGTGTTACCAACTCCTAGCTATTGAAGTCCTCCCAACGGGTTTTTCTTTTGTGGATTTTTGGGTATAAGTGAATTAAGATTGGTTGTGGATCTTTTAGTGGTTGGGTGGTGGGTGAAAGAAAATTTGTTGTGGTGGTGGAAATTTGATGAAAAATAAAGGAAAAGAAAGAAAATAAAGGGGTCTCGGGGGTTTCGGGGGTGTTGGGGTCTCGGGTTGCCTCCCGAGAAGCGGCATTGTTTAAAGTCGTTAGCTCGACTTAATACCTTAAGCTTAAAAATTGGGCTTGTGCTCCATATGTGACAATGGAGGCTCCATGTCAACCTCGAATTCGAGTACACGCAAGACAAACGGAGAAGAACTCTTGCAATGCATCGTCGGTGGTACGGTTTCAAAACAAGGTGGTAAATCGGGAGGCTTTTTCCGCTTTTTCCACTCGGCACCATACCCCGCATGTTAGTAGGAGAGGCACAATCCTCAACCAAGGCATCATCAACATTTATCGACTCATCAACATGCTCAATATCAAGAACATCATGCAAAAACGAGTCAACAATGTTAATAGGAGTAAAGAGGTTATCATCCTTAATCAAAGGCTTAGAATCATCGATTTTAAACGCCTCTACCTTTCCCTCGAATTCCATGGTCAAAGAACCGCGCAAACATCAATTTTAGTGCAAGATGTTTTCAAGAAAGGTCGCCCCGAAAAGGATGGGGGCGGCATGCTTATCGAGGTTCCATCTCCAAAACATAAAAATCGGCGGGGAAATTTCAATTTCCCAACCGTAACTAACACATCCTCTAATTTACCCCTAGGATAAACATTGGATCTATCAACTAATTGAATCACCACACCTAGTTTCATGCAAATTGCCAAGTTTCAAAGACTTATACAATGAATATGGAATCACATTAATTGAGGCACCTAAGTCTAACATGGCTTCAGGAAACATGGTGTCACCTATGGTACATGGGATGGTAAACATGCACAGGTCCTTGCATTTTGAGGCAATTTCTTTTGAAAGATAAGCGAGAACATGCTCGCTAGCCTTCACTTTTTGCACTCCCTTTTGTTTTTGCTTTCTTTTCGGAGTACACAATTCCTTAAGGAACTTAGCAAACCTAGGTACTTGATTTAAAGCATCAAAAGGGAATGTTTACCTCACATTTACGAAAGATTTCGTAGATGTCATTGGTGCGCTCTGTTTTGCGGGTTTCTCTTAATGCCTCGGGAAATGGTGGCTCTGGTTCATATGGTGGAGGAGGTGATTTTGGACTTTCGCCTCTCTTGTTGAGGTGGCAATGATGTATAATGTGTTGTCGGTTCATGCTCGATCACCTCTTCCACTATCTCTTTGTCTCGAACCACCAACCTCTCTTTGCTTGCAATTTCCGCTCCACTTCTTAATGTGATAGCACTCACGTTCATCTTAGGGTTGAGCTCTACTTGGGATGGAAACCTCACCGAATCCCTAGCCTCCCAACCTGGTTACTGACTCCCGAATTTGGCTTACTTGGCTCTCCAGTTCTTGATGCTCGAACGGGTCTCTTCCACGAAGCTGAACCATATTTCCTGCATGTTAGTGACATTTTTAGTTAAAGCATTCATCATATCCTCGGTAGACATGCCGGTACTCGGTCCTTGTGATTGGCCTTGTGGCCGAAAATATGGAGCTCCTTGCTCTGGTGCTCTCGAATAAGGAGGTGGTGGGCGGTTATCTTTGCTGTGGCGGGCTCTTGGTTCCCGATGAGTTCCGGTACCTCAAATTAGGATGATCTCGCCATCCCGAATGTAGGTACCAGAATATGGATCATATCTTTTACGGAACCCTTGGCCACGAAAATCGGCCGCCTTAACCTCTTCACTCGGTTCTTGTAGATGAGGGCAAAAATCGGTTGGATGATGTGAAGAAGCAAATGCCCCAAGCCTTCACTTGGTGAGTTTTCTCTTTCACTATGAAGTCTCGCATCACGGATGTGAGAGCTTGCACTGATCTTCCAACTTAGAAGAACTAGAACCCTCGGAGACCACACGTCGAGTTCCGGACCTTCTACTTAAAGCGCCTCGAGCTTTCGGAAGCTCATTTAACAGTTCCTTAGCGGCGAGTGCGGTTTTATTCACAATGGATCCACCACTTGCTGCATTAACCATCCTAGCATCCCTCATCACATAAGCCATTATAGAAGTATAGCACCAAATCTTCCTCTCAATAACCGTGGTATGGACTGACTAGCACATAACTTCTTAAACCTCTCCCAATACTCGTAAAAGACTCATCACCTCGTTGCTCGATGTTACTTATCTCCTTCTTCAAAGTAGATGATTTAGAAGTGGGAAAGTATTTCTCGAGAAAGCTCTTTTTCAATTGAGCCCAAGTGGTGATCTTTGTCGGACGGAAGGTAGTACATCCGAGTCCTTAGGCTGCGTCTTTTAGCGAAAGGGGAAAGCTTTAAGCTTGATTCTATCTTCGGAAACTCCACTTGGTTTCATGCTTCTTTGCATACCACATGAAACTCGACAAATGTTTATTGGGATCTTCACCATTTAGCCCATGGAATGAGGGAAGCAAATGTATCGACCAGACTTTAGCTCAAATGTGTCCCCCACTTCCCGGTTTCAGGAAATGTGATACACAAGGGTTGTTGGTCAAGGTTAGGAGCGGTGAGCTCCTTTAGAGTGCGGTGCTCAACTCTAGGAGGCATCTCTTCTTCAAATTGAAGCGAAAAAGGGAGCTCTCTAAAGTCCTCACGCAATTCTCTTCTCGGCCCGAAAAGGGTTAGTTCTAGATCTCGATCGTCTGCAAGGTTCTTGGTTAGTAGCACGAGTATTAACCATAAACAAAAACCATTAGCAATACAATCCAAAAGCATACACTAAATATAAACAAGTAACACCGTGTCCCAAGACAACGGCGCCAAAATTTGGCGGGCCGCTTGTCGTGAACGCCACCCGACCAAAGATAAAATTTCTCCTACTCTCTTTTACACTAAGGTAGTATAATGGAAGTAGGGTTCGTATCCACGGGGGAAACGGGGACGAGTTATATACTTAGCGTGCGTTAGTACCTAGAAGACTCTAACGATTGAGAAACCTAATAATAATAACAAAGGGGGTTTTCAAGTCGATTTACTAACAAACTACAACTAACTAGCAACTAAATAAGATGAGAAATCAATATAGGAAGATCTTGAATCCGATTAACATGCACTTCAATTCATTATCGATCATTGAACCTCGGCTCGATTCATTTCCATAATTATCTATTGTTGAGAATTAATCTCGCATTCTCCTTATTCTTAGTTGAATAGCACGATCGGCGTGACTATAAAACCCTAACTAAAGGATAACCTAGTCCGATCTGCGTCTAAGTTCAATCCAATAGCAGCGATAAACACGGAGGAACCAATAGACACCGCTAATGTCATACACGCGATAAACATTCAACGGTTTATTCAATTTCCCTAAGAAATAACCAAGATGATCGGCATCTAAATTACTCCCTGGTTTGCTACCAAATGATAAAAGAATAAAACAATCCGATTCTATTCTTAAATCTAGCATTAGATTAATCGCACAATCAAACTAGTAATATTCCTAGCATAATCATGCAAAAATCATAGAAAGCAAGCATAGAAATTAAACCATAATCAAAGGAAATAAATAGAGAATAAAGATCTCACAATAATGCTTGAAGCTCCATATTAATCTCGTTCAAGAACGGTTCAAGCTACAATCGGCATAGCAATAGCCAATCCCATAATTGAAATCTACGAAGACTAAACTCGAAAACAAAAACTAAAAAGAAGAGAAGAAGAGAAAAATGGAGTGTTTTATATTCTCTCCCCTCAAATGTGTGTGTTTTAGGTCAAAAACAAACTTTAGTATTTATACTAAGGCTCAAAAGTCAGCCGTCATTTAAACCGCCATAGGGGTCGCGAGGTGCGATACGGGTCGCACCGTGCGATGAGCTACTGCCTTCGCGACGAGTGAAGAATTGACGAAACCACGCGGGTCGCACCGTGCGAGGAATCTCGCGAGGTGCGAGCTTCAGCACCGCGAGGTGCGACCGTTGTCGCGAGGTGCGAGCTCCAGTGGCGGGCGAGCATCTTTGGGCGTCTTCTTTGGGCGAGGCGGGGCTGGAGGCGGGCGAACGCATGGCTCTTTGCGCGCGCATGGCTTGCGGTAGCTTCTTTGCGATGGGCAAGCTGGGCCGGGCGGCTGGGCGATGATGCTTGGGCTTGCGGTGGATGGGCGATGATGCTTGCGATGGGCGAGCTTGGATGGGTTGGCGATGATGCTTAGGCTTGCGGTGATCACGAGAGCTTGGCTCGGATCAAATGCACTTCACCTTGGAAGCTCGGAATACATGGCGTTAACACAAATTATCTCGCAAGCTCCGAACTTCCGCTAAGAGCTAAATAAGACACGAATGTTAACAATTACAATCAAACCCCCTAGCAAAGTGCACCTAAAATACCACAAGAACATCGTATAACTTGAGCGCATCAAGTACGAGTGCACATGACTAAAGTGAGGTCTCCCGGGTTTGGTTAAGTCTAGCATGGGGGAGATGGTATGTGGTATGCTAGGAGAGTTGATTGCATTACATGACGTGCTATGCGGCTTTGCTTGAGAATGTTTCGATGCTTGGTTCGTGTAGTAATCGTATCTCTCGTATTCTCGATTGTGTGCTTGGCCATATCGTAGTCCCATATTGTAGGGTGTCTTTCTTTTCAATGTCTATGTTTAATTGCTTGAGTACAAGCAATGGTTTAACAGGGGGAGTTTGATGTATCGTATTTTTATATAGGTTTTAGGTTGCATTATAGGAGCATTTAGAGGCTTTATAGTTCATAATTGCATACTATTACTTTATTTGAGAAATATTACTCCTTTTGTGTGTTTTTGGTATTATTTAATGAATTTCAGGTATTGAAAACATAATTGGAGTATTATTGGACAAGCTTGAGTACATAGGAGCAATTGGGAGCAAGCTACATTGATAAGGATCATTTTGGATGTATTTGAGTGCAAATTGGAGCTAAATTGGAGTTGGAATTCGTTGAAAGAATTACGGAATTCAAGTCATGTTCACTGTTTTATCCATAACTTTTGAGTCGATGCTGATATTGGGTTGATTCCAGCAGCATTAGAAAGCAGGCTTGGAGAGCTTTCCAACGATCGGTTGCACGGCCCAAGGCGAATTGTATTCTGAGAGATATGGGCTTCACAAGTTGGCCCAGTCTGCCATGAACTTCTAACGCGCACGCGGTTTTGATAATTTCGGCCATTTAATGATTTATTTGGTTTCCTTATCTTGTAATTTGGTTTCCTACTAGGATTAGGAGTTATAACTATATTTTTTAGGTTTTCTAATGAGGGGAGGGCATCTGTTACTCACTTTTCAATATCACGTTATTTTGTTTTTTTTGTAGTTTTCTCTCTAGTTTTATGCTCTAGTTTCTTTCTATTGCTACTTTGGAAATTCAAGATTCAAGCTTTCATATTCATCTTCAATTCAATAAGTTTTATTCTCTTCTCTTTATTATATTTTAATTATGTTTTCTATTATGTTTATTACTTTTGTTGCTATGATTAGTGAGTAGTCTTTTTATCTAGGATTGAGTTGAGCCCTTGTATGGATTGATCATGTTAATTCTAGGAGAGTTGATTGCATTACATGACGTGCTATGCGGCTTTGCTTGAAAATGTTTCGATGCTTGGTTCGTGTAGTAATCGTATCTCTCGTATTCTCAGTTGTGTGCTTGGCCCTATCGTAGTCCCATATTGTAGGGTGTCTTTATTTTCCAATGTCTATGTCTAATTGCTTGAGTACAAGCAATGGTTTAGCTTGGGGGAGTTTAAAGTATCGTCTTTTTATATAGGTTTTAGGAGCATTTAGGTTGCATTATAGGAGCATTTAGAAGCTTTATAGTTCATAATTGCATACTATTACTTAATTTGCGAAATATTACTTGGTACGTGTCGTTATGCGTACAAATTAAAAACCTTATTTCATCCACATTAGTATCTGTTTAAGTTTTGTACAGCGATAAATAAGGGTCGATCCCACGGAGAGGTTTATATATTCCTAAAGTCCAAGTTCAACTAATTAAAAGTACTTAACTATATATATACATGTCAGTGACTAATATATACATATTTACATTGATTTGGGGGGTTTACAAGATGATATTAAAAATCTAAATACTATTAAAGATAAATCTAACCTAATATTTACAAGTGATGACAAACAATCTCATTTTTAAGTTCATAATTCTTTCGAGAGATTTATAAATTACTAACCTTGATTATACTTCCAATTTCATAAATCCAAGATCAATTAGATAGATTAATTGTAGGAATTCAAGTAGCCAAACTCCCTATACTTCCATACTTTTAATCAACGGTGAACTAGGCCGACTATCGATTCTAAACTAATCTAATCACCACAAGTATTTCGCAACTTCGACGATTAAACTAGAAGCATTATAGAACTAGAAGTACATCATTAATCCCTAGTTAATCTAAACATATCATATCTTTATGTTTAAATAACTAGTCCAAGTTATATTCTAGTTTGAACTTAAAACCATCTTTGCAGGCCTAAATTAAACTAGTTACTACTTGTTGTCATACAATTTAGACTAGGCTAAATCACATAAATAGCGATAATCTCAATTTTATACCTAATAAGATAGCAAATTAAGTGTAATATTGAAATATGAACATTACAATCAAATATAACTTGAGTATCTAATATCACACAATCTTGAATTCAATTCAAAATTCAACACCACAATCCAAGCATCTTGCCAAACATCATAATTCGAACTAAATTCAAACATCACAAACAAATTTTGAATTCAAACCATATAATCCAACATAATTCAACAATACAATTCAAATATAATATGAAATTCAAAAAGTATAATCGGGAAATTCCAAAACTAATTTGAAAGTACAAGAGAAAGAGAGAAGACTTATGATTCGCGCGGAAATTCGCCTTCGATTTTCGGGTTTCGCACCTACGATCGAGCTTGAACTTCACCCTCCCGGGTTGTGTGCTAGGACTCCAACCTAAGGCTGCCTTCTTCGTCGACCTCGCGCACCCCAAATCAGCCCCGAAACTTCACGAAATCCCCGATTTTTTTACTCAAATTTTCGGTGGAATTGTTTGCCTCCGATTTTCGGACCCTTAGCCGGGTATTTATACCCAATTTTCGCCGCCCCTAACCATGATTTTCGGACCAATTAGAGAGGAGGATTGGGCAGCGGGAATTCGGCCCCCGAACCGCCTTTGTTGGTCGTTGATTGCGGCGCCGCAATTGCTGCGTTGCTTCGTGATTGGTGAAGATTTGCGGCTTTGCGGCTGTTTCGTGGAGATTGGTTGCAAGTTGATGATGGCGGTGAATGATGATGATGGTTCGAAGGATGATGAAGGTGGATGATGATGGCGGTGAATGATGATGGTGGACGACGACGAAGAAGGAAGAACGAGGAACAAGCGTTCCTTCGTTAGCGTTCGTCCTTCCTTTTCCTTTCTTCTAATTTCTCACGTTTTTTCTTTCTTAAATTTTTTCTTTTCTTCTTTTGTTTGGTCTTTTCTTTGGGCTGATTTTCATAAGGAGATTGGGCTTGCCTTGGAGTTCTTGGACCAATGTACTAATTAAACAAAAATAGTATAGTTAAGTAATATTAGTAATAAAAATAAAAACATAGTAAATTATATTTAATAGTATTAAAAGTATATAAAATGCATCAAAATAATAATATAAACACACATATAATATTAAAATAAGGGATATAAATGTATTATAATATGCATTTATCAAATTCCCCACACTTAGCTCTTGATCGTCCTCGATCAAACTCTAATTACATGCAACTATAACACATAATACCACCTCTCTTTGTTTCTTAACTTTAAAATGAATCAATGAAAAGTCGAACAAGAAACTAAAACGTTTTATATTAGTTAGTAAAAACTCAAGTAAGATGTTAACAGGAATGTCACATTATCAATTTAGAACAATCAAATAATCAAAACTCATAACCTATCATAGATATACTTCTCTCGACATTTGATAAGAATTAGCGAGTATTCACTTTGATAGAACCATGATTTTAATAAATAGACCCTCACAGGATAAATAATCACTCGTCACTCATGTGTTTGAAAGGGTTTATGTATTTCACTCAAGGTTTGATTCCGATGGCCAAAACTTCTGCCATAAGCTTGCATATCTTCTCGATTCTCCACTATTATTGGACAACATGCCGGACATAAATCAAAAGGACTTTTTATGTTATATGAGGGCTATGGTTAAAGGTAGGAAATTTTTAAAGATATTTGGACTAAATGGCTTTGAACTAAATGGAGCAAAAACTTAATAACTCCTCCCTTTCCGGATAAGAGGAAGCAAAAATAACTATCATATAGTACTTCAACCTTCTGTCATTGCGAATCGGCCCAACTTCCTGTATTTTGACTTTGATATACAAAACCGCCCATTTACACCATCATTTGTCACACTTGACTTTTTTTCTTCACATATTTTCATTTCATTTTTTTTTTTTTTTTTTTTTTTCGAGCTTTTATTGTTTTCACTTTTTCTTTTTCACTTTACATCTCATCAAGATTACAATCAACTCTTCAACTGCCATAACCACACCTTTTATAGAAGCACCCCATACTTAGCTTTTACTCAATCGGCAACCATGCTCCATCGGCTCAAAAGATTAGGTCATGAATGTATTTAATGTTTTTTTATGGTTTATAATGAAGGCTAAGCAAACAAATAGTGTTTTAGGCTCAAAGGGGTTCGAAAGGATGTAATATAATATAATATAAGGTGGCTATTTGGTTATGTAGTTTATAACAAAGGAAATACCTTTTTATTCATGTCAACATAAGTCAATATAATTTTGAAGAGTATCAATGCAAGTTCTAGAGAGAGAATTACCATGGAAGAACATCACACATGAAAGAAAAATATGAGATTAATATGTATATCTCATTTTATTAGGCTCAGAATCTCACAGGTTATTTTGGTCTATCCATCTAGTCATAGTACAACCGAGGGAATGACTACACTAACTAGCTATAAACATGAGATTGTTTATCTAATCGTGTTATGAATCCTTCAAACTTGACTATTCTTTAACTAAAAATGTTAACAATTCCCAAAACTTTTTATTTTCGAAAACATATTTTATTTTTAAAACATAGTTAGATTAGAGTTTCTTGACGAACTTCTTCATTTATTCAAGTTTTTTTCAAAAAGAAACTAAAAGGTTGGTTTTATTTACTAGAAACTAATGCATAACACACTTACAACTATAATGCACCTATAAACTACATGCTCATGATTTTTTTTTATATATAACGCAAACAACAATTCAATAATTATTTTGGTCCAAAATCGAAATTTCAACAGAAATTTCGGCAAGATTTCCCCTATAATATGGACAAATCAAAAAATTTCACGCATCCAATTCAACTTTGTTTCAATACAATATACTATCCATAAAATATTCCAACACCGGCATTCACCATTTCTCCTCAAAAATACCAACATTCAACTCCGGCTACAATATTCTCCATCATCCATATCAATTCAATTCGAAAAAATTTCATCAAATTCCACATACTTCATGTAAATGCAAACAATAACCTCTCCCCCCACACTTAAACCTTACATTGTCCTCAATGTAACATTGAAAAATGTGGAAGATAGCATGAAAATTCTCAAAAACAATTCATAAGTTCAAAATAAAATAAAAAAAACAACACACTCTAAACAAAAGCAAACTAAACAATAGGTTAAGAAAGCAAATCCGAAATTGTCTTGGGTGCCTCCCAAGTAGCGCCTTGGTTTACGTCGTTGGCTCGACGTGTACCAATCAAGGTTCTTCTAGTTCAAGTTCTTCAATAGTCATAGCATGTGGGAATTCATGATATGTTTTCAACCTATGACCATTTACTTTAAAAATCTTTTGAGTGTCAAGACTTTTTATCTCTACTGCACCATGAGGAAAGAGGTTAGTAACGACAAAAGGACCAAGCCACCTAGATTGGAGTTTACCAGGGAAATAATTTTAATCGAGCATTGAATAATAAAACCTTCTGACCAACATGAAATGTTTTCCTAGCTAACTGTTTATCATGAAAGGCTTTAGTCTTTTCTTTATAAATCTTAGCATTTTCATAAGCTTCTAACCTTAATTCTTCAAGTTCTTGCAACTGCAATTTTCTTTCTTTTCCAGCTTTATCATAATCTAAATTACACTGCTTTACTGCCCAATATGACTTATGTTCAATCTCTACAGGCAAGTGACAAGCTTTACCAAATACTAATCTATAAGGAGACATCCCTATCGGAGTCTTAAATGCTGTCCTATAAGACCATAATGCATCATTTAACCTTAAACTCCAGTCTTTTCTATTAGGATTCACCATTTTTTCCAAAATAGATTTAATTTCTCTGTTCGAAACTTCAGCTTGTCCATTAGATTGTGGATGATATGCAGTAGAAATTCTATGTGTAACATGATATTTTTCAAATAATGCACCAAGCGTCTTATTAACAAAATGAGTGCCTCTATCACTAATAATCGCTTTAGGTATTCCAAATCTAGAAAATATATTACTTTTGACAAAGTTAATCACGGTTTAGCATCATCAGCTCTAGTTGCACTTGATTCTATCCATTTAGAGACGTAATCAACAGCAAGAATGATATAAAGATTACTAAAAGAAGACGGAAACGGACCCATAAAGTCAATACCCCAAACGTCAAATATTTCACAAATTAAGATACTGGTTTGTGGCATTTCGTTTCTTCTAGTTAAGTTTCCAGTCTTTTGACATTGTTCACAAGACTTACAGAATTCATAGGCATCTTTAAATAATGTAGGCCAATAAAAACCAGGATGCGAGGACTTTGTGTGCGAGTTCTTTGAGGACCAAAGTGCCCTCCACTTTCAAGACCATGACAAAAATTCAGAATAGAGGAGAATTCAGATTTATCTACGCATCTTCTTATAACTTGGTCTGAACATGTCTTCCAAAGGTATGGTTCATCCCATATATAATATTTAGAATCAGATTTAATCTTTTCCTTTTGAGCTTTAGATAAAGTAGAGGGAAATGTTCTTGTAACCAAGTAATTAACAATATCAGCAAACCAAGGAGTTTCTACTTGATACAAAGATAATAATTGTTCATCCGGAAAAATTCACTTACCATAGGCCAATCCTCTCTAGGCACTATTCTACTTAAATGGTCAGACAACATGATTCTCGGCACCCTTTTTGTCTTTAATTTCTAAATCAAATTCTTGTAGAAGGAGCATCCATCTAAGAAGTCTAGGTTTAGATTCTTTCTTTTTCAACAAATACTTAAGCGCAGGAATGGTCGAAATAAACAATGACATGAGTTCCAAGCAAATATGTCCTAAATTTTTCTAATGCGAACACGACAAAGATACATCTCTTTTTCGGTTACAAGTATAGTTACATTGGGCGAGAATCAAGTGATTTTGAAGCATAATGAATTACATAAGGTACTTTATCCTTCTTCTGTCCTAAAACCGCACCAATTGCTTTATCACTAGCATCGCACGATTTCGTGAAGTTTCGGGGCTGATTTGGGGGTGCGCGAGGTCGACGAAGAAGGCAGCCTTAGGTTGGAGTCCTAGCACACAACCGGGGAGGGTGAAGTTCAAGCTCGATCGTAGGTGCGAAACCCGAAAATCGAAGGCGAATTTCCGCGCGAATCATAAGTCTTCTCTCTTTCTCTTGTACTTTCAAATTAGTTTTGGAATTTCCCGATTATACTTTTGAATTTCATATTATATTTGAATTGTATTGTTGAATTATGTTGGATTATATGGTTTGAATTCAAAATTTGTTTGTGATGTTTGAATTTAGTTCGAATTATGATGTTTGCGGTATGCTTGGATTGTGGTGTTGAATTTTGAATTGAATTCAAGATTGTGTGATATTAGATACTCAAGTTATATTTGATTGTAATGTTCATATTTCAATATTACACTTAATTTGCTATCTTATTAGGTATAAAATTGAGATTATCGCTATTTATGTGATTTAGCCTAGTCTAAATTGTATGACAACAAGTAGTAACTAGTTTAATTTAGGCCTCGCAAAGATGGTTTTAAGTTCAAACTAGAATATAACTTGGACTAGTTATTTAAACATAAAGATATGATATGCTTAGATTAACTAGGGATTAATGATGTACTTCTAGTTCTATAATGCTTCTAGTTTAATCGTCGAAGTTGCGAAATACTTGTGGTGATTAGATTAGTTTAGAATCGATAGTCGGCCTAGTTCACCGTTGATTAAAAGTATGGAAGTATAGGGAAGTTTGGCTACTTGAATTCCTACAATTAATCTATCTAATTGATCTTGGATTTATGAAATTGGAAGTATAATCAAGGTTAGTAATTTATAAATCTCCGAAAGAATTATGAGCTTAAAAAATGAGATTGTTTGTCATCACTTGTAAATATTAGGTTAGATTTATCTTTAATAGTATTTAGATTTTTAATATCATCTTGTAAACCCCCCAAATCAATGTAAATATGTATATATTAGTCAGCGACATGTATATATATAGTTAAGTACTTTTAATTAGTTGAACTTGGACTTTAGGAATATATAAACCTCTCAGTGGGATCGACCCTTATTTATCGTTTGTACAAAACTTAAACAATACTAATGTGGATGAAATAAGGTTTTTTAATTTGTACGCATAACGACACGTACCAAATTTTGGCGCCATTGCCGGGGAGATTTATAGTCTTTCCATATTCGAAGTTTAAGCGAGATACTAACTCTTTTTGTTCAAATTTCGTTAATTAAAAAATAAATATAGTACTTGTGATCTTGGGTTGTCTGAAGAAACTTGGCTAGGTTGAAATTTCTTAGTTTATAGTATGTTTTCTAACCTTTTTGCATACTATATGTTTAGTTATTTCTTTCTTGTTGACTCTCATTTGGATTAATCAAGGTGGCAGGTATACTTTTTCTAAAATTCTTAGTAGTAGCTTTCATTGATTTAGGTATATTCTTAGGTCTCCTTGTATTTTCTCTTGTTTTATACTATTAGTTAAGTTGTTTAATGTGTTAAAGTCTGCAGTATATGTTATTATTTGTAATGATTATATAGTTTGGTAATTTTTGGTGTTTATTTTGTCCAGATAATTTGGTCAATAGAATGGTTGAGTATGCTCTGTCTTTATATAATGTCTAGTTGAGGCCAGGTGTATTACTTAGTGTTCTGATTCTATTGTTTGATGAACTAATTAGTTATACTTATATCCTACTTTAATGACAATTATTTGACTCTTAATATATTTTGGAGCCTTCTCATCCACTTGAAAACAATGTTGCGTCTAAGTATAGATAGTGTCAAATGGAGTGTAGTAGTTTAACGACTTGTTTCTTGGCCAAATTTTTGCAAGCTATAATCGTATCGACACTCGATCTACTATTTATCATGCATATCATGTGCTTGTATGCTTTCTTCATATTGTGGATGGTTTCAAATAAATGATAGTTCCATGCTTACTATCTAATTAACTATCAGGTGGTTATATTATTGTATAGATTAGTTATTAGTATATATAGTCTTGATACTCTCATTGGTGACTTGTGTTGATTAATTTAATAAGCATGCTGAATTTTTCTTCTTCTTATAATATGAAAAGTGAACTTAGTGATATCCACTCTTCATCTATAATTTGTCATTTGCTAAGATCTATGAGTAAGTGCCTGCAGACATTATGCATAACTAGTAAAAATATATGTTTATTATGCTTCTTTATTGAGATATTAATAGATCTATCTGCAAACTGATTTGGTTTCCTAAAGGTTCAGCATTATGTTAAATTGTAATTATTCAAAACAGTATGACTTAAAATAACTAGGAATGAATTAAGGAAAATTTAAGGGATGACTGCTTTAAACTCTTACTTTATTGTCTTTCTATAATATTCTGTTATGTCCAACCACTTATACTTGGTATATTTTGCACTCTGTTTTCTTTTTGCTTGCGCACAACATTTGACTCACTGCTTGCTGTTGAGTAGCTATCAAGTTTTGAGTGGTTAATTGATTGTGGATCTTTATATGGATTCAACTGCATTTTGAGTTAATTGTTTTTGGTGAGTCTATGATCCATGTTTGTGGGTTATCTCTATGTCTAACGGTATCACGGGGGTTATAATTTATTAGAACTTGATTCCGAAAACCAACCGAACCCCAATGAACAAGTTGTGTGTTAATGGAATTACTTTGAAGATTGAAATATTATTGAAATTATTTGAGTTTTCGAAAGGGGAGCTAAAGAGTATATGATGAGTTGTTGATCATTCAATTCCGAAAAGAATATATATATCTAGCTTAATGATACTATAAATAATCTGCAAATAACTTGAATTACTTTATAATTTTCTAATTTCCTATATTCGGGTGTATGAACACACGCTTACGACGTGAACCATTGTTGTATGATTCGAGAAATTGAGCGGACAACAAGGAGAACAAGGAAAGAGTTCTTAGAAAAACAAAGAGAAGAGCGTCTATACATTGAGAAATTGTTCGAACACGAAGAAGAAATGGCAGAAAGGACTTTGAAGGAGTTAGATGCGCCAAAGCTAGATGATGAACCATTAGGCATCGTTTTTCCATCATTGGAAAAATCGTTGAAGCTAAATTCAGGTTTTCTCAATCTACTTCCTAAATTTCATGGTCATGGAGGTGAGGACCCTAATCGATTCTTAAAAGAATTTCTTGTTGTTTGCTCTTCCATGAAACCCGAAGGCATTAGTCCGAGATGATGTTAAAATTCATGCTTTTCCATTCTCATTGTTTGATTTAGCAAATGATTGGTTATATTCTCTTCCTCCTGGATCAATTACTACTTGGGATGCACTACAAAAAGCTTTTCTAGAAAATTTCTTCCCCGCAAGTAGAATTGGGTCCATAAGGAAGGAAATATGTGGTATAAGACAGTACCCTAGCGAGTCACTATATGAATACTGGGAACGATTTAAAAGGTTATGTGCTTCATGTCCTCAACATCAAATAAGTGACCAATTATTAATTCAATATTTTTATGAGGGTTTATTGCCAAATGATAGGGGCATGATAGATGCTGCAAGTGGTGGGGCATTAGTGAATAAAACACCTAATCAAGCTAAAAATTTAATTTCTAACATGGCACAAAACACACAACAATTTAGTACTAGGAATGATACTAGGAGAGTAAATGAACTTGATGTTACTTGTTCATAATCAATTAAAGGAAAATGCTCAACAGATTGCTAATTTAACTACTATAGTATCTAAAATTGTTGGTCATGAATCAAAAGCAAAAGTTTGTGGTATATGTGCTGATGTGTCCCATGTTACTGATGCATGTCCAACATTGCAAAATGAAGATGTAAATGCTTTAGGAGGTTTCATAGGTCAACCCCAAAGAAGATACGATCCTTTCTCATCAACTTATAATGAAGGTTGGAGAGACCATCCTAATTTGAGATATGGACCTAGACCACCATTTCAAAGAATCTAATCCTAGACCATACTTTCATACTAATCCCCAACAACAATCCCAATCATCAAATACGTCTTTAGAAGATCTTGTTAAACAACTAACTAATCAAATAGGACAGGTCCATTCACAAGGTGTTAGTTATCAAAAGAAGACTGATTCTCATTTACAACACCTAGAAACCCAAATAGGTCAAATCCGTACCTCATTAAGTAATTTAGAAACTCAAATCTCTGGAAGACTACCTTCTCAACCCCTCCCTAATCCTCGGGAAAATGCAAAAGTCACACTTAGGAGCGGGAAAGAATTAAAGGACCCTAAAGCCAAAAAACAGAGAAATTGAAGATGAACTAGAGGTGAGACCTAAGAATGGATTGACTAAAGATGAAATTAATGGAACAATCTTAGAAAATCAAGAGGTATTAAAAGAGAAAGAAAAAGAAGTTGAAGAAAAGGAGAGTCAAACTAAAACTTTAAAATCTAATTTTGATTTTTCTAAATGCAAAGATGTGCCTCCTTTCCCTTCTAGGTTTTCTAAACCTAAGAAAGATGTTCTTGATAATGAAATCTTAGAAACTTTTAGAAAAGTTGAAGTGAATATACCTCTTCTTGATGCCATAAAACAAGTGCCTAGATATGCTAAATTTCTAAAAGAACTGTGTACTCATAAAAGGCAACTTAGAGGCTCTGAAATGGTAAACATGGGTGAGAATATATATGCGGTGATTGAAAGGAAACTCCCACCTAAGTGCAAAGATCCTGGAATGTTCTCTATTCCGTGTAAAATTGGTAGCTGTAAATTTGAAAGATGTATGCTCGACTTAGGTGCTTCTATTAATGTTATGCCTAAATTTGTTTATGATTCTCTAAATATAGGCCCACTTTCTAAAACCGATGTTGTAGTACAATTGGCTGATAGATCTAATGCATATCCTATTGGAGTTTTAGAAGATGTTCTTGTGCAAGTGAATGAATTAGTTTTTCCTGCTGATTTCTATGTATTGGATATGGGTTCTAACTCTGATTTCTCTAATGTACCCTTATTATTAGGAAGACCATTCTTAAAAACTTCTAAAACTAAAATAGATGTGCATGAGGGTAATTTAACTATGGAATTTGATGGAGAAATAATTAGATTTAATATTTTCGATGCTATGAGATACCCTAGTGACATCAACAATTTGTGTGCCATTGATACTATTGATGTGATTGATAATATCGCACAAAATTTATTTGATCAAGGTCAATTATTTGGAGATTTACTTAGTTATGTAGTTGATGAAATTGCTGCATGGATTGATGATGGTGAACTAGTTAATGACATTGAAACTCGAATAGTTGATTGTTCTTTTTCTTTGAAAAACAAAGTTTAGGTGTACCATTATCTACCGCAAGATTAGTGCCCTCAATTGTTAAAGCACCTGAATTAGAATTAAAACTACTTCCTTCGAATCTAAAATATGCTTTTCTTGGTGATAATGAGACTTTACCTGTTATTATTTCTAACTCATTAAGTCCGTCCCAAGAACAAAAATTGCTAGAAGTACTTAAAGAACACAAAGAGGCTATTGGCTGGACATTAGCTGATATAAAAGGAATTAGCCCGACTATGTGTATGCATAGAATTTTCTTAGAAAACAATGCTAAACCTGTCCGCGAAGCTCAACGTAGACTAAATCCTTTAATGATGGAAGTTGTCAAGAAAGAAATGCTAAAATGGTTAGAAGCAGGAGTAATTTACCCAATTTCTGATTCTAAATGGGTAAGTCCGATTCATGTGGTTCCTAAAAAGTCTGGAATAACAGTCGTTGAAAATAAAACAGGAGAACTTGTTCCAACTAGAATATCTAATGGATGGAGAGTGTGTATTGATTATAGAAAGTTAAATCAATCAACTAGAAAAGATCACTTTCCTTTACCTTTTATTGATCAAATGTTAGAAAAGTTAGCTGGAAAGTCCTTCTTTTGCTTTCTTGATGGTTATTCTGGCTATACACAAGTTCCTATTGCTCCTGAAGATCAAGATAAAACCACATTTACGTGTCCTTTTGGTACATTTGCTTTTAGACGAATGCCTTTTGGTTTATGTAATGCTCCAGGTACTTTCCAAAGATGTATGATGAGTATATTTTCTGATTTAATTGAACAAAATATGGAAGTATTTATGGATGATTTTACGGTATTCGGTGATTCATTTGATAAGTGCTTAGATAGTTTATCTCTTGTTTTAAAAAGATGTATTGAAACAAACCTTGTCCTAAATTTTGAGAAGTGTCATTTTATGGTTGAACAAGGTGTTGTTTTAGGACATGTTGTTAGTGCTAAAGGACTAGAAGTTGACAAATCTAAAATTGAAGTCATTAGTTCTTTACCATATCCTACTTGTGTACGTGAAATTCGCTCATTCTTAGGACATGCTGGGTTTTACAGGCGTTTTATTAAAGATTTTTCTAAAATTGCATCTCCTTTATGCGCTTTACTTGCTAAAGAAGCTAACTTTGATTTCAATGATAATTGTAAAAAAGCTTTTGATGAACTAAAAGGAAAATTAACCACTGCACCTGTTATAAGACCTCCTGACTGGTCTTTACCATTTGAAATTATGTGCGATGCTAGTGATAAAGCAATTGGTGCAGTTTTAAGACAGAAGAAGGATAAAGTACCTTATGTAATTCATTATGCTTCAAAATCACTTGATTCTGCCCAATGTAACTATACTGTAACTGAAAAAGAGATGTATGCTGTCGTGTTCGCATTAGAAAAATTTAGGACATATTTGCTTAGAACTCATGTCATTGTTTATTCTGACCATTCTGCGCTTAAGTATTTGTTGAAAAAGAAAGAATCTAAACCTAGACTTCTTAGATGGATGCTCCTTCTACAAGAATTTGATTTAGAAATTAAAGACAAAAAGGGTGCTGAGAATCATGTTGCTGACCATTTAAGTAGAATAGTGCCTAGAGAGGATTGGCCTATGGTAAGTGAATTTTTTCCGGATGAACAATTATTATCTTTGTATCAAGTAGAAACTCCTTGGTTTGCTGATATTGTTAATTACTTGGTTACAAGAACATTTTTCTCTACTTTATCTAAAGCTCAAAAGGAAAAGATTAAATCTGATTCTAAATATTATATATGGGATGAACCATACCTTTGGAAGACATGTTCTGACCAAGTTATAAGAAGATGCGTAGATAAATCTGAATTCTCCTCTATTCTGAATTTTTGTCATGGTCTTGAAAGTGGAGGGCACTTTGGTCCTCAAAGAACTGCACACAAAGTCCTCGCATCTGGTTTTTATTGGCCTACATTATTTAAAGATGCCTATGAATTCTGTAAGTCTTGTGAACAATGTCAAAAGACTGGAAACTTAACTAGAAGAAACGAAATGCCACAAACCAGTATCTTAATTTGTGAAATATTTGACGTTTGGGGTATTGACTTTATGGGTCCGTTTCCGTCTTCTTTTAGTAATCTTTATATCATTCTTGCTGTTGATTACGTCTCTAAATGGATAGAAGCAAGTGCAACTAGAGCTGATGATGCTAAAACTGTGATTAACTTTGTCAAAAGTAATATATTTTCTAGATTTGGAATACCTAAAGCGATTATTAGTGATAGAGGCACTCATTTTGTTAACAAGACGCTTGGTGCATTATTTGAAAAATATCATGTTACACATAGAATTTCTACTGCATATCATCCACAATCTAATGGACAAGCTGAAGTTTCGAACAGAGAAATTAAATCTATTTTGGAAAAAATGGTGAATCCTAATAGAAAAGACTGGAGTTTAAGGTTAAATGATGCATTATGGTCTTATAGGACAGCATTTAAGACTCCGATAGGGATGTCTCCTTATAGATTAGTATTTGGTAAAGCTTGTCACTTGCCTGTAGAGATTGAACATAAGTCATATTGGGCAGTAAAGCAGTGTAATTTAGATTATGATAAAGCTGGAAAAGAAAGAAAATTGCAGTTGCAAGAACTTGAAGAATTAAGGTTAGAAGCTTATGAAAATGCTAAGATTTATAAAGAAAAGACTAAAGCCTTTCATGGTAAACAGTTAGCTAGGAAAACATTTCATGTTGGTCAGAAGGTTTTATTATTCAATGCTCGATTAAAATTATTTCCTGGTAAACTCCAATCTAGGTGGCTTGGTCCTTTTGTCGTTACTAACCTCTTTCCTCATGGTGCAGTAGAGATAAAGAGTCTTGACACTCAAAAGATTTTTAAAGTAAATGGTCATAGGTTGAAAACATATCATGAATTCCCGCATGCTATGCCTATTGAAGAACTTGAACTAGAAGAACCTTGATTGGTACACGTCGAGCCAACGACGTAAACCAAGGCGCTACTTGGGAGGCAACCCAAAGACAATTTCAGATTTGCTTTCTTAACCTATTTGTTTAGTTTGCTTTTGTTTAGAGTGTGTTGTTTTTTTTATTTTATTTTGAACTTATGAATTGTTTTTGAGAATTTTCATGCTATCTTCCACATTTTCAATGTTACATTGAGGACAATGACTGGGTATTTATACCCAATTTTCGCCGCCCTAACCATGATTTTCGGACCAATTAGAGAGGAGGATTGGGCAGCAAGAATTCGGCCCTGAACCGCCTTTGTTGGTCGTTGATTGCGGCGCCGCAATTGCTGCGTTGCTTCGTGATTGGTGAAGATTTGCGGCTTTGCGGCTGTTTCGTGGAGATTGGTTGCAAGTTGATGATGGCGGTGAATGATGATGATGGTTCGAAGGATGATGAAGGTGGATGATGATGGCAGTGAATGATGATGGTGGACGACGACGAAGAAGGAAGAACGAGGAACGGCGTTCCCTTCGTTCGTTCGTCCTTCCTTTTCCTTTCTTCTAATTTCTCACGTTTTTCTTTCTTAAATTTTTTCTTTTCTTCTTTTGTTTGGTCTTTTCTTTGGGCTGATTTTCATAAGGAGATTGGGCTTGCCTTGGAGTTCTTGGACCAATGTACTAATTAAACAAAAATAGTATAGTTAAGTAATATTAGTAATAAAAATAAAAACATAGTAAATTATATTTAATAGTATTAAAAGTATATAAAATGCATCAAAATAATAATATAAACACACATATAATATTAAAATAAGGGATATAAATGTATTATAATATGCATTTATCATTACTCCTTTTGCGTGTTTTGGTATTATTCGATGAATTTTAGGTATTAAAAACATAATTGGAGTATTATTGGACAATCTTGAGTACTTAGGAGCAATTAGGAGAAAGCTACATTGATAAGGATCATTTTGGATGTATTTGAGTGCAAATTGGAGCGAAATTGGAGTTGGAATTCATTAAAAGAATTACAGAATTCGAGTCATGTTCACTGTTTTATCCAGAACTTTTGACTCGATGCTGATATTGGGTCAGCATTGGAAAGCAGGCTTGGAGAGCTTTCCAACGATCGGTTGCACGGCCCAAGGCGAATTGTATTCTGAGAGATATGGGCTTCACAAGTTGGCCCTGTCTGCCAGGAACTTCTTACGCGCACGCGGTTTTTATAATTACGGCCATTTAATGATTTAATTGGTTTCCTTATCTTGTAATTTGATTTCCTTCTAGGATTAGGAGTTATAACTATATTTTTAGGTTTTCTAATGAGGGAAGGGCATCTATTACTCACTTTTCAATATCACGTTATTTTGTTTTTCTCTAGTTTTCTCTTTAGTTTTATGCTCTAGTTTGTTTCTATTGCTACTTTGGAAATTCAAGATTCAAGCTTTCATATTCATCTTCAATTCCATAAGTTTTATTCTCTTCTCTTATCTTTATTATATTTTAATTATGCTTTCTATTATGTTTATTACTTTTGTTGCCATGATTAGTGAGTAGTCTTTTTATCTAGGATTGAGTTGAGCCCTAGTATGGATTGGTCATGTAAATTCTTCTCTAATTCCCATGTTATTGAGTTATATGTTTAGAGTTTGATAAGATTGTTTTTATTGTCAATTTTGCATCTTAATTTAGCCCTAGTTTTATATTATCAACGAAAGTTGGAGTTGAGATTAGGAATATTAATTTGATGCTAAATTGTTATTTTATTAATTGGGTTCATCAACGAAAGTTGGGTCTTAATTTAGATAATATTGTCATTGATTTGAATTCTTCCACGAAAATAGGTGAGAACTAAAATTGGGAATTATTTGACATTGGTTCTTAATGCTTTTAATTATGTGTGTAAGCCATGAAAATAGGAGACATCTCTTCTCCTACCTTCCTTCTCTCATTCTTTTTTTTTGCATTGTGGACATTGCAAATTTCAGCTTGGGGTATGGATATTCTATCATTTATTGCTTTCTAGTATAGATTTTATTGTTTTCCTAGGTTGTTGCACGGTTTGTACCGCTCATTAGGAGTGGGAGTTTACGTGTAACAAAAAAAAAATGTATTGTTTCCTTAGTTGCATTATCATATTAGTTTTCATCTCATGTTAGTTGCATCTATGGGACTATTGCTAGCACTATTTAAGAACTTAGTTGATATCTTTACTACAGTCTTAAGCCTGATTCATCTCGTTCACGATTCTTCATAGCATGATTTTATCGTGATTGATTGCTTGTGGTAAGATGGGTTGATCTCTCTCTGGCTTGATTTAACCTTACTGTTTAGACATCTTAACCCCAGTGAGCTTTTGTGCCTATAAACTGACATATCTGTGTCAGTTATGTTCTTTCATGTGTGATTAGTTCCTCATTTGATGCATGGATCTTGACTTTGACTTAGTACTCTTTGACACTTGACTCTATAAGCATTTGGATATGATCGAGGCGTTTTATTTCATGATATGAGCTCCAGAATGATTCTTGTTTTCATATTATACTTTCTCTAGCCCCGCTGAGCCTTTCCTGACTTTGTTTTGAATTCAGACCTACATTACAAACCCTTAGCCTTATGTGATTCTTGTCCCAAGTCTAGCTTGGGGGAGCAAGTGTTAGTTTCCATTTGGTTTGTATTGAAATAAAAGTGTTCAAAATATGGTTTACTTGGAAAAAAAATTGTTCTCTGAGCTTGGAAATTGAAAAGAAAAAAAATAATGAGAAAAAGTTGAAAAATGAAAAAAAAAATGAAATAGATTGAAAAAAAGGGGTGAATATCAAAAGTTGTGAATAAAGTGAAAAGAAAGGGTTCATTGTGCATTACTTGAGTAAAAACGTCGTTTGGTTATATTTTTTGGAGATTATTGGTTGTTGCATGGAGTTATTGCGACCTTTCGTGCTCATGTTGTCAATAGTATGATGCTCCCCCATCCAGGCTTTTAGCACCACATTTCCAAATGTATGTCCTACCCATAACCTAAACCCCATTACAACCTTTGAATGTCCTCATGATCTTCTTGCGCTATAATTTCGAGTGTCAAGTGAGTCGATAGTCAAAGTTAAAGAGTAAATGTTTCATCTGAGTCGACATGGGTTAGGTTGAGTGATATTGATTATGCCATAAACACATGAGAGTACGAGTGCACATGACTAAAGTGAGGTCTCTCAGGTTTGGTTAAGCCTAGCTTGGGGGAGATGGTATGTGGTATGCTATGAGAGTTGATCGTATTACATGACGTGCTATGCGACTTTGCTTGAGAAGGCTTCGATGCTTGGTTCGTTTAGTAATCGTATCTCTCGTATTCTCAATTGTGTACTTGGCCTTATCGTAGTCCCGTATTGTAGGATGTCTTTCTTTTCAAATGTCCATGTCTAATTGCTTGAGTACAAGCAATGGTTTAGCTTGGGGGAGTTTGATGTATCGTATTTTTATATAGGTTTTAGGTGCATTTAAGTTGCATTATAGGAGCATTTAGAGGCTTTATAGTTCATAATTGCATACTATTACTTAATTTGTGAAATATTACTCCTTTTGTGTGTTTTTGGTATTATTTGATGAATTTCAGGTATTGAAAACATAATTGGAGTATTATTGGACAAGCTTGAGTGCTTAGGAGCAATTGGGAGCAAGCTACATTGATAAGGATCATTTTGGATGTATTTGAGTGCAAATTGGAGCTAAATTGGAGTTGGAATTCGTTGAAAGAATTACGAAATTCGAGTCATGTTCACTGTTTTATCCATAACTTTTGACTCGATGCTGATATTGAGTTGATTCCAGCAGCATTGGAAAGCAGGCTTGGAGAGATTTCCAACGATCGGTTGCACGGCCCAAGGCGAGTTGTATTCTGAGAGATATGGGCTTCACGAGTTGGCCCAGTCTGCAAGGAACTTCTAACGCGCACGCGGTTTTGATAATTCTGGCCATTTAATGATTTATTTGGTTTGCTTATCTTGTAATTTGGTTTCCTACTAGGATTAGGAGTTATAACTATATTATTTAGGTTTTCTAATGAGGGGAGGGCATCTGTTACTCACTTTTCAATATCACATTATTTTGTTTTTCTCTAGTTTTCTCTCTAGTTTTATGCTCTAGTTTGTTTCTATTGCTACTTTGGAAATTCAAGATTCAAGCTTTCATATTCATCTTCAATTCAATAAGTTTTATTCTCTTCTCTTCTCTTCTCTTTATTATATTTTAATTATGTTTTCTATTATGTTTATTACTTTTGTTGCCATGATCAATGAGTAGTCTTTTTATCTAGGATTGAGTTGAGCCCTTGTATGGATTGATCATGTAAATTTTTCTCTAATTCCCATGTTATTGAGTTATATATTTAGGGTTTGATAAGATTGTTTTTATTGTCAATTTTGCATCTTAATTTAGCCCTAGTTTTATATTATCAATGAAAGTTGGAGTTGAGATTAGGAATATTTATTTGATGCTAAATTGTTATTATATTAATTGAATTCATCAACAAAAGTTGGGTCTTAATTTAGATAATCTTGTCATTGATTTGAATTCTTCCATGAAAATAGGTGAGAACTAAAATTGGGAATTATTTGACATTGGTTCTTAATGCTTCTAATTATGTGTGTAAGCCATGAAAATAGGAGATATCTCTTCTCCTACCTTCCTTCTCTCATTCTTTTCTTTGAATTGTGGACATAGCAAATTTCAGCTTGGGGAATGGATATTCTATCATTTATTGCTTTCTAGTATAGATTTTATTATTTTCCTAGGTTGTTGCACGGTTTGTGCCGCTCATTAGGAGTGGGAGTTTACGTGTAACCAAAAAAAAATGTATTGTTTTCTTAGTTGGATTATCATGTTAGTTTTCATCTCATGTTTGTTGCTTCTATGGGACTATCGCTAGCACTATTTGAGAACTTAGTTGATATCTTTACTACAGTCTTAAGCGTGATTCATCTCGTTCATGATTCTTCATAGCATGATTGTATCGTGATTGATTGCTTGTGGTAAGATTGGTTGATCTCTCTCTTGCTTGATTTAACCTTAGTATTTAGACATCTTAACCCCAGTGAGCTTTTGTGCCTATAAACTGACATATCTGTGTCAGTTCTGTTCTTTCATGTGTGATTAGTTCCTCATTTGATGCATGGATCTTGACTTTGACTTGGTACTCTTTTACACTTGACTCTATAAGCATTTGGATCTGATCGAGGCGTTTTATTTCATGATATTAGCTCCATAATGATTCTTGTTTTCATATTATACTTTCTCTAGTCCAACTGAGCCTTTCCTGACTTTGTTTTGAATTAAGACCCACATTACAAACCCTTAGCCTTATGTGATTCTTGTCCCAAGTCTAGCTTGGGGGAGCAAGTGTTAGTTTCGATTTGGTTTGTATTGAAAAGAAAGTGCTCTAAATATGGTTTAGTTGGAAGAAAAATTTGTTCTCTGAGCTTGGAAATTGAAAAGAAAAAAATAATAATAATGAGAAAAAGTTGAAAAATGAAAAAAAAAAATGAAATGGATTGAAAAAAGAAGTGATTATCAAAAGTTGTGAATAAAGTGAAAAAAGGGTTCATTGCGAATAACTCGAGTAAAAACGTCATTTGGTTATATTTATTGGAGATTATTGGTTGTTGCATGGAGTTACAGCGACCTTTCGTGGTCATGTTGTCAATTGTATGATGCTCCCCCTTCTTGGCTTTTAGCACCACATTTCCAAATGTACGTCCTACCCATAACCAAAGCCCCATTACAACCCTTGAAAGTCCTCATGATCTTCTTGCGCTATAATTTTGAGTGTAAAGTGATTCAATAGTCAAAGTTAAAGAGTAAATGTTTCATCTGAGTCGACATGGGTTAGGTTGAGTGATATTGATTATGCCATAAACACATGAGAGTACGAGTGCACATGACTAAAGTGAGGTCTCTCAGGTTTGGTTAAGTCTAGCTTGGGGGAGATGGTATGTGGTATGCTAGGAGAGTTGATTGCATTACATGACGTGTTATGCGGCTTTGCTTGAGAATGTTTCGATGCTTGGTTCGTGTAGTAATCGTATCTCTCGTATTCTCAATTGTGTGCTTGGCCCTATCGTCGTCCCATATTGTAAGGTGTCTTTCTTTTCCAATGTCTATGTCTAATTGCTTGAGTACAAGCAATGGTTTAGCTTGGGGGAGTTTGATGTATCGTATTTTTATATAGGTTTTAGGTGCATTTAGGTTGCATTATAGGAACATTTAGAGGCTTTATAGTTCATAATTGCATACTATTACTTAATTTGCGAAATATTACTCCTTTTGTGTGTTTTTGGTATTATTTGATGAATTTTAGGTATTGAAAGCATAATTGGAGTATTATTGGACAAGCTTGAGTATTTAGGAGCAATTGGGAGCAAGCTACATTGATAAGGATCATTTTGGATGTATTTGAGTGCAAATTGGAGTTGGAATTCATTGAAAGAATTACGGAATTCGAGTCATGTTCACTGTTTTATCCATAACTTTTGACTCGATGCTGATATTGGGTTGATTCCAGCAGCATTGGAAAGCAGGCTTGGAGAGCTTTCCAACGATCGGTTGCATGGCCCAAGGCGAGTTGTATTCTGAGAGATATGGGCTTCACAAGTTGTCCCAGTCTGGCATGAAGTTTTTACGCGCACGCAGTTTTGGATAATTTCGGCCATATAATGATTTATTTGGTTTCCTTATCTTGTAATTTGGTTTCCTACTAGGATTAGGAGTTATAACTATATTTTTTAGGTTTTCTAATGAGGGGAGGGCATCTATTACTCACTTTTCAATATGACGTTATTTTGTTTTTCTCTAGTTTTCTCTTTAGTTTTATGCTCTAGTTTGTTTCTATTGCTACTTTGGAAATTCAAGATTCAAGCTTTCATATTCATCTTCAATTCAATAAGTTTTATTCTCTTCTCTTCTCTTTATTATATTTTAATTATGTTTTCTATTATGTTTATTACTTTTGTTGCCATGATTAGTGAGTAGTCTTTTTATCTAGGATTGAGTTGAGCCCTAGTATGGATTGATCATGTAAATTCTTCTCAAATTCCCATGTTATTGCGTTATATGTTTAGGGTTTGATAAGATTGTTTTATTGTCAATTTTCATATTGATTTAGCCCTAGTTTTATATTATCAACGAAAGTTGGAGTTGAGATTAAGAATATTTATTTGATGCTAAATTATTATTTTATTAATTGAGTTCATCAACGAAAGTTGGGTCTTAATTTAGATAATCTTGTCATTGATTTGAATTCTTCCATGAAAATAGGTGAGAACTAAAATTGGGAATTATTTGACATTGGTTCTTAATGCTTCTAATTATGTGTGTAAGCCATGAAAATAGGAGACATACATGTTAGTTAGGGCTTTTGCTATCACGAAACTGAGCTCTAGGTATTGAGGAATGACCGACTCATAAGGGAATGTCAGACTCACCTAAACTGTAATTGAATAATTAGGATGTGAGTTATATTTTGATCAATTCATACTAGTGGTGATGCTTAATCTTAGTGTTTTAATTATCATATTTATTTAGTTTGTCATATTTTGTTATCAGTTTAGATATTAGTTTATAGATTCTCCTTGATATTTGGATTGTGTAGCTATTTCATAGCCTAAAATCAACTAGTGTTTAGTCTGACACCATTCACTTGCGGTATTAAAATAAAACCCTAACAAGTTTTTGGCGCCGTTGCCGGGGAGGCTATGGAATAGAATTAGTTTGATTATAAATTTAGTAGACTACACCAGTTACTTTGTTTCTTGCTTATTTCTTCTCTAGTTGTTGTTTCCGAATGCGCAGGCGATCGCGATCGGTAGATAACTTGGTCTTTGATCCCGAGATAGAAGCCACGGCTAAGAGACTTAACGCTGAGAGAAGAAGAAGGGTGCAAGAAAATATTCGGAGAGAATCAATGGCTCGTCCTCTTCGAGAATATAATATGCCGGATGTCACAACTACATCTAGCATTGCTAGGCCTACTATAGAGGCCAACAACTTTGAGATCAAAATCCAGCTGATCAACTTCATTCAACAAGATCAGTTTAGTGGCAGTCCTATGGAGAATCCAAATGAACATATTAACTCTTTTCTTGAGAAGTGTGATACTGTGAAGATTAATGGGGCCTCTGATGAAGCTTTTCGCCTCCGTTTGTTCCCTTACTCCTTGCGAGACAGAGCAAAAGAATGCCTCAAGAGTCATGAGGCGAACAAGTTCACAACTTGGAATGAATTAGCCACTGCTTTACGTCGAAGTACTTTCCTCCTGGGAAAACTGCCAAGCTGCGCAATGCAATCACATCCTTCACTCAGTTGGATGGTGAATCACTCTATGAAGCTTGGGAAAGGTACAAGGATCTACAAAGGCAATGTCCTCATCATGAGATCCCAACATGGCTCCTTATTCAGACATTCTATAATGGGTTGACTCATGAGGTTCGTATCTCCATTGATCTTTGCGCGGGGAGGTGCTCTCATGGGTAAGGCATTTGTTGAAGCCAACGCCTTGCTTGAAGAGATGGCACCTAACAGCTACCATTGGTCTAGTGAGCGAACTCCATCTAAGAAAAGCGGCAAATTTGAGGTTGATGCAATAACTTTACTCTCCAGTAAGGTTGATGCTTTGTCACAACAGATCAAGAATATATCAATTGGTGCTCCTACTGAGATGAACACTTTCCAAGGGAATAATGAAAATTTCACGTCTGCGGATATGAGTATTGTGGAGCAAGAGCAAGCCAATGCTGTGTATGGTAATGCTAGACATAGATACGACCCATACTCAAACACGTTCAATCCAGGTTGGAAAGATAATGAACGCTTCTCTTGGAGGAACAACCAACCCCACACACCACAAACATCAAACCCCCCGGGTTCCAGCAGAAGCAACATGGTCAACCCTCTCAACAACCTCCTCAAAAATCAAATATAGACTCCATGCTAGAAAGACTCCTGGTAATCTCCGAGGAAACTAACAAGAAATTTGATAGAATGGACGCTCACAACAAGATGGTTGATACCCAAATTGCACAGCTAGCCCAACAGATGTCTCATGTGACCCAACAGGTAACCCAGCTTCAAAGAGTACCACCCCAATTCCCGGGGCAACTAGAACCAAATCCTAAGGGTCACCAAAATGTGAACGCAATTACTTTGAGATGTGGAAAGAGTTTAGAGGAACCAAGTAGACTAATTGTGGCACCCTCGAAGGTTGTGGGAGATATTTCTAAAAGTGTTGGTGATATGGTTGACAAAGATAATGTTATTGAAGAGGTTGAGAAAGCACCATCCAAGCCCTCTAGAGTCTATGTTCAGCCGGCTCCTTTCCCTCATCGGTTGGCAAAGGCTCGAATTGAGAAGAAATACGGGGAATTTCTTGAGTTGTTGAAGGGTATGCATCTTAATATCCCGTTCCTTGAGGCCATTTAGGAGATTCCTACATATGCTAAGTTCTTGAAGCAACTCTTGTCCGGGTAAGAACAAAATTTGTGAAGTCTGCTACGGTGAGAGCTCTCTCAAGAGTGCAGTGCTATTCTTCTTAATAAGCTTCCTCCAAAGTTGAGTGATCCCGGAAGCTTCTCCATTCCATGTTCAATCGAGTGATGTGACTATTTAAAGGGCACTCTGTGATCTTGGAGCCGAGTGTAAGTCTTATGCCTAATACTATTTTAGATTTTAGCCCTACTCGCGTCTCTACAATTAGCGGATAGGTCTATCGATGCCCTCTAGGTGTTTTGGAGGATGTACCCCTCCAAGTTGGCAAATTGACTATCCCATGTGACTTCTTTGTCATGGAGATGCCGAGAAGATGTGCACACTCCGATCATACTAGGAAGACCGTGTCTTGCCACTGCTTGGAGCTTTGATTGATGTGAAAAGCGGTAAATTGTCCCTCAATGTGGGTGAAGAGAAGGTAGGATTTGAACTCCACAAAGGTTTAAATGCTCCTTCTTTGGGAGATACTTGTTATCATATTGATGTTGTTGAGAGATGGGAAGAAGAGTTATCTATGGAGAGTAGAGATGATGATGCTCTAAAACGCTGTCTAACTAACGATGAGGCTAATGATGAAGAGACCACGGTTTATGAGAAGATGTTAGATGATGCACCAGTTTGTGAGAACGACAATCTGCCATTGGAGGTCCTACAAGTTGAAACCATGACTAAGGAGTGTTCTAAGCATCATGAGGTAGAGTTGAAATCCCTCCCCTCTAATTTGAAATATGCGTTTGTGGGTGAAAATTCAACATATCCTATTATCGTGAATAGTGCACTTAATGACACTCAACTTGAACGGCTATTATGCCTTGTTCGCAAGGATTTTAGTGTCCTTGGGTATACTATTGATGATATTAAGGGGATTAGTCCATCTTTTTGTACTCATAGAATTTTGCTAGGACAAGAAAATGCTTCATCTATTGAGTCACATCGCCGTCTTAATCCTAACATGAAAGAAGTTGTGAATAAAGAAGTTTTGAAACTCCTTGCGACCGGCATTATCTGCCCTATCTCTGATAGTAAGTGGGTAAGCCCGGTCCAAGTTGTTCCTAAAAAGGGCGGTATGATGGTTGTGAAAAATGAAAAAGGTGAACTCATCTCCACTCGCACTATCACTGGATGGAGAATGTGCATCGACTATCGTAAGTTGAACAAGTTCACTCGTAAGGATCACTACCCTCTCCCCTTTATTGATCAAATGTTGGAGCGCCTTGCAAAACATTCTTTCTTTTGTTACTTGGATGGATTTTCTGGTTTTTTCCAAATCCCCGTCCACCCAAGTGATCAAGAGAATACGACTTTCACATGTCCCTATGGAACTTTTGCTTATAGAAGAATGCCATTTGGACTGTGTAATGCTCCAGCAACTTTTCAATTTTCTTTGAGCTTATAGAACACTCTATGGATGTTTTTATGGATGATTTCTCTGTTTATGGCACATCTTTTGATGAATGTTTGCAAAATCTTGAAAAAGTGCTACATAGGTGTAAAGAAGTCCATTTAGTGCTAAATTGGGAGAAATGTCATTTATGGTGCAAGAAGGGGTAGTCCTAGGCCATGTTGTATCTCATAAGGGTATTGAAGTCGATAGAGCAAAAGTCGAGGTTATAGAGAAGCTTCCATCCTCCATCAATGTAATAGGGGTGAGGAGTTTCCTTGGTCATGCGGGGTTCTATCGCCGTTTCATCAAGGATTTCTCTGAAATCTCTAGACCCTTGGCCGAGCTCTTAGCCAAAGATACCCCGTTTGTGTTTACTGATGCTTATCTTGAAGCTTTTCACAGGTTGAAGAATGCATTGATTTCAACACCTATTATTCAACCTCCTGATTGGAATCTTCCATTTGAGTTGATGTGTGATGCCAATGACCATGTTGTTGGTGTTGTATTGGGGCAAAAGCGTGATGGCAAGATGCATGCTATCTACTATGCTAGCAAAAAACTAGATGGTGCTCAGATGAATTACACCACCACTGAAAAGGAGTTGCTAGCGGTGGTATTTGCGGTGGAGAAGTTTTGATCTTATTTGGTGGGATTGAAGGTGATAGTGCATACGGATCATGCGGCACTCAAGTTTCTATTGAGCAAAAAGGATGCCAAGCCCCACTTGATTCGTTGGATATTGCTTCTCAAAGAGTTTAACATGGAGATTAAGGACAAGAAAGGAACTGACAATGTTGTAGCGGACCATCTTTCCCACCTCACCTTAGAAGCTCGAAAAGATGATCTCCCAATTGATGATTCCTTCCCCGATGATCAATTATTTGGTATTTACTCTACTACACTTGGTTAATCTCCTTGGTTTGCTGATATTGTGAATTTTCTTGCTAGCGGAGGTGCCCCTCCTGATTACTCTTCATATTAACGCAAGAAGTTCTTCCATGATGTCAAACATTACTTTTGGGATGATCCCTGTTTTTCTAAGTCTTGTGCTGATGGGGTCATTCGTCGATGTGTGTCGGAAGACGAGGTGACATCTATTCTCTCTCATTGCC
This sequence comes from Beta lomatogona, assembly GCA_947646795.1. NCBI lineage: Eukaryota > Viridiplantae > Streptophyta > Magnoliopsida > Caryophyllales > Amaranthaceae > Beta > Beta lomatogona. Next base: position 150,692 of record CANSNZ010001456.1, on the reverse strand, counting down.
ACGATATGCCTTGTGGAGGCCATGCTAGTACTTCTAAAACCGCCGCAAAGGTATTGCAGTGTGGTTTTTATTGGCCTTCTCTGTTCAAGGATGCTCATCATTTTGTCAAGGCATGTGATAGATGTCAACGCATAGGGAATATTTCGCGCCGATACGAGATGCCTCTCAATTTCATTCTTGAGGTTGAGATCTTTGATGTATGGGGTATTGACTTTATGGGACCATTCCCATCTTCTCATTCGAACAAGTTTATCTTGGTAGCTGTTGACTATGTATCCAAGTGGGTGGAAGCCCTCGCTTCTCCAACGAATGATGCCCGCATTGTTTCCAAGTTCTTTAAGAGAGTAATATTCCCGCGCTTTGGTGTTCCACGAGTGGTGATTAGTGATGGAGGGAGTCACTTCATTGAACGAAAGTTCGAATTGCTTAAGAAATATGGTGTGCAACATCGTGTTGGTCTCTCCTATAACCCGCAAACAAGTGGACAAGTTGAGATTTCAAATAGGGAGATCAAGTCTATACTTTAGAAGACCGTGGATTGATCACGCAAGGGTTGGTCTATTAAGCTCGATGATGCACTATGGGCCTACAGAACGGCCTTTAAGACTTCAATTGGTACCACGCCCTATCGCCTAGTGTATCGAAAAGCATGTCACTTACCCGTCGAGGTAGAACATAGAGCATTTTGGGCTATCATGAGCCTAAATTATGACTTCGACCGCGGGTGAACACCGAGCTTTGCAATTGAACGAGCTTGATGAGCTGCGTTTGGATGCTTATGAGAGTTCGCGCCTCTACAAAGAGATAACTAAGAAGTGGCACGACAAGCAGATTATGAGACGAGAGTTCCATATTGGTGACTCCGTGCTCTTGTTCAACTCCAGATTGAAGCTTTTTCCTAGTAAACTATGCTCTAGGTGGTCCGGGCCATTCCAGGTCACTAAGGTCATTCTATATGGTTCAGTGGAGGTCACTAGTGAAGCAACTGGCTCTTTTAAGGTGAATGGTAGTCGCCTCAAGCACTATGTTATTGGTGAGCCGATTGAAGGGAAGCAAGTGTTCTGCTTATCCCTTCTGCCCAATATGGAATGATTTTAAGGAGTCGAGCTCATTGACTTGAAATGAGCGCTTTTTGGGAGGCAACCCAAATTTTTCTAACCCTCTTTTCCTCTTACTTTTCTTATTCCCGCACTCGTTATTCCCTCACTCGTTGCATATATATTCCTTTTCCTTTTCATTGTAGCTTATAAGCTAATGTGTTTTCCTTATTAAGAACAAAAAAAACAAAAACAAAAAAACATTTTCATTTATAAGTAGCACCTAACTCTTAACTTTTCCATCCCTTTGTTTTTACTATAGGTGGGCCACTATTTCTACATCATGATGCACCAATTTCTACTGGGCTTCACCACCACACACTCGTGGTCTCGATAAGCCACAGCCATTGCGTGGCCTTCGACTTGGTGAAGGACGAAGCAAAAAAGTAAAAGAAAAAGAATGCGGCGCCAAGCAGTAACCAACACGGGTTGGCTGTGGTATCCTCCTCAAGCAACGAGTTACCCGTGATCTTAACCTGGGCGAAAGAAGAATGAACGAAAGCAGCAGCGCTCAACAGTAATGGCCACGACTTGGTCGTGGTCTCTATCGACAAGCCACGGGCTTCTCGTGGACTTTACTGTCCAGCCCAAACCCAGCGAAGACAATAAGAAGCAGGACAGCTGTCCCTCTCTCACACGCTGCTTCTTCAGGTTTAAAAAAAATAATAAAATATCAAGCGAAGCGAGAACACGAAGCTCGGCCACGCCGAAATTCGAAAACCCTCACTTGATATTCCGGGTTGTTGTTGGTCCCCTCTTGCTCGCCTCTTCATCACCATAATTCACCTGCAATTCGGGCCATATATGTTGTCACTTTGCCCAAGTCTTCACTCTAAATTTTATCCTGCTCGCCATCCTCTACTGGGTTCCAATTGGGATGAAATTTGGTGTGTTTTGAAGCCCCTATTCTGCTGCGAATGATAACTATATAGTGGCAAGTACAAAGCAGCGCTGCAGTCCTACTTCTCTCTCATCGATTTTCGGTAAGTGGGTTTTCAGTTGGACGAAATCAAGGTGCTATTTTTATTTTGTTTTGGGTTTGTGATTGTTGCAAGTGACAATTTGTTAGTGGGCTTTCACCTTTTCCTATGCTCTGTGCAATTTGACGTGGTAAAGACATAAAAATTGAATCTTGGAGATATTAGCAAAACTTGTGATTGAAAGTTCAAACTTGATTTTGGCGGCAAATCTCTCTTTGAATCATCAAGTTTGAGATGGCTCATGTGACGAACAAGCGTAAGCGGACCCCGTCAACCGCCCTACCAAATCTAAAACCAAGACTCCAAGTTCAAAAGGTAAATCATCATCATCTTCCTCTAAATCACCCATTGTGATCAATTATTATGATATTATCTTCAAAGATGATGAGCAAAAGAAGAAGTATGATAGATGTTTCTTAGAGATGTCATTGCCACTCGATATTGCGATCCCCATGCTTTACGATCTTTACATATCGAGGATGATGTGAATTGGCTTGTGAATAACATTGGGTGGGGTGACTTTATCAACAAGAAAACGCCTACTTACAAGAGAGCTACATTGGAGTTTTTAAGCTCCTTGAAGACTAATATTGGTCTTAGTTTCATCGGTTTTCGGTTGTATAACCAGGGATTTTCACTTGGACATTAGCTCGGTTGAGTGCCTCTCTTGTATTGCCCAACGGTGGTGCGCGTAATACCCCCAAAGGTTGGCTAGCTGCTCCCACGTGGTGCACTATCTGGGGGTGGCGTTGCTTGGAACTCGAAGGGTGTTAAATGCAATTTCATTCGTCATCCCGCTATTCGCTATGTTCAGAGGTTGCTCACATGCACCATACTAGGACGCCATGATGGTGGTAATGTCCGAAAAGATGATCTCTACTTTCTTGACCACATGCTTCATGCAATGGCTATTGATAAATGTGCTTTTCTCGTCAAACAAATGGAAACTTTGGCTAATAGAAGTGATGTTAGCGGAGCAATTGTCCAAGGAGGTTATGTCACTCTAATTGCTCTTATTTTAGGGTTTCGCGGTCGTCTCTTAGAGGAAGGCGCTATCATGGGGACTGATGTTCTGAATTTTTCCTCTTGTGTCTCTATGGGTTGGGTTAAGGAGCAAGAAGGTACCACTTTATGGTGTATTCGCGATGACGGTGAGGATGAGTTGCCTTCTTCTGAGGCAATGACCTTGTGTGATCCCAACTAGGGCTGCACACAAACCGGTCCGGACCGGAATTTGGACCGGACCGGACCGGAATTTGGACCGAACCGGACCGGTCCTAGGATTCCGGTCCGGTCCTCGGTCCAAGGAAAAAGTGGATTCCAGGTAACCTGGTCCGGTCCAGGTAAAAACCGGTGGAAACCGGTCCGGACCGGTTGACCCGGTTTTTTGAAAAAAAAATGAATTTCGCATTTGCTGAAGACATGAGACATCCGTAACTCAGTAAGTCTCTAGACTCTCTACTCTCTACTCATTTCCTAAAACTAAACCCTAGCCCAATCTCCATAGTCCAGCCGCACAATGTCCAATCCCTTCTCTTCTCCAAGACTCCAGCGCCTTCTGGAAGTCAGCACGTCCAACTCCCATCGCTGCGGCACGCCGCTAGTCGCCTCCTCTTCTTTCGTTGTCTTCTCCGACAACGAAGATGAACAACAACAAGAAGTCAACAACAACACGGAGGTTTTTATTTTTTTTTTCTTTGTTTGATTTTGTGATTTTGTCAACAACAACAACGAATATGGGGAACAATATGTGCCATTGACGGCTACTAAGGTGATTCGAAGATGCTCTTGAAGATGAACAATTGAAGCAGGTTTTTATTCTTTCCTCTTTGTTTGATTTTGTGATTATCGAATTGTTTGGAGTTTTCAGCAGTAGTTTTAATGTTGTTGATTTTGTTATTTTTTTTTTTCCCTGTTTTTGTGTTTCATTTTTTTCTACTTGAATCCATGATACAATGGGTTGCGTCAAAATACAATGGGTTGCCTAAGTGTTTGTATTGAACAATATATATATTTTTTTTAATTTGGAAAAAAACACCTAAAAAGTAAAAACCAAGACAGGGCCAACAGGTCCAGACCTGCACCGGACCGTGAGAAACAGGTCCGGTCCGGTCTAGACCGGAATCATAACCGGTCCGGTCCAGGTCCACGCAAATGTATTGAACCGGTCCACCGGGTCCAGCCGGTTTCGGTCCTGCGTCCGGTTCCGGGACCGGTGTGCAGCTCCTAATCCCAACAATTGGTCTTTTGGCCAAGGTTTACCTCGCATTCGAGAGTCAACGCCACTTTTATGTCCCCCAGAGGCTCTTAACACCTCCTCTTCTTCCTTAGGGAGGGCCATTAGCAAACTCCAAGACTCAGTTGACCAGTTGCAGCACGAACAACATCAAATCAAAGCACAACTGGCCTCCATGTCCACTAATTTGGAGGAGTTTCACTCTTAGTAGCGACTACATGGGTCCTCGCACCATCTCTCACCCCCTCCACAGGTGAGGCTCGTGAGATCTCTTCTCCTACCTTGCTTCTCTCATTCTTTTCTTTGAATTGTGGACATTGCAAATTTCAGCTTGGGGGAGGGATATTCTATCCTTTATTGCTTTCTAGTATAGATTTGATTGTTTTCCTAGGTTGTTGCACGGTTTGTACCGCTCATTAGGAGTGGGAGTTTACGTGTAACCAAAAAAAATGTATTATTTTCTTAGTTGCATTATCATATTAGTTTTCATCTCATGTTAGTTGTATCTTTGGGACTATTGCTAGCACTATTGGAGAACTTAGTTGATATCTTTACTACAGTCTTAACCGTGATTCATCTCGTTCATAATTCTTCATAGCATGATTGTATCGTGATTGATTGCTTGTGGTAAGATTGGTTTATCTCTCTCTGGCTTGATTTAACCTTACTGTTTAATCATCTTAACCCCGGTGAGCTTTTGTGCCTATAAACTGACATATTTGTGTCAGTTCGGTTCTTTCATGTGTGATTAGTTCCTCATTTGATGCATGGATCTTGACTTTGACTTGGTACTCTTTGACACTTGACTCTATAAGCATTTGGATATGATCGAGGCGTTTTATTTCATGACATTAGCTCCATAATGATTCTTGTTTTTATATTATACTTTCTCTATCCCCGCTGAGCCTTTCCTGACTTTGTTTTAAATTAAGACCTACATTACAAACCCTTAGCCTCATGTGATTCTTGTCCCAAGTCTAGCTTGGGGGAGCAAGTGTTTGTTTCAATTTGGTTTGTATTGAAATGAAAGTGCTCAAAATATGGTTTAGTTGGAAGAAAAATTTGTTCTCTGAGCTTGGAAATTGAAAAGAAAAAAAAATAATAATGAGAAAAAGTTGAAAAATGAAAAAAAATGAAATGGATTGAAAAAAAAAAGTGAATATCAAAAGTTGTGAATAAAGTGAAAAGAAAGGGTTCATTGTGAATTACTTGAGTAAAAACGTCGTTTGGTTATATTTTTTGGAGATTATTGGTTGTTGCATGGAGTTATTGCGACCTTTTGTGGTCATGTTGTCAATAGTATGATGCTCCCTCTTCTTGGCTTTTAGCACCACATTTTCAAATGTATTTCCTACCCATAACCTAAACCCCATTACAACCCTTCAAAGTCCTCATGATCTTCTTGCGCTATAATTTCGAGTGTAAAGTGAGTCGATAGTCAAAGTTAAAGAGTAAATGTTTCATCTGTCGACATGGGTTAGGTTGAGTGATATTGATTATGCCATAAACACATGAGAGTACGAGTGCATATGACTAAAGTGAGGTCTCTCAGGTTTGGTTAAGTCTAGCTTGGAGGAGATGGTATGTGGTATCACTACACGAAAATTGATTTTTGGCAACAAATTTTTGCCAACAACAAATTATGTTGTTACTAAAAATGCTATTTAGCAACGAACTTTTTAAGTCGTGACTACAAACTGTTACCATAAATGAATTTTCGCTTTCCCTCCACGGACACTCATGAGGCGGGATTTCCTAAGAAAAAATGCCATTTTTAGCAACAAGCACTTTGTTATTGTAAATTTAGTTATCTATGGCAACAAAAGGCCTTTGTTACCTTAAACTTTTTTTTAAAGCTACGAAGGGCTTTGTTGCCAAATATAATAAATTCCTATTATCCCAATTCACGTGAAACATATACTAAGACTTCGCACCTTTTTCTTTTCTCATCTCTTAGAATTCTCACACAAAACTCCATCCAAAACCTTTCGAAGAAAAGTTGTAGCAGCCGTCGGCTTCGGTGTTGGTTCACGGCAGCGGCGTCGGCTCCTGCGTTGGCTCCAGTGTTGGCTCCAGAGTTGGCTCCGGCGTTGGTTCACGGCAGTGGCGTCGGCGCGATTATACTCGGAATTTCGTCGGCGTCTTCACTTGCAAATCTGACTTACCCACTTGCAGATTCGACTTACCCACCTGTGAATTTAGGCGAAAATTGACGGTACGATATGTCGAATTCATTATTTCATTAATTTTTCAGTTTGAAAGTATAATTAAGAGAGAGAATTGTCATAATCCTCGTGAATTCCAGCAATTCCCCTCTGTTTCCATTTGCGAATTATAATTAACAAAGCAAATTCAAATTATTCATCCGATTAGGGTTTTCTTCTTGACCCATTTTATGCTTAAATGTTGTACACAAACTGTGTTTGATTTGTTTACTGAAATCTGTTTTTAGCTTATGTTGTTTTTATCTTTTGTTGTTTTTGGTTAGTGTGGTTAATTTGCAGTAGAAATTACTAGTGGGTTTTTGCGAGAGTTGATCAATAGGAAAAATGTGGAGGTTTTTATGTGTTTGAATTGTTTTTTTAGAAATGCCTTCTTAGGGTTTGTTGTCTTATTGCTTGTTACTATGGTTTACGTAGCACGAAAATGGTTGGGGTTCTGGAAACAAAAAGCTTTCCAAAGTGAGGAAATAATTAGCAGTGAAATGGTCGAGGTATTGGAATGGAAGCATTTCGAAAACAGAGGAACCTCATGTTTAGAGGTCTACGTGCTACATAGACTGTGTGTATGTGGTATGCCTTATGTTACTAGGACTCATGATCTCATTTAAGATATGGGTACATTCCCATATTTCTTCTTTTTTTTAGAGTGTCCATACCATATGTTGCCTAGCATGAGTACTCGAGGTAAAATGAAGAGTCGAAATAATGTAGGATATGTATTACTTGTGGAGTTTTGGGTGGAAGAAAAATTTTGGGTTTTTCTTATATGTTTGTGTTTTGTGCTCCATTTGTTAGCTTACGTTTATGCTATTCAACCAACACATATTTGTATTTTGATTTCGATGACATTTTGTTGTTGATATTTGAGGTGTTTCCATATACTCCTAGTGGTTAGTGTATATGTATTTGAAAAACTACTAAGATTATAACATTGTTACTTTGTTATCTTTGGAGGCTAACTCTCTTTGAAATGCCTGGTGTGGGCAAAGAAGATGCACCTTGTACTTCAAGATGGATATGCCTGGTGTGGGCAAAGAAGATGCAACGGTCTATCTAGAGGGAAGCACTCTAATAGTGAAGGGAGTCAGGAAGTTTGACACTTAATTTGAGGATGAGGATGAGGATGAAGAGATCAGTACTACAACCTATTCTACTGGGATTAGTTTGATGCCAATGCGTAAATACAACATTGCTGCTATTAAGGTTGAGATGAAGAATGGAGTACTCAAGATTACGATCCCGAAACTCAAGGATGAGAAGAGAGGCGGGGATGTCTTGCACGTTCGGATTGACCGAGTGGTAGATTTGCTTTGGGGTGTTCATAAGGATTTACAGGTAAACTTTATCTTTTTGGTAACATGACTAATATCTAATTCTAATAACGCAGTGGTGTTTACCTTCTACTTTTCTCTGTGGTGTCGTGGAAGTGGAAATGGTGCTTGTTTTGTGAATATCAAGTTATCAACAAACTTATGGGTGCTGCTTGCTAGCTTTGAGCAACATGAGTAACTAGTGAATAATCATTTTTTTGAGGACATGACTGCATAACATTTCGTTGGTTGCTGCTGTTTTAATGGGCTTTTGTTGAATAACTTGTTGTTTTGGTATGCTGATTTTGTGTGCTATTTTGGGGGTTTATTTGGACATATTTGGGGCTGCTAAGAGGCTTAATTAGTGGTTTTATGATGTTGAAGTTCGGGCTGTAACAAATTTTTTTGGGGCCGTTTTGTTTTTTACTGTTTTGAGGGTACAATTTTGCTGTCTAACGTTGTAATTTGTGTGACTTAGGGATAGCTGTTTGGTCAGTGGAGGTCACTAGTGAAGCAACTGGCTCTTTTAAGGTGAATGGTAGTCGCCTCAAGCACTATGTTATTGGTGAGCCGATTGAAGGGAAGCAAGTGTTCTGCTTATCCCTTCTGCCCAATATGGAATGATTTTAAGGAGTCGAGCTCATTGACTTGAAATGAGCGCTTTTTGGGAGGCAACCCAAATTTTTCTAACCCTCTTTTCCTCTTACTTTTCTTATTCCCGCACTCGTTATTCCCTCACTCGTTGCATATATATATTCCTTTTACCTTTTCATTGTAGGCATTATAAGCTAATGTGTTTTCCTTATTAAGAACAAAAAAAACAAAAACAAAAAAACATTTTCATTTATAAGTAGCACCTAACTCTTAACTTTTCCATCCCTTTGTTTTTACTATAGGTGGGCCACTATTTCTACATCATGATGCACCAATTTCTACTGGGCTTCACCACCACACACTCGTGGTCTCGATAAGCCACAGCCATTGCGTGGCCTTCGACTTGGTGAAGGACGAAGCAAAAAGTAAAAGAAAAAGAATGCAGCACCAAGCAGTAACCAACACGGGTTGGCTGTGGTATCCTCCTCAAGCAACGAGTTACCCGTGATCTTAACCTGGGCGAAAGAAGAATGAACGAAAGCAGCAGCGCTCAACAGTAATGGCCACGACTTGGTCGTGGTCTCTATCGACAAGCCACGGGCTTCTCGTGGACTTTACTGTCCAGCCCAAACCCAGCGAAGACAATAAGAAGCAGGACAGCTGTCCCTCTCTCACACGCTGCTTCTTCAGGTTTAAAAAAAATAATAAAATATCAAGCAGAAGCGAGAACACGAAGCTCAGCCACGCCGAAATTCGAAAACCCTCACTTGATATTCTGGGTTGTTGTTGGTCCCCTCTTGCTCGCCTCTTCATCACCATAATTCACCTGCAATTCGGGCCATATATGTTGTCACTTTGCCCAAGTCTTCACTCAAAATTTTATCCTGCTCGCCATCCTCTACTGGGTTCCAATTGGGATGAAATTTGGTGTGTTTTGAAGCCCCTATTCTGCTGCGAATGATAACTATATAGTGGCAAGTACAAAGCAGCGCTGCAGTCCTACTTCTCTCTCATCGATTTTCAGTAAGTGGGTTTTCAGTTGGACGAAATCAAGGTGCTATTTTTATTTTGTTTTGGGTTTGTGATTGTTGCAAGTGACAATTTGTTAGTGGGCTTTCACCTTTTCCTATGCTCTGTGCAATTTGACGTGGTAAAGACATAAAAATTGAATCTTGGAGATATTAGCAAAACTTGTGATTGAAAGTTCAAACTTGATTTTGGCGGCAAATCTCTCTTTGAATCATCAAGTTTGAGATGGCTCATGTGACGAACAAGCGTAAGCGGACCCCGTCAACCGCCCTACCAAATCTAAAACCAAGACTCCAAGTTCAAAAGGTAAATCATCATCATCTTCCTCTAAATCACCCATTGTGATCAATTATTATGATATTATCTTCAAAGATGATGAGCAAAAGAAGAAGTATGATAGATGTTTCTTAGAGATGTCATTGCCACTCGATATTGCGATCCCCATGCTTTACGATCTTTACATATTGAGGATGATGTGAATTGGCTTGTGAATAACATTGGGTGGGGTGACTTTATCAACAAGAAAACGCCTACTTACAAGAGAGCTACATTGGAGTTTTTAAGCTCCTTGAAGACTAATATTGGTCTTAGTTTCATCAGTTTTCGGTTGTATAACCAGGATTTTCACTGGACATTAGCTCAGTTGAGTGCCTCTCTTGTATTGCCCAACGGTGGTGCGCGTAATACCCCCAAAGGTTGGCTAGCTGCTCCCACGTGGTGCACTATCGGGGGTGGCGTTGCTTGGAACTCGAAGGGTGTTAAATGCAATTTCATTCGTCATCCCGCTATTCGCTATGTTCAGAGGTTGCTCACATGCACCATACTAGGACGCCATGATGGTGGTAATGTCCGAAAAGATGATCTCTACTTTCTTGACCACATGCTTCATGCAATGGCTATTGATAAATGTGCTTTTCTCGTCAAACAAATGGAAACTTTGGCTAATAGAAGTGATGTTAGCGGAGCAATTGTCCAAGGAGGTTATGTCACTCTAATTGCTCTTATTTTAGGGTTTCGCGGTCGTCTCTTAGAGGAAGGCGCTATCATGGGGACTGATGTTCTGAATTTTTCCTCTTGTGTCTCTATGGGTTGGGTTAAGGAGCAAGAAGGTACCACTTTATGGTGTATTCGCGATGACGGTGAGGATGAGTTGCCTTCTTCTGAGGCAATGACCTTGTGTGATCCCAACTAGGGCTGCGCACACAAACCGGTCCGGACCGGAATTTGGACCGGGCCGGACCGGAATTTGGACCGAACCGGACCGGTCCTAGGATTCCGGTCCGGTCCTCGGTCCAAGGAAAAAAGTGGATTCAGTGTAACCGGTCCGGTCCAGGTAAAAACCGGTGGAAACCGGTCCGGACCGGTTGACCCGGTTTTTTGAAAAAAAATGAATTTCGCATTTCTTGAAGACATGAGACATCCGTAACTCGGTAAGTCTCTAGACTCTCTACTCTCTACTCATTTCCTAAAACTAAACCCTAGCCCAATCTCCATAGTCCGACCGCACAATGTCCAATCCCTTCTCTTCTCCAAGACTCCAGCGCCTTCTGGAAGTCAGCACGTCCAACTCCCATCGCTGCGGCACGCCGCTAGTCGCCTCCTCTTCTTTCGTTGTCTTCTCCGACAACGAAGATGAACAACAACAAGAAGTCAACAACAACACGGAGGTTTTTATTTTTTTTTTCTTTGTTTGATTTTGTGATTTTGTCAACAACAACAACGAATATGGGGAACAATATGTGCCATTGACGGCTACTAAGGTGATTCGAAGATGCTCTTGAAGATGAACAATTGAAGCAGGTTTTTATTCTTTCCTCTTTGTTTGATTTTGTGATTATCGAATTGTTTGGAGTTTTCAGCAGTAGTTTTAATGTTGTTGATTTTGTTATTTTTTTTTTTCCCCTGTTTTTGTGTTTCATTTTTTTCTACTTGAATCCATGATACAATGGGTTGCGTCAAAATACAATGGGTTGCCTAAGTGTTTGTATTGAACAATATATATATTTTTTTTAATTTGGAAAAAAACACCTAAAAAGTAAAAACCAAGACAGGGCCAACAGGTCCAGACCTGCACCGGACCGTGAGAAACAGGTCCGGTCCGGTCTAGACCGGAATCATAACCGGTCCGGTCCAGGTCCGCGCAAATGTATTGAACCGGTCCACCGGTCCAGCCGGTTTCGGTCCGGTCTGGTCCGGTTCTGGACCGGTGTGCAGCCCTAATCCCAACAATTGGTCTTTTGGCCAAGGTTTACCTCGCATTCGAGAGTCAACGCCACTTTTATGTCCCCCAGAGGCTCTTAACACCTCCTCTTCTTCCTTAGGGAGGGCCATTAGCAAACTCCAAGACTCAGTTGACCAGTTGCAGCACGAACAACATCAAATCAAAGCACAACTGGCCTCCATGTCCACTAATTTGGAGGAGTTTCACTCTTAGTGGCGACTACATGGGTCCTCGCACCATCTCTCACCCCCTCCACAGTGAGGCTCTGTGAGATCTCTTCTCCTACCTTGCTTCTCTCATTCTTTTCTTTGAATTGTGGACATTGCAAATTTCAGCTTGGGGGAGGGATATTCTATCCTTTATTGCTTTCTAGTATAGATTTGATTGTTTTCCTAGGTTGTTGCACGGTTTGTACCGCTCATTAGGAGTGGGAGTTTACGTGTAACCAAAAAAATTGTATTATTTTCTTAGTTGCATTATCATATTAGTTTTCATCTCATGTTAGTTGTATCTTTGGGACTATTGCTAGCACTATTGGAGAACTTAGTTGATATCTTTACTACAGTCTTAACCGTGATTCATCTCGTTCATAATTCTTCATAGCATGATTGTATCGTGATTGATTGCTTGTGGTAAGATTGGTTTATCTCTCTCTGGCTTGATTTAACCTTACTGTTTAATCATCTTAACCCCGGTGAGCTTTTGTGCCTATAAACTGACATATTTGTGTCAGTTCGGTTCTTTCATGTGTGATTAGTTCCTCATTTGATGCATGGATCTTGACTTTGACTTGGTACTCTTTGACACTTGACTCTATAAGCATTTGGATATGATCGAGGCGTTTTATTTCATGACATTAGCTCCATAATGATTCTTGTTTTTATATTATACTTTCTCTATCCCCGCTGAGCCTTTCCTGACTTTGTTTTAAATTAAGACCTACATTACAAACCCTTAGCCTCATGTGATTCTTGTCCCAAGTCTAGCTTGGGGGAGCAAGTGTTTGTTTCAATTTGGTTTGTATTGAAATGAAAGTGCTCAAAATATGGTTTAGTTGGAAGAAAAATTTGTTCTCTGAGCTTGGAAATTGAAAAGAAAAAAAAATAATAATGAGAAAAAGTTGAAAAATGAAAAAAAAATGAAATGGATTGAAAAAAAGAAGTGAATATCAAAAGTTGTGAATAAAGTGAAAAGAAAGGGTTCATTGTGAATTACTTGAGTAAAAACGTCGTTTGGTTATATTTTTGGAGATTATTGGTTGTTGCATGGAGTTATTGCGACCTTTTGTGGTCATGTTGTCAATAGTATGATGCTCCCTCTTCTTGGCTTTTAGCACCACATTTTCAAATGTATTTCCTACCCATAACCTAAACCCCATTACAACCCTTCAAAGTCCTCATGATCTTCTTGCGCTATAATTTCGAGTGTAAAGTGAGTCGATAGTCAAAGTTAAAGAGTAAATGTTTCATCTGTCGACATGGGTTAGGTTGAGTGATATTGATTATGCCATAAACACATGAGAGTACGAGTGCATATGACTAAAGTGAGGTCTCTCAGGTTTGGTTAAGTCTAGCTTGGAGGAGATGGTATGTGGTATCACTACACGAAAATTGATTTTTGGCAACAAATTTTTGCCAACAACAAATTATGTTGTTACTAAAAATGCTATTTAGCAACGAACTTTTTAAGTCGTGACTACAAACCTGTTACCATAAATGAATTTTCGCTTTCCCCACCACGGACACTCATGAGGCGGGATTTCCTAAGAAAAAATGCCATTTTTAGCAACAAGCACTTTGTTATTGTAAATTTAGTTATCTATGGCAACAAAAGGCCTTTGTTACCTTAAACTTTTTTTTTAAAGCTACGAAGGGCTTTGTTGCCAAATATAATAAATTCCTATTATCCCAATTCACGTGAAACATATACTAAGACTTCGCACCTTTTTCTTTTCTCATCTCTTAGAATTCTCACACAAAACTCCATCCAAAACCTTTCGAAGAAAAGTTGTAGCAGCCGTCGGCTTCGGTGTTGGTTCACGGCAGCGGCGCTCGGCTCTCGCGTTGGCTCCGGTGTTGGCTCCGAGTTGGCTCCGGCGTTGGTTCACGAGCGGTGGCGTCGGCGCGATTATACTCGGAATTTCGTCGGCGTCTTCACTTGCAAATCTGACTTACCCACTTGCAGATTCGACTTACCCACCTGTGAATTTAGGCGAAAATTGACGGTACGATATGTCGAATTCATTATTTCATTAATTTTTCAGTTTGAAAGTATAATTAAGAGAGAGAATTGTCATAATCCTCGTGAATTCCAGCAATTCCCCTCTGTTTCCATTTGCGAATTATAATTAACAAAGCAAATTCAAATTATTCATCCGATTAGGGTTTTCTTCTTGACCCATTTTATGCTTAAATGTTGTACACAAACTGTGTTTGATTTGTTTACTGAAATCTGTTTTTAGCTTATGTTGTTTTTATCTTTTGTTGTTTTTGGTTAGTGTGGTTAATTTGCAGTAGAAATTACTAGTGGGTTTTTGCGAGAGTTGATCAATAGGAAAAATGTGGAGGTTTTTATGTGTTTGAATTGTTTTTTTAGAAATGCCTTCTTAGGGTTTGTTGTCTTATTGCTTGTTACTATGGTTTACGTAGCACGAAAATGGTTGGGGTTCTGGAAACAAAAAGCTTTCCAAAGTGAGGAAATAATTAGCAGTGAAATGGTCGAGGTATTGGAATGGAAGCATTTCGAAAACAGAGGAACCTCATGTTTAGAGGTCTACGTGCTACATAGACTGTGTGTATGTGGTATGCCTTATGTTACTAGGACTCATGATCTCATTTAAGATATGGGTACATTCCCATATTTCTTCTTTTTTTTAGAGTGTCCATACCATATGTTGCCTAGCATGAGTACTCGAGGTAAAATGAAGAGTCGAAATAATGTAGGATATGTATTACTTGTGGAGTTTTGGGTGGAAGAAAAATTTTGGGTTTTTCTTATATGTTTGTGTTTTGTGCTCCATTTGTTAGCTTCTGTTTATGCTATTCAACCAACACATATTTGTATTTTGATTTCAGCTGACATTTTGTTGTTGATATTTGAGGTGTTTCCATATACTCCTAGTGGTTAGTGTATATGTATTTGAAAAACTACTAAGATTATAACATTGTTACTTTGTTATCTTTGGAGGCTAACTCTCTTTGAAATGCCTGGTGTGGGCAAAGAAGATGCACTGTACTTCAAGATGGATATGCCTGGTGTGGGCAAAGAAGATGCAACGGTCTATCTAGAGGGAAGCACTCTAATAGTGAAGGGAGTCAGGAAGTTTGACACTTAATTTGAGGATGAGGATGAGGATGAAGAGATCAGTACTACAACCTATTCTACTGGGATTAGTTTGATGCCAATGCGTAAATACAACATTGCTGCTATTAAGGCTGAGATGAAGAATGGAGTACTCAAGATTACAGTCCCGAAACTCAAGGATGAGAAGAGGCAGGATGTCTTGCACGTTCAGATTGACTGAGTGGTAGATTTGCTTGGGTGTTCATAAGGATTTACAGGTAAACTTTATCTTTTTGGTAACATGACTAATATCTAATTCTAATAACGCAGTGGTGTTTACCTTCTACTTTTCTCTGTGGTGTCGTGGAAGTGGAAATGGTGCTTGTTTTGTGAATATCAAGTTATCAACAAACTTATGGGTGCTGCTTGCTAGCTTTGAGCAACATGAGTAACTAGTGAATAATCATTTTTTTGAGGACATGACTGCATAACATTTCGTTGGTTGCTGCTGTTTTAATGGGCTTTTGTTGAATAACTTGTTGTTTTGGTATGCTGATTTTGTGTGCTATTTTGGGGGTTTATTTGGACATATTTGGGGCTGCTAAGAGGCTTAATTAGTGGTTTTATGATGTTGAAGTTCAGGCCTGTAACAAATTTTTTTTGGGGCTGTTTGTTTTTTACTGTTTTGAGGGTACAATTTTGCTGTCTAACGTTGTAATTTGTGTGACTTAGGGATAGCTGTTTGGTGAGTGTTTAGTGGCTATCTATGTGGTGCTGTTTTGCTGCTGTTTTACTCATGTACTAATTTTTTTGCTAGTACTTGGTGCATTTGTAAAGGGTGCTGTAGATATGTAATTATAAGTGCATAAATTTTATTTTTCAAATCTTTATAACAAATAAGCGAGGTCACAGGTTTCGATTATCTATTTTGATGTAACTATAAATCATTAGATAGATGCCTTCATAGACAATTCTCTTCCCTGGAACAAGATTATATATATTTATTTTCAAATTTTTTAAAACCTGTTAGGTGGATTCGTTAAAAGATCATTACTTATCTAAATCATTACTTATCACAAATTATCAATGTAGTAAGATCAAGGGCACTTTAGCATGCATACTCTTATTAGTTTATTAAGGGAGCTTTAGCATGCATACTCGTATTAGTTTGCTTTTCTCATATCTTATTTGCTTTAATGCAACATTTCTTTCTTTCCTTATTACTATTATTTTGTTTTACTCTTTCTCTTTGAATTATGTTAACTATTTCTTAGGTCGAGTATAAGGTCTTGTATTTATATGGCGAGTTTTAATCATGTTGATTTTAATGTTGAAAGGAAATTAGAGGTGATCATGGATAAGGAATGGATGAAATTAAAAGATCGAGGTGCTCCACAATATTTGAAACGGATAGAAAACTTTCTAGTTTTTGCATTCAGCAATTCTAGTGTTGACCATGCGGGCAATCAGATTGGAACAAAAATTTGGTGTCCGTGTTGTAGATGTGCAAATATGCTGAGGTGGAGCATATTTTGGTAAGCTTGCATTGTATGGGATAAGCATGGATAAAAATCGGAGATCTGACAAGTGGACTAAACACACCACAAAAAACTTATCTTTTCCTGAGGTGGAGCATATTTTGGTAAGCTTGCACTATTGTTGCTAGTATAATCTAGTTAGATTATATTCCAATTATTCTAATACATAGAAATGCTTGCTTAGACTCAGAACAATGGTAATGTGTTGTATGGCTTGCTGAACACACAAATGTAGATGGTGATAGGGTGTTGAATTGGGTTAAGGATGGACGCTCCTAAGAGATACATGTGAGTATAATCTGTATATGATTGTAGTATTTGATTAGGGTGCTGGGATTTGTTGTTGATGAGCCCTAAAAGGGGATATTATGGCCTGTTGAGGCTTATATTGGTTTAAAGTTTCTATGAGCAGGGTTATACTACTTTCCCATGATTGGGTTGTTCAAATTTCAATTGAGACTCTGCCGAAATTTATGCAGAATTTTCCACTATATATCTATAATCAGATTATGAACCTACAAAGTGAATTGGAAGCAAGCAAGAAGGTTATGGATGACTACAAGGAAGAGCAAATACTTTATACGGAAGCTATGGATAAGCTATTTGAAGATATGATTACAAGCGCTCTAGGTTAGTTTATAATTTAATGTCCTTTTTGAATATTCACGACAACATAACATTGTTTTTCCTCTATCTCACATCTTAACGACAATGTCGACAACTCTTTGTTCTAACTTTTGTGTTTCCTTGTTCTAATTTTTGTAGGACTTTATGCAATGATGTTCATTATGATGACTAATAGTGGGAAGTGAAGTTGAAAGAGAATTGCTTGCAATTTGCCTAGCCATTTTTTGTTAAATTTTTTGGCAAATATTTTGGTATATATCTAATCTTAGGACATCTAATGATTATTATATGTAATGGTGTATTTTTTGGAACATCTAATTACGTTATGTAACAAACGTATACTTCATTGATGGTTATATATATGAGCCAATGTATTATGGCTATAAATTATTAGCTCTAAATTTAAAATAATTGTCCGTATAAATTGTATGACATTGTAGGAAATTTTGAATAGTAAATACCGTCAAAACTGAAACGAATATTGGAAAGCAAGAACCTTTCACTTTTGCCAACAAAGGTCATTGTTGCTATAAATGAGTTATTATTTGTAACAAAAAAATATTGTTGCTGAAAATATGACTTCAATGGTTCCAAAGATGAGTTTTCGCAACATATATCTTGTTGCGAAAAAAAACCTTTTGGCAACAAAGACCGTTGTTGTTGTAGAAATGTGGTTTTTGTAACTGTAATTGTCGTTGCAAAAATTAAAAGACATGTCCCAAGCCCAGCCGAGATATGGCAATAAGTTGTTTTTGGTAACGACGTTTTTGTTGCAAAATACTTTATTTTTTACAACAAGAGAATGTCGTTGCAAAAACCTTTAGTAACGGCATCTCCCATAACAAAGGTAAAGTGTTGCGGAAAATCTGATGTCGTTGCCAAAAATATTTTTAGCAACGACATTTGTTGTTGCCAAAAATCGATTTTCGTGTAGTGTATGCTAGGACAGTTGATTGCATTACATGACGTGCTATGCAGCTTTGTTTGAGAATGTTTCGATGCTTGGTTCGTGTAGTAATCGTATCACTCGTGTTCTCAATTGTGTGCTTGGCCCTATCGTAGTCCCATATTGTAGGGTGTCTTTCTTTTCCAATGTCTATGTCTAATTGCTTGAGTACAAGCAATGGTTTAGCTTGGGGGAGTTTGATGTATCCTATTTTTATATAGTTTTTAGGTGCATTTAGGTTGCATTATAGGAGCATTTAGAGGCTTTATAGTTCATAATTGCATACTATTACTTAATTTGAGAAATATTACTCCTTTTGTGTGTTTTTGGTATTATTTGATGAATTTCAGGTATTGAAAACATAATTGGAGTATTATTGGACAATCTTGAGTACTTAGGAGCAATTGGGAGAAAGCTACATTGATAAGGATCATTTTGGA
The DNA here is from genome assembly GCA_947646795.1 of Beta lomatogona. Lineage (NCBI taxonomy): Eukaryota > Viridiplantae > Streptophyta > Magnoliopsida > Caryophyllales > Amaranthaceae > Beta > Beta lomatogona. Next base: position 132,170 of record CANSNZ010001456.1, on the reverse strand, counting down.
TGTATTTGAGTGCAAATTGGAGCTAAATTGGAGTTGGAATTCATTAAAAGAATTACAGAATTCGAGTCATGTTCACTGTTTTATCCATAAATTTTGACTCGATGCTGATATTGGGTTGATTCTAGCAGCATTGGAAAGCAGGCTTGGAGAGCTTTCCAACGATAGGTTGCACGGCCCAAGGCGAGTTGTATTCTGAGAGATATGGGCTTCACAAGTTGGCCCTGTCTGCCACAAACTTCTTACGCGCACGCGGTTTTTATAATTTCGGCCATTTAATGATTTATTTGGTTTCCTTATCTTGTAATTTGATTTCCTTCTAGGATTAGGAGTTATAACTATATTTTTTAGGTTTTCTGATGAAGGGAGGGCATCTATTACTCACTTTTCAATATCACGTTATTTTGTTTTTCTCGAGTTTTCTCTTTAGTTTTATGATCTAGTTTGTTTCTATTGCTACTTTGAATATTCAAGATTCAAGCTTTCATATTCATCTTCAATCCAATAAGTTTTATTCTCTTCTCTTCTCTTTATTATATTTTAATTATGTTTTCTATTATGTTTATTACTTTTGTTGCCATGATTAGTGAGTAGTCTTTTTATCTAGGATTGAGTTGAGCCTAAGTATGGATTGATCATGTAAATTCTTCTCTAATTCCCATGTTATTGAGTTATATGTTTAGGGTTTGATAAGATTGTTTTTATTGTCAATTTTGCATCTTAATTTAGCCCTAGTTTTATATTATCAACGAAAGTTGGAGTTGAGATTAGGAATATTTATTTGATGCTAAATTGTTATTTTATTAATTGAGTTCAATAACGGAAGTTGGGTCTTAATTTAGATAATCTTGTCATTGATTTGAATTCTTCCATGAAAATAGGTGAGAGCTAAAATTGGGAATTATTTGACATTGGATCTTAATGCTTCTAATGATGTGTGTAAGCCATGAAAATAGGAGACATACATGTTAGTTAGGCATTTTGCTATCACGAAAGTGAGCTCTAGGTATTGAGGAATGACCGAGTCATAAGAGAATGTCAATCTCACCTAAAATATAATTGAATAACTGGGATGTGAGTTATATTTTGATCAATTCATATTAGTGGTGATGCTTAATCTTATCATATTTATTGAGTTTGTCATATTTTGTTATTAGTTTAGATATTAGTTTATAGATGCTCCTTGATATTTGGATTGTGTAGCTATTTCATAGTCTAAAATCAACTAGTGTTTAGTCTTGCACCTCCCTGAGTTCGACCCGTATGTGCTATGATGCCGTTCACTTGCGATTTTAAAATAAAACCCTAACACATATCCAAAGCACACGTCGTTCAAACCGCATATATGCACATCCAAAGAATATGTTTGTACATCCAAAAAGATGTCTGCACATCGAAAAAATATATTTCTATATCGTTCAAAATATATATTTGCACATCCAAAGCCTATATTTATTACTAATCTGCTAAAAAGGGAAGGTTCTTTCCTAAATGTACTCATCTTTTCTTGCTTTTCTTAATCATAAACTTTATGATTTGCTTTTTGATTGTTCTAGAAATTATTGAGTCATGTTAGTTGAATATGTACTATGTAGTAGATTTTAATTATGAATATGTAGTACATGTTTGATTTTGTTTGGAAAGAAAATGACTTTTATTAGATGTATGGAAGTTACTTTTGATATTATAAGGAGGTTTTTTTTTAACTCTTGGGGACCTCAAAATCTAATTTAGTACAGGGTCGCTAAATTGATCGAGATGGCCTTGTATATTTTTGCACATCCAAACTGCATATTTGCACATCCAAAAAATATGTTTGCACATCCAATAAGTATTCTTGTACTTCCAAAAGGTATGTTTACACATCCAAAACATGTATTTGCATATTCAAAAACTATATTGGTACATTCAAATTTCATATTTGCATATCGAAGACTATGTTTGTACATTCAAAATGTGTTTTTGCACATCTAAAGAGTATGCTTACAGTTTACATATCCAAAGATATACTTGCACATCCAAAATGTATTTTTGCACAACCGAATGAGCAAATCAGCAAAATTCAAAGATATACAACTCGATGTACCTACCCCTAGGTATATATATAATCCGATCAAATCCGCAAAAGTAACTTAAAAATGAGCAATCAAATTCGCATAAATAAGCAAAGTTAATTTTATTGAACAAAATGCAACTTTGAAATAAGCAAAAATTATTTTGAAATGAGAAAAGTCAATTTTTAAATGAGCAAAAACATACTTGAAAGACATTTAAAATGAGCAAAATTTGGCTTCGGGTGTCCCTAACTCTACATACACTCAGCTGGACATTAATAATTGCGATTCAGCAAGAATGTTACCTTTAAAATGCCTCTAGTAAAATTTTAACTCATAACTTTAAAGATTACACAAGCTCCAACCACTAGACTATGTTACGTTTATTACAGAAAATGAGCAATTACTATTACCTCTTCGTTTCAACTTTTTTTTCCCCAAGAGCAATCAATTTTTGTTATATTACTGGTAGTGGTGTCAAAACAGGTTCTCAAACAGGTTCTGGGTATACCCACGGCGAACCAGGTCAGACCCGGACAGTTCAGGATTCTGACATTCAGTGTCCCAGGTCGTGATTAGTCAGGTTTTGTTCAATTGGGTCGATCACATTTGAATCATGGTATTGCTTAGGGTCTGGGACAAGTCCGAGCGTTTCATTTACAAGTCGATATCCATTACCGTGTATGATCGCCTATGGACATTTTTTTACTGGGTTTGCGCATGTCGTATTTGGGTTTCATGTACGCTTGGGTAGAGTCAAGTGTACTCGGGTTGAATTACTAATGACCATAGTTCGATCATTGTGAAGCATCAGGTCCATTCGCTATTGAACGCCAATTCAATTTCGGTTAACTCCTGGTCGGTCATCTTGATTTTTTTATGGATTTTGTAAACGAATTATATTATTAGAAGTATTAAGATCGACATATATATACATATGTGTGTGTGTGCCATAAATATATGGATGATAACGAAAAACTAATAAAAACACTATATTGTTTACCGTGATGTTTAGTGTATTCTCTTAGTCAACTCTTATTTCGGCTAATCAACTGCGTAAAACCACTCTAATGAGTAAAGGAGTAGAACGACTCTTCATATGTTCTATTATTATATATTATAACCAACGACAATAATAACGAGTAGACGATCAATTCCAAGCTTTATATAAATGATTTATTATTATAAGCATTATGATTGATATATAAGTTTGTAAATAGCTATGATGATAATGAGAATAATAATAATGATAATAACAATAATAATAATAATAATTATAATAATAATAATAATAATAATAATAATAATAATAATAATAATAATAACAATAATAAACATAAAGTGATGATGATAATAATAATAATACATATAATAACAGTAATAGTAACAATGCTAACAATAGTAATAGTAATACAAATAAGAAAACGAATACTAACAATAACAATAACAATAACAATAACAATAACAATATAAATACTAATAATAAATAATAGTAGCAACAATGCTAATAATAGCAATAACAATAACAAAAATAACGTGGTATATATGTATTATGTTGTGTTTATATATGATAAAGTATAAACAAACTATTTTATCAATATGTTTAATCATTTTAATATAAAATTTATCAAAATAATTGTAAAACCAATCTAATACTCTATTGATTATAAATTAATATAACGACTCTTGATATGTTATAATACTATAACAAATGACAATCATATGTTTATAACTACGATTTATATGAGGCCTAAGTGATTGTAACGAGGGTTCTTATGTTGTACAATAATAATAAACATAACAACAGTTTATATAAATGAGTTAAGTTACTAAACTAATACTTAGATTATTGGCTAATGGCTTATTGCATTTATGTGTTACTCCAACAGAGTTTATAATTAAACAATATACATAAAGTCACTAATGATCAATCATCAAACGATTAAGTCAAATCAACTTGTGTGAACATTCGGTTACAAGTTTATCTTACTAAAATCCCAATTTTTTCGATGCTTTCTAAAATCCTAAATTCTTAAAAATCAAAATCAAGAAGTTGATTGTTAACAAGGTTAATCTACCATAAGCCAATAAGTTAATAAGTACTTACTGCAGAATAACTTGTTAACAACCATATAGTAACATAGCACGTAGTCACTTACTCACTTAGACCTATTAAATTAGTAATTCACTAACTTGTTAGTTGTTAATTGTTACTAAGTGCAAAAATACTAATTAATAATTAATTAGTAAAGTGATAACATATTAATGATATTACAAAGTTAACACAATAACATGTTAGCATTAAACTAATCCCTAATCACCACATCTAACATGTTCGAGATCGGCTCGAGACGTCTCGACTCGAGTTCGGGATCGGCTCGAGACGTAAGCGAGCCGAGTCTGGGCCTCCATAAGTTCGGCTCGAGAGTTTGTGAACAAGCTCGAAACCATTTTAGATAATTTTTATGTAAGATTTAATGTCTCACATCGACATAGAAGGTGAATAACAACCTTATTTTTTCTATAAAATCTTCCTACCTTTCAAGATACTTCATGTTAGATTATGTCTTAATTATATTGTTGGACTATTTATGAAGTCTTTCATTTGTGCAATTAACTAATTTAATCATTTCAAAATTATGTATATAAACATTGAAGACATTACAACTGTCAAAATAAAATGAGAAGACATTACAAAGGTGCGTGGCGCAGCACTATACTTTAGTGGGTTTTGCTTGTTGCAGCAAATTGATACAGTATATTACAAATTAAAAAAAATTGCAGCAAATTGATTGTGAAGTCCAACGTTTTTCTGGCGAGTTTTGTTTGTTGTTGGAGTTTTCATACGTCCCACATCGGTGAGAAAGCAAAGAAAGAGATGAAGAGGGTGTATTAAAAAGGCACACGGATAACATTGGTGCTATAACAAATGGAAGTTGGGTCTAGTATATTCAGTGGGCCTAACTATTTAATTTCCATAGTTTAAAGTTTGGCAAAGTTATGTTCGGCTGTATTTTTTATCAAAAGCTTGATGAATAAAAGTTATGTTGAACTTTTTTTTTAATATTTGAAATTTTTTGCTTTTTTGAGCCGAGCCTTAAGCCAAGCTTGGAATTGAACCTTTCGAGCTCGAGCCGAGCTGAACCTCAACCATTCTCGAGCTAAGCCTGGACATGTTTGGGATCAGTTAATGGTTAACTAATCGTAATTTCATGTTACCTTTTACCTTAGCAAAACATTCCATATTTCAACTTTATAATATAATAGTGACATAGTGTAGTTGTAGACTTGTAGTTATTTGGTTAGAAAATCACTCGGTCAAGTCATAAGTTATTAATCATAATGTTAAGTTCACTCTAATTTTAGTAAAATACTCGCATCTTTCAAGTTATTATATCTTATAATAATAAGTTTAATAAAAAAAATCAAAGTAAAAATAATCGACTTGTGAATTCGAGTACAATTTGATCTAGAAAATAATAAATTAGTTTGGTTACAAAACAATTTTGGTTGAGTTAAGTTCAGTTTTTAATTAAAATATGTCAAGTTCAACTCAATTTTTGTTCAATTTAGTTTTAGCAAAAATAATTTACAATAATTGAATTTTAATAATTTTGTGGGGTTTATTCGTCGTTCGAATTGATTGGTTTGAAAAATTGGATCAAATAAGTTATTTAATCTAGTTAACATGAATTATAGTTGAATTCGGGTTGATCATAAATAAATCGGGTTGAACTTGATATTTACTGGGTCTAGTCAGGTTTAATGTTAATATCTGGTTGGGTTACAGTCAAGTTCGGGTTTGAATGCAGGTATGTGTGGTCAGGTCAGAATATGATATTGTCGGGTGCCTTGGTCGGTGCAGGTAATCCCATGTTTCGGTCAGGTCTGGGGACTGACCCTCACAAGTCGAATCAGGTTCAAGTCAGGTCAATATCAGGTTGACCCAGCGGTCAGATTTGTTTCTGACACCACTAATTACTGGGGCATGTGTTTCATGCCGAAACCCATGTAGGTCCGCTTATGTTAATGGGATGACTAGATCCATTTGCGCAATTATATTGGTGACTTTGATATCTGCGCAAAAATTTATTAGCTCCTCACTTTGATGCATTTTTCATGATCTTCACTTAAAAACTCTACATTTGCCGCCTTTAATTTGGAGGGGAAAAAAACATATGGAAGAGAAACAGAAGGTGGTTTTACATGGAATGTGGGCAAGCCCTTTCGTTAGATGGGTGACGATTGCCCTTAATAGTTAATATCAAGGGCATAACCTACGAATATGTTGAAGAAAGCATGACAAAAAAGGGTCAATTGCTACTTGAATACAATCCAGCATACAAGAAAGTCCCTGTGCTTGTCCATGATGGGCACCCTATTGCTGAGTCATTAGTCATCGTATGTTATATTGATGAAACTTGGAAGGGTTCACCTCAGCTCTTGCCACAAGATCCTTACTCACGATCTATGGTGCACTTTTGGGCAGATTTCATGCTGAAGCAGGTACACTCTATTAGTTTTAACTAGACCAGACTCGTTGGAAGTGAGGTTACCTTACTCCCAAAGTGTCACTAGTATATACTCCTTACGTTTCTTTTTAATGGTTACACTTTGAGTTGACACTATTTACAATTTTATATTTGAGTATTATTTGTGATTAATGGGTAAGGAAAATATAGTAATGTGAGATCTTGTTTGATTTGCATTGATATGTACTTTTCGAATATCAACTTTATTTTATAATTTTACAAATGCAAATTTAGGGATATTAGTGTTCAAACATTTATATTGACAAGTGTAAAAGGTAAATTGTAACTATTGAAAAGAAACAAATGGAGTAGTGTTTAATATCATAACCTTGAAGTTAGAAACCGCTGGACAAAGCCTTACTTGGTACTTTAGATATGAGTTTGATTATGTGTATTAATGTGCCAAATGCCAATTGGTAAAATGGCATAGTAGTATTTATGTGAATAGTAAAATGCCAATTAATATGAAGCGAAAGTATAACAGTACTATTAATTTGAAAAAATAGTACTAGCTCTTTGAGTTTTTGTTTAATTCGTTGTTTTAGTTTGACTCTCACAGTTGCTGATGCAAAATTTTGACTGGTAGTATTCTAGACAAGCTATATGTTAGAACTATATAAAGTTGATATTTTGAAAATATACATTAAGACATATCCAACATCTTACACGATAATAATCCGTACTATGGTTGATTATCTCATAATATGGATTATTCCTAATAATCCCAACAATTTGGGGTGTTTTTTCAAAATAATCCAGTGACTTGAAAAAACTGATTTAAAATGTCTAAAAATGATGTATCAAACTCTAGTCGGCTAGATAAAGGGGGAGACACAAGAGGGGAGCGAGAAAACTGAAAAAACAAACAGAAAAACAACTAATTAAATGCGTTACTGGACACTTGAGATTATTTTGGGAAGACTACCCCCATGATTGCAATTTGTAATTGAAGGTGCAGGTTTTTCACCTAAACTTATATAGCTGAATATTAGACTTAATTGCACCCAATCATGAGTCATCATTTTACCTAATTGGATTTCATCTATGATCAATCCTTATTAGAATTGATTAGCTCTCAAACTTATTTCTTTTATCTGAAGAGAACACACCTTTAAACAAAGATATCTAGATTTTTATTATATGCGTAAAAAAAAAATCTTACGAGTATAAAACTCACTATTTACTTTCCCGAATCTGCCGCTTGATGTGAATAAGCCAACATGATCTTAAATTTTCCCTCAGATACTGTCTCTCTCTTAGATCACTCTGCCCGGCCCAAAGACTATTCATGTCTTGGAGGGCCATCATCTAGAACCACGTGTTTCTTGCATCTCTTCGTGTTGATTGTGGTTGATCATAGCCCTAGTCATACTCCTCGTGTAACCACCAATAGAAGCATTATTATTTGTATTCACCCTAAGAGCATGGTTAGCAATGTCTTTTTAGATCATCAAATTGTGTCATGAGGTGTGACCTAAAAATCATAACCTTTCATTCAAGATTTTTTAATGATCTAACTGACTAATTTGGTCATGCCATGACAAAATGTCATTTAAATCATTCAATGATGATCTAAGTCATGGAATGACTAAGGCCCTGTTCTTTTGAATTTATTTTAGCTGAACTGAACTTATTTTGTTTTTGCTTAACTGAACTTATTTTTGCTAAACTCAACTTATTTTTACTTATTTTTGCTGAACATAACTTATTTTTGCTAAATAATAATAATAAATAATAAATAATAATAATAATATTAAATAATAAATAGTAAATAGTAAATAATAAATAGTAAATAATAAATAATAAATAATAAATAATAAATAATAAATAATAAATAATAAATAATAAATAATAAATAATAAATAATAAATAATAAATAATAAATAATAAATAATAAATAATAATAATAATTAATAAATAATAATAATAATAATAATAAATAAATAATAATAATAATTAATAATAATAATAAATAATAATAATAAATAATAAATAATAATAATTTTAAATAATAAATAATAATAAATAATAATAATGATAATAAATAAATAAATAAGAAATAATAAATAATAAATAATAATAATATTAATAACAATAAATAATAATAATAATAATTAATAAATAATAAATATTAATAATTAAAATAATAAATAAATAATAATTAATAATAAATAATCAATAATCAATAATAAATAATAATAATTATAAATATAATAAATAATAAATAATAAATAATAAATATAAGAAAAATAATAATAATAATAAATAATAAATAATAAATAATAAATAATAAATAATTAATAAAAATTAAAAAAAAATGATCAATAATAAATAATAAATAATAAATAATAATAATAATAATAAATAAATAATAAAATTTAATAAATAATAAATAATAAATAATAAATGATAAATAATAAATAATAAATAATAAATTAAAAAAATATTCAAATAAAAATAAAAAAATTAAATTAAAAAATAAAAAAATTAAATTAAATTAAAAAATTAAAAAATTGAAAAAATTACAAATTCATCGTTATTATAATTATAATATTAATAATAATAACAATATTAATTGTAATATTGAAAACAAAAATAATAATGACAACATTAATAGTAATACTTGAACTTATTTTTGCCGAACTAAACTTATTTTCTTTGAACCGAACTTATTTTTACTTATTTTTGCCGAACCGAACTTATTTTTACTTATTTTTTGCTGAAAATAAGTCCAAAAGAACAAGACCTAATTGAGAAAGTGAAGATGAGGCCCATATGCATAATGTATATAATTCGAAATTTATAATTGAAATATCTTAAAAACTACAAAGTAAAATCAAATAAATCACCAGTGGTCATAATTTTTTGAGTTTTATAAATAGACATCTATTTTGTTATATTTGGACACGTGTTTCAGTTATTTATTTTCTCTTTATATTTTATATACTTGAATTTTTATTTTGGAATGATGTTTTGTATTTCTTGTCATAAGTGAGGTTCATTTGTCAAAATGGGTGGTGGTGCATGATAAACTTTTGTAGGATGAGAGAAAACGTTGATAAGAGAGAGGAATGACATGTTTGTTTAGATCACGAGTGGACATACTCTAACCCTATTAAAAATTGCCTTGACTTAAAATAACTTGAAATCGATTAAAAAAGCCTATTTTTTGAAACATGGGTTTGAGACCATATACCCTAAAACGACCAAACTCGATCTATAATACCCCTCATGATTGCTTTAAAGGGATTTAGCGGGCTACTCATTCTAAAAGATGCATCTTTCTTTTAGGGAGCTTAATTCGTTAGTTACTCTACAATTAAGCGTGCTTGGCTGGGAGCAGTCTTGGAATGGGTGACTGTTAGGGTTTTATTTTAATATCGTAAGTGAACGGTGTCATAGCACATACAAGTCGAACTCATGGAGGTGCAAGACTAAACACTAGTTGAATTTAGACTATGAAATAGCTACACAATCCAAATATCAAGGAGAATCTAAACTAATAGCAAAATATGACAAACTCAATAAATATGATAATTAAAACACTAAGATTAAGCATCACCACTAATATGAATTGATTCAAAATATAACTCACATCCCAGTTATTCAATTAAAGTTTTGGTGAGATTGACATTCCCTTATGACTCGGTCATTCCTCAATACCTAAAGCTCACTTTCGTGATAGCAAAAGCCTAACTAACATGTATGTCTCCTATTTTCATGGCTTACACACATAATTAGAAGCATTAAGAACTAATGTCAAATAATTCCCAATTTTAGTTCTCACCTATTTTCACGGGAGAGTTCAAATCAATGACAAGATTATCTAAATCAAGACCCAACTTTTGTTGATGAACTGAATTAATAAAAATAACAATTTAGCATCAAATAAATATTCCTAATCTCAATTCCAACTTTCGTTGATGATATATAACTAGGGCTAAATCAAGATGCAAAATTGACAATAATAACAATCGCATCAAACCCTAAACATATAATTCAATAACATGGGAATTAGAGAAGAATTTACATGATCAATCCATACTAGGGCTCAACTCAATCCTAGATAAAAAGACTACTCACTAAAAAACACAGTTAAAATATAATAAAGAGAAGAGAAAAGAATAAAACTTGATTAATATTGCTTGAATGGAAGTTGAATCTTCAATCTTGAATCTCCAAAATAGCAATAGGAAAACTAGGGCAAATATGGAGAAACTAGAGAGAAAATCCTAAGAACCAAAATAAAGTGAAACTAGAATAATAGATAATAGACCATCTAACCTAATAAGAAATCTCTAATATAAAGTTAAATCTCCTAATACTAGTAGAAAACCAAGTTACAAGATAAGGAAGGCTAAATAAATCATTAAAGAGGCGGAATTAAAGTAATCCGCGCGCGCGTAAGAAGCCTCAGCAAAACTGGGCCAACTTCCGAAGCTCATATCTCTTAGAATATAGCTCGCTTTGGGCCGTGCAACCTATCGTTGGAAAACTCTTCAAGCCTACTTTACAATGCTGCTGGAATTATCCAATTATCAGCATCTAGTCAAAAGTTATGGATAAAATAGTGAACATGACTCGATTTCCACAAATCTTTCATTGAATTCCAACTCCAAATTAGCTCCAAATTACACTCAAATATGTTCACAACGATCCTCATCGAAGAAGCTTGTTTCCAATTGCTCCTAATTACTCAAGCTTGTCCAATAATACTCCAATTATGTTCTCAATACCTGAAATTCATCAAAGAATACCAAAAACGCACAAAAGAAGTATTTCGCAGATTAAGTAATAGTATGCAATTATGAACTATAATGCACCTAAATGTTCCTAAAATGCATCCTAAATGTACCTAAAACCTATATAAAAATGCGATACATCAGTGACCTCCTGGGAAGTTTCTCAGGGTGCACATAAGTGAGGACAAAATGCGCCGGAAGAACTTGTGTTAGTTATTGTGGACAGTTGTTGGCCCTGGATGCGCATTGGTGACAATATACTCGACCCCAGATCGTTCGGGTGTTACAAATGGTATCAGGCCGAATATTAGGAGTCCACAGGCGCCTAGTGGGGGGATTCTGGGGCTGCATTGTCATAAGTAACGACCCAGAGGTCGTCATGCCGAATATATGGAGTCTCCGACGATCAGTTTTCAGGTTGGGGGCGACCCACAGGTCGTTGTGGCCGAATATATGGAGTCCTCAGGCGCAACGAGGACGACACTGTCCTCAAGTGGGGTGTATGTAATACCCCTCATGATTGCTTTAAAGGAATATAGCGGGCTACTCATTCTAACAAGATGCATCTTTCTTTTAGGGAGCTTAATTCCTTAGTTACTCTACAATTAAGCGTGCTTGGTTGGGAGCAGTTTGTGATGGGTGACCCAATGGGAAATTTCTCAGGGTGCACATAAGTAAGGACAAAATGCGCTGGAAGAACTTGTGTTGGTTATTGAGGACACAGTTGTTGGCCCTGGATGCGCATTGGTGACAATATACTCGACCCCGGATGGTTCGGGCGTTACACGATCAACTTGAGAAGAAAGTTGGTCAAATTTAATCCAAATGGATTCTAATTAACGAGACCCATTGTTTTTCTAGGTTTATACTTGAACTTTGATGAGTTTTAGTTTTGAACTTTGGAAAAAAACAATGTTAAAATTGTGCTTGTTTAAGTAATAATGTTTAACATTGTATTTGTATGATATCGTATTAGGATAATTTATTACTTTTATTTTGGTGTTTTAGTAGACAATACTGCTAAATCAAATTCAACCTATCAGAACCAACTCAACCAAAAATGTAAGCTAATGGTTGGAATCTTAGGAAAAGTTTTATACTTTATCATGCCCCCTCACGTGACTTTGATACCATGTGAATTGTCAAAGGACCAACTCAACTAAAAGTTTAAACTAATGGTTGGAGTCACATGAATAGTTTTATACTCTATCACAACCAATTGTCCTTTGATAATTATGAGTTGTTCAAGTTACAAGCATTTGCATATTTGTATTATGCCTACTCATATATACAATATAGCGAAATTTGTCATAAACAACCTTTTAAAAACCACTTTTTACGAGAAACAACCTTTTAATTTTTCTGGCAACTTCAGACCTTAAACACAATTTTTTTTGTTGGAAACAACCTTATGTCGGATTCCGACGTTGACCAAACGGGATTCCGGTGTTGGCCGACGTGTGCGAGGCACATGGCTCTTTTTTCCTATTTTCTTCCCTTTCCCTCCAATTTCTCCAAACATCTTTCTCTCTCCTCCTACCCCAGTTCACTCCTTCCCCTTCTCCTCCTACCCAGGCTCCGATTCTGGGTTCCGGCAAGCTCCAACCACGACACCATTAAACACCACACTCACCATTCACTTCACTCACAAACTCGCCGGTAATCTCTCTTAATTTCGCTCAAAAACGCGACCCAAAGAAACCCCAAAAATTCCCCTGTTTTCCTCTACCTTCTCTATCCTCTGTTTCGACCCCTCTGCCGGCCCACCACGACCTTCTGACCACCTAGTAAACCACTGCATCACCACACCCCAGCATGTCGTGTCATTCCCCGACCACTCCTAGTGTCCTAGAACTGCAGCCACCGCCAGTTGGCGGCCCTGCTTCCTCTCTCTCAATCTCTTTATCTCGTGCCACCAACCTGCGCCACCAACCCTGCTCTAAGCTTCGCCGCCGCATAGCAGAGGTATTGTTGGTGGTCGATGGGTTTCGATGTTGGTGGTGGAGGTGGTGTGGTTGACGTTGGTGGGTTTGGGGTTCGGTGAAGAGAGAAACAGATTGTGTGGGGTGGTTCAGAGTGGGGTGGTTGGGGGTGGGGTGGTTCAGGTGGGTGGGGGAGGGGTGGGGTAGGGGCTGAGGCCGAGGTGAGGGTGGTTCGGGTGGGTAGGGTGGGGAGGAGGGAAAGGGTTCAAATGGAGCAAAACACGAGTCACGTGCAAATCACGTGGATCGACTTATGTGAGTCAACGCCGGAATCCGGCTGGTCAACGTTGGAAAATGGACTAAGGTTGGTTCCAACAAAAAAATTTATGTTTAAGGTCTGAACTTGCCAGAAAATTTTTAAAAGGCTGGTCCTCGCAAAAAGTGGTATTTAAAAGGTTGGTTCTAACAAATTTCGCTACAATATATCTATTTATTACTCATGCTCAGTATGAAAACTGAAACCACGCTTTTGACCTGTTTGAAAAATTCCCCAACTACATAATCTGCACTGGTCTTAAATAATGTTAAGGTTGTTTACATTTGTCAAAAGAATTCTAATTATCATCATTTGAGCATTAGATTTTGTTAATAATAAGCTCTTGTATGTAACATTAATTAGTGTACATAAATTGCTACAGCTTCACATGTCTCTCAGAAAGCTTGTAGCTAGTAATTATGAAACAGAAGAAAAAAAGTGCATCGTGGAATTCCAAAAGAACATGAACATTTTGGAACAAAACGTGGAGATTATATTTCCATGTGACGTACCTTCCTGTGCTGAAGATATGGGCATGTTAGACATGTTACTTTCTACTTTGCCAAACGCCATCTACGCCATTGAAGAAGCTTTGAATGTGACGTTAATGGAACCTAAAAAATATCAATCGACATTCTCAAGGATGGAAGCTCTTTCTCGCCTTGCTGTAGTAAAAGACACGGCCCCACCTCAGGAAAAGTTGGTCAGATTTTTCGAGCTTATAGGCATTTTTATTGCGATAAAAAGTAGAGAACCTCATTGTGTTAGTACTTAATTAGTACGCCTAGTACCTTAATAATCTAAGAGTGACATTGTTGTCCTTCTAAAGTATTGATGAATTATGTCGTTAGTAGGCCTACTGGCGGATCTTGGGCCAAATAATAATAAGGTCAAGTTTTGAATCTCCAACTTCTAGATTAAAACTAGTATTTTGGTTCGGGAGATTCCCCGGGTTAGTCTCAAAATCAAATATTTATCATTTATAAATTTCATAATTGATTTTATTAGCTTATCGTAATTTCTTGTCTAGTGCGAGATTGGAAAATGGACGTTATGACATGATAAGTTGTTTAAGAAAAAAAAAACTTCTAAGAAATTGGGGATAAAAATAACAATCGCGATGGAATTGGGTTAATAGAATGTTATTACTTAATAGAAGTGTTAGAGATCAAAAAACTTGTCTATATCTTTATAATTACACATAAATGTAAGACTTTATTATGTTTAACTTTGAAACATTAAGCATTAATTGAAGTGGATTAGTGGTTAAACTCTCACATTTCATTTTAAAGGTCATGTATTCGAATCCTAGTAACTACACATTGTTAATATTTTTAAATGAGATTATAAACATGTGTGTTAGAAGCTTGAGAAGAGTATCACTTGACACAGTTTATTTGATAGGAACACCTTTTCATATATTTGTATAGATTGAATGTTTTTCATTATGCTACGTGATTATATAAATAAATTTCGTACAAAATATCTATTACGTATATCTAATGATACTTACTAAAATTGTAGTTAGCCCGATTGATTACCATGCATATTGGCTACCGAAATTGGCCTTATAGAGTACTCATAGATGGAAGTAAATAACAATTAAGAAGCCATGCATGCATGTCCAATTAAGTATGGCAATATAGCAGATTAGAAGTATTATTGTATAAAGATAGCGCTGACTAGTAATTAAAGCAGCCAGCGGTAGAAAAGCAAATTAAAAGCAATGAGTACATAATCAGCTCATATGCTGAAAAGTGAGCACTAGTGCACGGATTGCAAGTTTTATTTAGTACTAATATTAATACTGCACCGTACGTGATTATATGTTTGGGATTATCATTGATCAACCCCAAAGTACGTCGACTCGGATATTTCCGTACATTCCATGAATGAAACCCTGAGAAGTTTGACCAGATTGTCCGACTGGAAAGACAACACTGCCGTTTGCAATCTCATCGTCGTTTGGAAGAGGATCATAATCAAACAAGTTTGCAGTAATCTGGACGGCAGTCGCAGCTGAAGGCACATTCACCTGCGGCATTTCAAGGGGGATGTTTTGGCCAGGGCTGACCGAAACATAGCTATTCCTGTCCCTATTAAAAAGTTGAAACTGTGACCCGATGCCGAATTGACCAAATATAGTTCCATAAACCTCAGCAGGATCTTCTCCATCTCCATTGATCAGCACAATACTAATCGTAGCTTGAACATTGTCATTGAATCTCACCTTCACCTCTTTATATGCTTGATTGTTTGCCATCTTTACTTATCTTCGTTCTCCTACCAGTACGTACCTAAGCCTAAAATGATGCAAGATCTACGATTAGTACCCCCAGTCAACTATGCTTTTTCCATCACATATATATATATATATATATATATATATATATATATATATATATATATATTAATGTCTAGTAGGAAAAAACTTATATAATATACTTATATATCTTTAAGTTGATTATAACTTAATTAATATGTAACAATGAGAAATCATCAAATTACAATCTTCATTCTCGTACCTTGCTAGTTAAGAGTCAAAATTAATGGTGGACGTACGAATGAATATGGGATATAATGCATTATCAGCTATTACTATATATGAACAAGGAGATCATGGTACTTACCTTAATTTTCAAGTGCTTCTATGTACTCCAACTGGCTCCTTTGCAAAAATGACATTGCTTGAGAAGCTTTATATAGTGACCCAACTAGTCCTTTTTTTTATTTGGGTGTGACAAGGACCCAACTTACATTATTCGATGCTGTTGATAATGGTGAATCCATATCTTCTTCTTATCTTCTAATGTGGGTGTGGGGGTTAGTTAGGCCTCATGGAATTCTATTCTCCGGGCCTATCACGATTCCCACATGTCTATTAACTAATACATATTTATTTTTATTTTTTTAGAGAGAATACTAGTGATTGGCTAAGAGTCAAGAGACATCTCATACATGTCATGTATTAGTATAAATACGTCTCATACATATATTCCCTTATTTCCCTCCTACTCTCAAGCGTTGACCACAGTAGATAGACCTAGCCGACCGCGAGAGGTGTTGGTCCCAAGATAGTCCTTCTTCTTACCAAGTGGTTCTCAGGGTGGGGGGCAACGATAGGTTAATTTATTAAATAATATTGAATTTTTCTAGAAATCAAAAGAAAGCTAAAATATACTTCTATAAGTTTCAACACCTTTCTAGGAATCAAGGTTGGCCTAATTGGTTGGAGGGCCTTCTTCCACCGTTGTGACAAGGGTTTGATTCTTACCTCTTGCAAAGTGGGATCCCCAATTTCCCCTCCATTTGTGCAAGAGATATTCATCTTACCTTAAAAAAAAAAGTTACAACACCTTTTCAAATACGTGTAGCTAGACTTCGGGTAACACCTGGGGTTCTTTGGATTCCTCTATTTCAAAATATACTTGACACACTTTTTCGGGCATCTTGCCAATATATAAATTTAACTTTTGATATCTCTAATTCTCTACGAAAAAAATTTATAAAAAGTTGAGATTCTGAGAGTATATATCGAGATAAATCTAACAAAATCCCATATGACTATATTTTTGCTTACGTAAAAAATACAGAATACGGTCAAAGGAGAGTGTGTGAATAGTGCAAAAGTTAAACCGTGCGTGCCATCTATTTTGAAACAGAGGTAATATATGACAAATCCAAATTACGGATACAGCGATGAATGGATCTTTTTCTTTAATTAATTTAAAAAAATTGTCGTCATTTATTATAACATGTTGTTTCGAAAATTACATTGGTCTATTCTTGTGACCCATATCATAGACGAGTTAATCGTTGTTATACATTAAAATTAATATAGTTTGTTATCTATAAATTTTTATATTCTTCGGACCTGTTCTCCCCAACTTATTTTCTGTTCAATTTCAGTTGCAATCAGTTCAGTTCAATTCAGTTTAGTTCAGTTTCTAATTTATATCTCTGATAATAAAACAATGATAATTATTATTATAATTACAATTACGATTATTTTATCATTAAGGTTATTATTATTATTATTATTACTATTGCTTTTACTATTATAATTATTATTAATATTAATATTAATATTAATATTAATATTAATATTAATATTAATATTAATATTATTGTTATCTTAATATTGCTAATTATTATTTTGCTAATTCTCTTTTTGCTATATGATTTTGTTAATTATATTGAAATGATAATTCAAGCCTAAGAAGTACACATTTCAATAATATTTGTCATTGCTAATTCTTTTTTTTTTAATTCTTATTTATTATTATCATTCAATAGTTTATTATTTTTACTAGTTAATATTTTATCATTATTATTATATAATTTATTATTATTATTTAAGAACTTCTTATTATTTTATTTAATAACTTTTTATTATTAATTTATTCTTAATTAAATAATATTTTTATTATTATAATTATTATTAAATATTATTAAATATTAACATATTATATTATTAAAAACTATTATTATCATCAATTAATGTTATTATATTATATTATATTATATTATATTATATTATATTATATTATATTATATTATATTATATTATATTATATTATATTATATTATATTATATTATATTATACTTCCTCCGTTCGTTTTAAATGAAACGTTTGCTTTTTCACGCAGCCCAACGCGCTTCTTTAATCACTAATATCTTTAGTTGTGCACACGTAAAAAATATAAAAAAGTTATAATTTGATAGTATGCATCGAGATTAATCTAACAAGATCCCACTTGACTATGTTTTTTTATATAATAGCGATAGATTGGAGTCAAAATTGATCAATGAATAGTGTCATTTCACACAATATTTTATTTAAAACAGAACGTTGGAAGTATTATATTATATTATATTATAATAATATTGTTATTACTATTTTATTTATAAATTAATGATAGCTAAATTATTATCATTACTATTAGTTATAATTTAATTCAGTTCAATTCTGTTCAGTTCAGTTGCAATCAGTTCAGTTCAATTCAGTTGTTTTATGCAGAATAGAACAGGCCCTTCAAATGAAATAAAGGAAAATTTGTCAGAAACCACATTTTATAGAACAACTTTTTTGTGAGAAACCACTTTTGTAAATATTTGGGCACCAAACCTTTATTAAAACTTTTTTGTGAAAAACCACCACTTGTCAGATTTGAAAATTAATTTAAATTCTCCGTCCGTTGACGATCATGTGCAATTTTTTCCTTACTTAGCTTCTTCCTCCATTAATTTCAGCCACCAACATTACCATTACAATCCCTTACTGCTATAGCGCGCCATCATTGTCGATAACTGCACACATAACCATCTCTTCTTCATGCACGAGTAACCCCTCTTATCTATTGATATAAATATGTATGGATATAATAGTGAGTAACCGGATAAACGATCTTTCAAGCACGTATTATTATTTATTATTTCACTAGGAACACTACAAGAGGGGGGTGAATTGTATGTGTAGAAATAAACATAACTTTTTGCGGAATTATAAAACTCAAACAAAGAAACAAGCTAAAGGAACACAAGGGATTGTTACGAGGAAAAACTTCTTGGGCCCAACAAGAAGAAACAACCTCGACCACTAGGGATTTTAAACTCAACACTGTCACTAATTAGGCCAAACAACTTTATTACAACCTAATTCTACTCACGGGCTACACCTTGAGTTCCTAAACTCAAGTTTCTGAACAATTGTTCCCTTAACAGTTGTTCCTCTCAACTTCACTTGAAGTTTTCTCACTTTAACTCGCTTTACTCAAAGCTTTCTCTCTTACAAGACTTCACTCAAAATCCCCTTACCCCAAAAACCAAAATACAATAATCAATAAACTTAGTGGAATTAGAGTAAGAAGGCAAATAACAAATGGCTTTTATGAGAGAATGAAGGCACTGACACTTTACTTAGTTAAACTCACTAATTCACTTGGTCAGACACACATTGAAACTTAATTAGACATAAGTATTTATAGCAGTGATTACTTAGAACGTGGGATTAAATCATGTTCCTCAACTAGAGGAACACGTTCCTTTTGACACCCATGATCTCCACGATATATGTTAAACGTATGTTATGGAAATTTTCCTGCTTTCTTAAATTTAGCAACCGCTTATGCAGTAAACTAAAAATCTGATTAAAATGTATTTTAATTAATAAAACCAAAATTAAATCCTTTTATCAAAATATTATCTTTAAAAATATTTTCCTTAAAACCGAAAAGGATTTTTATTATCTAATAAAAATAAAATATTTGATCAAAGGGTGGTCTATAGATGGAAACCTACTCTACGTACCAGTTAAAAGGGTTATGGGCATAATAAGGAAGCATGTGTGAAGAAAACTCAGACAAAAAAGGTGTGGGTTGCTAAGAAACAACCTGTTTCAGTGGTACCATGCAGAGATTTCAACTAAGGCTGTGCCACCAACTAATGTTCAATCTGATGGAAGGCACGAGAATGGTGTAATTACTACTCAGACAGAAGGTTTAGTCATTGCTCCAAAGCCTGTTGGTGAGGTAATTGTGCCTACTCCTACTAGGAATAAATTTGATGTTTTATCTGATGCTAGCACTGTTGATTTGTTCTATGATGTGGAGCAACACTTGGATGTTGATGTGCAATGGTTGAACTCCCCTAGCCAACATGGATAATATCATAGTCTGGAATATTAGGGGATTGAATAGGCATGCTAAACAGATAGAGATCCGGAATTTGATTGCTGGTCGTTATGTTAAACTATTCAGTCTCCTAGAAACTAGAGTAAAGATTCATAGGATGGGAATGCTTTATCAAACTCTGCTCTGGTGGGTGCTTTACAACTAATAGTTGTATAGTGGATAAAGGAAGAATTATAGTAGGATGGAGGCCTGAGGCTTTTCAAGTGTCTATTTTACATGTCACTGCCCAGCTTATTCATTGTAAGGTGGACCCAGTTGGGACTTGCCCTTAATTTTATTGTTCCTTTGTATATGGGTACAATGATATGGGAGGTAGAGAAGATCCTTGGAAAGATTTGTGTCATTTGAAGATTGATAATCCATGGGTTGTCCTTGGGGATTTTAATAGTGTTTTGAATCTTGATGAAAGAGTAGGTGCACCTGTGAGAATGAATGAAATTCAGCCTTTTAGAGAGTGTGTGGGGCATTGTAATTTGGCTGATGTCAAGCACACTGGAAGGTTTTTCACCTAGACTAATAAACAGGAGGGTAGTAATAGAGTGTTCTCTAAGATTGATAGAGCCTTGGCCAATGATCAACGGTTGTCCTGTTATGAAAATGCTGAGGTATCTCACTTACCAGAGGGTTATTTTGACCATTGCCCAAGCATGCTTTGTGTGTATCCAGATTTGGGAGGAATGAAAAAACCTTTTAGGTTATCTAATATGTGGGTGAATGCTCCTAGATTCATGGAAATTGTGCGAGAATGCATGGAGTAAGCAAGTTAGGGGTTGCACGATGTATCAAGTCTGCCAAAAATTTAAGGGTTTAAAGGATGAGCTGAAAAAGCTAAATAAGGAGGGGTTTTCAGATGTGCAAGCAAAAGCCACTCTAGCATACCAGAAGATGATTACTTTGCAGCAGTTGATGCATAATGATCCTAGTAATATTATTCATAGCACAAATGAAAAAGTGGGAGCTGTGAATATAGAGATACTTTAGCGAACTATGCTAGCTTTTTAAGGCAGAAGTCAAAGGTGCAATGGATAGATCAAGGTGATGATAACACCAGGCTCTTCCATCAATCTCTTAAGGCTAGAAGAGTCATCAATAAGATCCATTCTATTAAGAATGGACAGGGAGAAGTGGGTGAACAACGAGAAACAGATCCAAGAGGCTTTTGTTGGGTATTATACAGAGCTGTTGGGTAAAGAATTCACACAGAGATGTGAAGTGAAGAGGCAGATTATTGAGGAGGGGCCTATGCTTGCTGAAGATCACCACAGGCTTTTAGAGTGTAATTTCATTAAGGATCATGTGAGAAAGGTGCTGATGTCTATTCCTAACAACAAGGCACCGAGGATTGGATGGATTCAATAGCTTTTTCTTTAAGCAAGCATGGGACATCATAGGTGATGATATTTCTGCAGCAGTTTTGGACTTCTTTCACACTGGGAAATTGTTAAAATCTTTAATTCTTACCTCAATCACTTTAATTCCTAAAGTGAAGAGTCCAGCCCATGTGAGTGATTACATGCCCATTGCCTGTTGTGCTGTCATTTATAAATGCATCACCAAGCTTCTCTGTGAAAAGTTGAGGCTTGTATTGCCTCATACTGTTTCAGAAACACAAGGAGCCTTTTTCACTGGAAGGAGCATCCTACATAATATTCTTTTATGCCAAGACATTGTAAAAATGTACAAGAGTAATCAGAAGCAAAATGGATGCTTAATGAAGATTAATATTCAGAAAGCATACGACACATAGTTTGCTGGGATTTTTTAGAGGATATGATGAAGATGTTGCACTTCCCTGAAAAATTTATCAAGCTGGTAATGATTTGTGTTACAAGCCCAACAGTCACTCTTATGTAAAATGGAGCACCAACTGGATTTTTTAATTCTAAGGGAGGGCTTAGGCAAGGTTATCCCATGTCACCATTGCTATTTATGTTATGCATGGAATATTTCACAAGGATAATGAGTTATGTAGGAAATCAGCCTCAATTCCAATTTCATCCAAGATACAAGTCTTTAGGATTAAATCAACTCTGCTTTGCAGATGATCTTATCCTCTTCTACAAAGGTGACTTTCCTTCTGTTCTCATGATGCTACGAGGCTTAAAACTTTTTTCAGCCTCAACAGGACTTGTTGCTAGTACTGCAAAATCAGTTGTTTATGGATGTGGAATGGATAGCCAGGAGATGCAAAGAGTGGCTGACTATTCGAGGGTACGAGTAAGGGGAACTCCTTTTTAGGTACTTAGAGGTGCCTATTAGTAATAAGAAACTTTCAGCTGCAGATTGTGAACAACTTGTTGAAAAAATGGTCTTGAGAATTCGAATCTAGAGCTCAAGCCACATTTCTTTTGCTGGAAGGAAGCAACTTGTCAATGCTATTCTTTTGAGCATCGGTATCTACCGGTCACAAATTTTTCTACTCCCTAAAAAAAAAACTTGAAGTAGGTAAACTCCATTTGCAGATCATTTTTATGGACTGGTACTTGTAATTCAGCTCAGACTGGGTATATTAGTTGGGAGGAGGTATGTTCTCCTAAGAACCAAGGTGGTCTGGGTTTCAGATATTTGATTCAATGGGATCAAGCTCTAGTTGGCAAGCAAGCATGGAGCATTGCAATGAAGGCTGGCAATCTCTGCGTAAAGTAGGTGCATGTAATGTATGTGAAAGAAAAAAATTGGCTTGAATTTACAGCTCCTGAGTCAGCTAGTTGGGCTATAAAATTCATTTGAAAAGTTAAAAATGACGTCTCAAGAGCTTGTGGAAGTGCATGGTTGATCGATCCTCAATTCATCGCAAAATTGTATAAAACTCTACACAACTCGAGTCAACGAAGGACTGGTGTAGAAATGTTTGGGATGCTCACAATATTCCAAAGCATAGTTTTATGGGGTAGCTTGCTATGCACCAGAGATTACAAACCAGAAAGAGGCTGCACATAATGGGGATTTGCCCTTCGATCAATGCCTATTGTGTGAAAATGGCACGAAGATCATGGTCACCTATTTTTTGAGTGCCGGTTCGGTAGACAATGCTTGCAGAGGTTAAAGCAGTGGCTTGGCATTAGAGCTACTTCTAACAACCTAACTAGACTCCTACAGTGGACTAACAGAAGATGCAAAAGCAGTAAGTTCCAGAAACAAATCATTAGGGCTTGTCTTATGGCCTTAGTGTACAAAGTTTGGCAAGAGAGGAATAATGCTTTGTGGAATATGCAAATTCATACTATAGATCATGTAATTAAAGATATTTAATACTCTGTTAGGAAGTGTAATGAGTCTAGACTTCCTAAAAAAATGAAGAATGTAGATGTAAACTGGTGGACTGAACTTTGTTAGTTAGCTGTTGTGTAGCTTGGTCTGTTTCCTAGTTTCCAGGATTGTTAGTGTGGTGTTGTCCTGTTTGGACTTAGTTTGTATAATTGATTGATCAATACAATTCTTTCTTACTTACCCAAAAAAAAAAAAAAAAAAAACTTTTCCTTAAAAATATTTTCCTTAAAATCAGATTTCTACTAAATAAAAATGGTTTCCTAGAATCTAGCATAAATCACTCAAGCATCATTATTTAACCGTTATACTTATTTACATATGTCTAGTTCCTTTAAAATAGTTAGTTCCCATAACTCAATATAACAGTGCCACTTTGTCTGTTCCTTACAGAGGAACAGACACTCATTCTCATCTTAAATTGACACAAAGTTCCTTATCAATTGTTACTCGCTCCTTTACATTGGAACAAGTAACAAAAAGCCTTGCTTTTGTCTTCTTGCTCCAATGTTTCTCCAGTATCAAATCTTTGAGCATCTTCACTTAGTCTTCAAAATCCAAACTTGATTTCTTCCCAAAAATATATACGAGTCTAGTTTCACCAAAAATAAAAACTAAATAAAACAAACTATCTCCCCAAGAACGGCGCCAAATTTTGATAGGCGTGTCGCGCACCTAACAAAAATAAATAACCTAACTAACCTCCTAACTATGTAGTAGGGTAAGTCAGAGTCGATCCCACAGAGAGAAAGTTGTTCTATGATTAGCCCTTAAATAATGGTAAGACTAAAGGAAATTAATATCAAGAATAATGGTCGTCGAATCAACTATACTAATCAATCTATAAATAAAAGACTCTATAGTTAAGTGTCCCCACTAGCATGAATTAATACAATAATAATTCCTACCCCAAACTAGTCAATTAAATGCTCACAAGGAAAATTACACCCTATAAAATACCATAAACCTCTCCCGAGTATCTATGGCTTCTCTAATATGCACTCAAGCCTACTCCCATGGAATCATGCAAATTAAAGACATTAAACGCAACACTATAACTTCCTAACAATCCATTCTACCTACTCCCGTGGAGAACTTCATGTCCTTAATTGAAATACCCAAATCCGTCAAAACCCAACTCCCGTTGTGATCAAGACAATGGAATCATAACAATACTAGTTATCCCTAATAAAGTATTGAAATATGCACAATCAATTAAGCAAGAACAATTCAACAATTAATTTGGGAATTTGAAGAAATAATCATGAATTAATTCATACTAGGCTTCAACTTAACCATAGATAAAAGAGCTACTCAAGCATAATTGAAATAAGTAAAGAAACTAGAGAAGAATAATTAAAATTCATAATAATAAACAAAGGAAAAGAAGGAGAAAAAAATACTTGAATTGATGGAAGAAAGGTAGAGTCTTGAAGAACAATAAAGATCTACAAGTTTCTCTCTATTACTTCTCTTTAAAAACCCTAAAAAGTGTCTACAATCAACTATATCCTGTCATTAAACAAATAAAATAGTATTTATAGCTTCCTAAAATAATAAAACCAACAAAATAGACCGCGCTACGGAGCAGACCAACACGGACGTGTCTATTATAACACGGACGTGCCTATTATAACACGGTCGTGTTGACCTGCTACTACATAAATATCCTACGATAGAAAAGATACTGCCTCGAAGAAATCAGAGTGACACGGGCGTGTCATAAGTGACACGGGCGTGTCATAAGTGACACGGACGTGTTGTTCTTTAATCGTCAGATTCTTCAGCTCAACTTTGAACAGCGATAACTTTTGATCCAGAGCTTTGTTTGGTGCATGTAATATATCGTTGGAAAGATCATCAAGTATAGTTTCCATCTCAGTTGGAATCACCTCATTATCAATTTTGTGTCAAAAGTTATGAGTAAAATGGTGCAGATGTGTCATATTTTGCACAAGTACACAAAGTCCTTTGTATCTTCTTCAATTCCAATCCGTTTTGGGCACATGGTGTATCGTTTTGAAGGTCATACAAGTGCCTTAATCATTATATCCTCAAATAGGAGTCCAAAGTACCTGAGATTACATCAAAAGACCAAACAACCCGTGAAAGCATCGTAGCTTATAAAAAGTGACCTAAATATGCATAAATGCAATGTAATGCTCTAATACTACATGAAAATGCACCCTAATATGCAACTAAATTATGTTAGAATATACACTTATCAAACTCCCCCAAGCTAAACATTTGCTTGTCCTCAAGCAAACCAAACCAATTCACAATGGAAGAGTAAGATGAACTTTTGTACAGGATTTATACGTTCAACCATTCAATCTTCAAGACATAAATTTTGGGCATATATGAAAGATATTATAATTATAAGATTAGACTAAGATAGACCACAAATCACACCTCATATAAATTCATGTAATTGCAATTTGACTCACCATGGCAAACCACAAACCTTCCCTCAAGCTAGACTCAATTAAACTCGATAAACCTCACTTTAGTCGAGCACACTTTCTCTCATATGTTTATAGGTTATCAAATTTCCACTCAAACATATACCAAATCAACTCGAATGAAGTATTTTTATTTAAACTTGACTATCGTCTCATTATCCACTTAAAATTGGCGAAAACATGCATATAGATCATGAGGACTTACAAAGGGTTGTAGTGTGGCTAAGGTAAGGGTAGGAAAATATTTGCGAATCTGGTGCTAAAAGCCAACTAGTGGAGAAAATAACACTTTAACATCTGTGGCCATTAGATGCAAACGCCACAAAAACTTCTACTAGAAGTTCAACAACTCATTACCAATAAATCAAGATAATACCCAACCTTATCAACTCCAACAAACATTATTTCACCTTTTATTCGATATTTTTTTCACTTCTTTCTCTTTTTTTTTTCAATTTTTTTTAGATCATTCTTCACAACTTCTTCATCATTCTTTTCATTTTTGCACTTTCACACTATAACTTTAAGCATTTTTTCTTTCAACATATTTTCTTCCAATAATTACCGAAAAACCACAAACACAAGCTCAAAACATGAACTTTAATGCTACTCCACTTAGCAAGGCTTTGGTAGAGAAATCATAAAAGGCTATAGGCTCGTAATGTAGGTTGATCAAGAGAATGAGATATCAAAAGCTCAACATAGGTTAATTAAAGGGAATAATATAAATGAAAAGAAAAATGTCTGAAGGCTCAAAACAATGAAAAGAATGCCTCAATCATATCAACACATGTATATGCCACATAAGTCTCAAAGAGTGCCAAGTCAAGTTCAAGAATCACACTTCATGAGGAACTATCACACAACAAAAAATAGAAGACTGATGTAGATGTGTCCGTCTATAAGGCTTGAAAAATCCTCACTAGGCTTATGCTTACCGAGTAAAATCCAGTCTTTTCTTGGGGAATGCCAGCCAACTTTACCACAAACCATTCAAGTTGCAAAACAATCGTACCATGAAGCGATCAATGAAGTCTAACTCAATCTTGTAAAATTTAACTACAATATGCAAAATATGCCCAAATCTCATAAAATATCAATCTCATATATTAAAACATATATATCCTGTATGAATGCAACAAAAATGCAAAACTAAACTAATATACTCCTAATACTATGAAAGCAATAAATCCTAACTCACTTTCGTAGGAATCACGATTGCACTTAGCATGTGCAACAAGCCCTTTAAACCCCTAAGCTGCCCTAGTGGACGAGTAAGGTCTCGTGAAGGTTTTCAGAAGGCATACCCACAAAGCCAAAATATGCAAATATGCCGAAGAAATAAAAAAAATATACCTAAACGAAAATATGTGCAATGTTATAATCCAAATAGTAAATCCTCCCCCAAGCTAAATAACACATTGTGCTCAATGTGAGATATAAATATAGGGAGGGAGAAGGGAAAGGAAACATCCACAACAACATAACAGGATCAACTTCCTTAATCTCACAATCAAGTTAAACCAAAATAAATGGCAAAAAGAGATACGACTCTCAAAAACATGAAGAGAGGGAAAAGAAAGAGTATACCAAAAGTGTCGTGGGTGAAAACACTTAATTGAACCTCCTAACAGAGCATAAGATCAAGTACCTCGAAATTAACCTCAATGAATAATAGGAACTCAACCCCTGGATCACAATTTGCACAAATTTTATAAGTTAGTAATCAAATAAAAAATTAGAATTTCCTAATTCTAAAATTAAAAAGAAAAAAAAAAAGGTTAGAAAACTTGGTTTGCCTCCCAGGAATAGCTCATTAAAGCCCTTAGTAGTTTGTCAAATGCATCTGCATGCATCTCACAAAAAAGCAAATAATATACAAAAGAAAATATGGAATAAATTAGTTCTAATTCTCTACAATACCTGCAAAAAGGAAAATCAAAGAAAAAGTTATATCCATAAGAGAAGAAAAAAGAAAAATTATTAGTATTTTTACATGACCCAAGAGGTTGGATAGAAACCGAATGTACATAAATTTCATGATTACAAAAGCCATAGTCATTCAAAGAGGGGAAATAAAGAATGATGGAGGATACAATATAGGGAATGAGGTCATGTTTTTGAGAGAAAGGAACATGAGACTCAAAAACAATAGGTGGAACTGACAAAGACTCATGAATCACATTACTCTCATCTATAGACTTCTCCAAAAAAGGTTTTTCAACCAAGGGTTCTTCCTCCTTTAAAATATCCATCACATTGATTTTTCCTATACTTTGAACATCAGTCCCATAACACTCATTTTCTATCCAACCCACATCATCATCATCATAAATATACGGCTAGGGATGAAAATTTTGAGTATAATAATCAAATTCATATTGAGGTGAGGGGGTGGAATCATTCACTAAAATCACATCACAAGATAAAATATTATGAGAAGTAGAGTGACAAGTAGAACAATGAGGAGGTGGTGTAATGTAATTGTAAGTTGGGGGTGAAGGAGTTACTCTAGCTGATAAAGACATCTCCCACTCATAAGTATCCCTAGCCAACCACTCAATTAATTCCCAACAGTAATCAGGAGATTGGAATAGAAATCCTCCATTAGACATAGATTCTACCACCATCCTAGTTTCTTCGTTTAACCCCTCATAAATCACTAGGCACATATCCCATAATTGAATTTCATGATTAGGACCAATAAAATCACCAAGTCTATGATAGTATTTCCAAAACACTTCATTCTCACATTGAGGAAAAGAGAAAATTGCTCTAGAATTACTAGCATGAATTTGGGGTTCACGGAACATATATGGTAATTCATAAGAACTCCTGCAAAAATTGGGAGAATTTTGATATGATGCATCAAAACTGTAAACATGAGAACCACAAGAATTATGATTATGTTGCCTATCAGAAATATTATCCCCATCCAAATAATAATATGACTCCATGATACGAAAAAAGAACAAAAATTCACAAAAGAAACAAGGAAAAAAATATATACAGTCTAGTTTCACCAAAAATAAAAACTAAATAAAACAAACTATCTCCCCGGCAACGACGCCAAAATTTGATAGGCGTGTCGTGCACCTAACAAAAATAAATAACCTAACTAACCTCCTAACTATGTAGTAGGGTACGTCAGAGTCGATTCCACAGAGAGAAAGTTGTTCTATGATTAGCCCTTAAATAATGGTAAGACTAAAGGAAATTAATATCAAGAATAATGGTCGTCGAATCAACTATACTAATCAATCTATAAATAAAAGACTCTATAGTTAAGTATCCCCACTAGCATGAATTAATACAATAATAATTCCTACCCCAAACTAGTCAAGTAAATGCTCACAAGGAAAAGTACACCCATTAAAATACCATAAACCTCTCCCGAGTATCTATGGCTTCTCTAATATGCACTCAAGCCTACTCCCATGGAATCATGCAAATTAAAGACATTAAACGCAGCACTATAACTTCCTAACAATCCATTCTACCTACTCCCGTGGAGAACTTCATGTCCTTAATTGAAATACCCAAATCCGTCAAAACCCAACTCCCGTTGTGATCAAGACAATGGAATCATAACAACACTAGTTATCCCTAATATAATATTGAAATATGCACAATCAATTAAGCAAGAACAATTCAACAATTAATTTGGGAATTTGAAGAAATAATCATGAATTAATTCATACAAGGCTTCAACTTAACCATAGATAAATGAACTAATCAAGCATAATTGAAATAAGTAAAGAAACTAATGAAGAATAATTAAAATTCATAATAATAAACAAAGGAAAAGAAGGAGAAAATAAATACTTGAATTGATGGAAGAAAGGTAGAGTCTTGAAGAACAATAAAGATCTACAATTTTCTCTCTTTAACTTCTCTCTAAAAACCCTAAAAAGTGTCTACAATCAACTATATCCCGTCATTAAACAAATAAAATAGTATTTATAGCTTCCTAAAATAATGAAACCGACAAAATAGAACGAGCTACGGAGCAGACCAACACAGACGTGTCAATTATGACACGGACGTGTTGACCTGCTACTACATAAATATCCTATGATAGAAAAGCTAATGCCTTGAAGAAATCAGAGTGACACGGACGTGTCATAAGTGACACGGACGTGTCATAAGTGACACGGACGTGTCATAAGTGACACGGACGTGTTGTTCTTTAATCGTCAGATTCTTCAGCTCAATTTCGAACAACTATAACTCTTGATCCAAAGCTTTGTTTGGTGCATGTAATATATCATTGGAAAGATCATCAAGTATAATTTCCAACCCAGTTGGAATCACCTCATTATCAATTTTATGTCAAAAGTTATGAGTAAAATGGTGCAGAGGTGTTATATTTTACACAAGTACACAAAGTCCTTTGTATCTTCTTCAATTCCAATCCGTTTTGGGCACATGGTGTATCGTTTTGAAGGTCATACAAGTGCCTTAATCATCATATCCTCAAATAGGAGTCCAAAGTACCTGAGATTACATCAAAAGACCAAACAACCCGTGAAAGCATCGTAGCTTATAAAAAGTGACCTAAATATGCATAAATGCAATGTAATGCTCTAATACTACATGAAAATGCACCCTAATATGCAACTAAATTATGTTCGAATATGCACTTATCAAACTCCCCCAAGCTAAACATTTGCTTGTCCTCAAGCAAACCAAACCAATTCACAAAGGAAGCGTAAGATGAACTTTTGTACAGGATTTATACGTTCAACCATTCAATCTTCAAGACATAAATTTTGGGCATATATGAAAGATATTATAATTATAAGATTAGACTAAGATAGACGACAAATCACACCTCATATAAATTCATGTAATCGCAACTTGACTCACCATGGCAAACCACAAACCTTCCCTCAAGCTACACTCAATTAAACTCGATAAACCTCGCTTTAGTCGAGCACACTTTCTCTCATGTGTTTATAGGTTATCAAATTTCCACTCAAACATATACCAAGTCAACTCGAATGAAGTATTTTTCTTTAAACTTGACTATCGTCTCATTATCCACTTAAAACTGGCGAAAACATGCATATAGATCATGAGGACTTACAATGGGTTGTAGTGTGGCTAAGGTAAGGGTAGGAAAATATTTGGGAATGTGGTTCTAAAAGCCAACTAGTGGACAAAATAACACTTTAACATCTATGGCCATTAGATGCAAACGCCACAAAAACTTCTACTAGAAGTTCAACAACTCATTACCAATAAATCAAGATAATACCCAACCTTATCAACTCCAACAAACATTATTTAACCTTTTATTCGATATTTTTTTTCACTTCTTTCTCTTTTTTTTTCAATTTTTTTAGATCATTCTTCACAACTTCTTCATCATTCTTTTCATTTTTGCACTTTCACACTATAATTTTAAGCATTTTTTCTTTCAACATATTTTCTTCCAATAATTACCGAAAAACCACAAACACAAGCTCAAAACATGAACTTAATTGCTACTCCACTTAGCAAGGCTTTGGTAGAGAAATCATAAAAGGCTATAGGCTTGTAATGTAGGTTGATCAAGAGAATGGGAAATCAAAAGCTCAACATAGGTTAATTAAAGGGAATAATATATATGAAAAGAAAAATGTCTGAAGGCTCAAAACAATGAAAAAAACGCCTCAATCATATGAACACATGTATATGCCACATAAGTCTCAAAGAGTGCCAAATCAAGTTCAAGAATCACACTTCATGAGAAACTATCACACAACAAAAAATAGAAGACTGGTGTAGATGTGTCAATCTATAAGGCTTGAAAAATCCTCACTAGGCTTATGCTTACCGAGTAAAATCCAGTCTTTCTTGGGGAATGCCAACCAACTTTACCACAAACCATTCAAGTTGCAAAACAATCGTACCATGAAGCGGTCAATGAAGTCTAACTCAATCTTGTAAAATTTAACTACAATATCCAAAATATGCCCAAATCTCATAAATTATCAATCTCATAAATTAAAATATATATGTCCTGTACGAATGCAGCAAAAATGCAAAATTAAACTAATATGCTCCTAATACTAAGAAAGCAATAAATCCTAACTCACTTTCGTAGGAATCACGATTGCACTTAGCATGTGCAACAAGCCCTTTGAACCCCTAAGCTGCCCTAGTGGACGAGTAAGGTCTCGTGAAGGTTTTCAGAAGGCATACCCACAAAGCCAAAATATGCAAATATGCCGAAGAAATAAAAAAATATACCTAAACGAAAATATGTGCAATGTTATGATCCAAATAGTAAATCCTCACCCAAGCTAAATAACACATTGTCCTCAATGTGAGAAATAAATATAGGGAGGAGAAGGGAAAGGGAAACATCCACAACAACTTAACAGGATCAACTTCCTTAATCTCACAATCAAGTTAAACCAAAATAAATGGCAAAAGAGATACGACTCTCAAAAACTTGATGAGAGGGAAAAGAAAGAGTATACCAAAAGTGTCGTGGGTGAAAACACTTAATTGAACCTCCTAACAGAGCATAAGATCAAGTACCTCGAAATTAACCTCAATGAATAATAGGAAATCAACCCCTGGATCACAATTTGCACAAATTTTATAAGTTAGTAATCAAATAAAAAATTAGAATTTCCTAATTCTAAAATTAAAAAGAAAAAAAAAAGGTTAGAAAACTTGGTTTGCCTCCCAGGATTAGCTCATTAAAGCCCTTAGTAGTTTGTCAAATGCATCTGCATGCATCTCACAAAAAAGCAAATAATATACAAAAGAAAATATAGAATAAATTAGTTCTAATTCTCTACAATACCTGTAAAAATGAAAATCAAAGAAAAAGTTATATCCACAAGAGAAGGAAAAAGAAAAATTATTAGTATTTTTACATGACCCAAGAGGTTGGATAGAAACCGAATGTACATAAATTTCATGATTACAAAAGCCATAGTCATTCAAAGAGGGGGAAATAAGGAATGATGGAGGATACAATATAGGGAATGAGGTCAAGTTTTTGAGAGAAAGGAACATGAGACTCAAAAAAATAGGTGGAACTGACAAAGACTCATGAATCACATCACTCTCATCTATAGACTTCTCCAAAAAAGGTTTTTCAACCAAGGGTTCTTCCACCTTTAAAATATCCATCACATTGATTTTTCCTATACTTTGAACATCAGTCCCATAACACTCATTTTCTATCCAACCCACATCATCATCATCATAAATATACGGCTAGGGATGAAAATTTTGAGTATAATAATCAAATTCATATTGAGGTGAGGGGGTGGAATCATTCACTAAAATCACATCACAAGATAAAATATCATGAGAAGTAGAGTGACAAGTAGAACAATGAGGAGGTTGTGTAATGTAATTGTAAGTTGGGGGTGAAGGAGTTACTCTAGCTGATTAAGACATCTCCCACTCATAAGTATCCCTAGCCAACCACTCAATTAAATCCCAACAAGAATCGGGACATTGTAATAGAAATCCTCCATTAGACATAGATTCTACCACCATCCTAGTTTCTTCGTTTAACCCCTCATAAATCACTAGGCACATATCCCATAATTGAATTCCATGATTAGGACCAATAAAATCACCAAGTATATGATAGTATTTCCAAAACAATTCATTCTCATATTGAGGAAAAGAGAAAATTGCTCTAGAATTACTAGCATGAATTTGGGGTTCACGGAACATATATGGTAATTCATAAGAACTCATGCAAAAATTGGGAAAATTTTGATATGATGCATCAAAATTGTAAACATGAGAACCACAAGAATTATGATTACGTTGCCTATCAGAAATATTATCCCCATCCAAATAATAATATGACTCCATGATACGAAAAAAAGAAAAAAAAATTCACAAAAGAAACAAGGAAAAAAATATATACAGTCTAGTTTCACCAAAAATAAAAACTAAATAAAACAAACTATCTCCCCGGCAACGGCGCCAAAATTTGATAGGCGTGTCGCGCACCTAACAAAAATAAATAACCTAACTAACCTCCTAACTATGTAGTAGGGTAAGCCAGAGTCGATCCCATAGAGAGAAAGTTGTTCTATGATTATCCCTTAAATAATGGTAAGACTAAAGGAAATTAATATCAAGAATAATGGTTGTCGAATCAACTATACTAATCAATCTATAAATAAAAGACTCTATAGTTAAGTATCCCCACTAGCTTGAATTAATACAATAATAATTCCTACCCCAAACTAGCCAATTAAATGCTCACAAGGAAAAGTACACCCTATAAAATACCATAAACCTCTCCCGAGTATCTATGGCTTCTCTAATATGCACTCAAGCCTACTCCCGTGGAATCATGCAAATTAAAGACATTAAACGCAGCACTATAACTTCCTAACAATCCATACTACCTACTCCCGCGGGGAACTTCATGTCCTTAATTGAAATACCCAAATCCGTCCAAAACCCAACTCCCGTTGTGATCAAGACAATGGAATTATAACAATACTAGTTATCCCTAATATAGTATTGAAATATGCACAATCAATTAAGCAAGAACAATTCAACAATTAATTTGGGAATTTGAATACATAATCATGAATTAATTCATATTAGGCTTCAACTTAACCATAGATAAAAGAACTACTCAAGCATAATTGAAATAAGTAAAGAAACTAGAGAAGAATAATTAAAATTCATAATAATAAACAAAGGAAAAGAAGGAGAAAATAAATACTTGAATTGATGAAAGAAAGGTAGAGTCTTGAAGAACAATAAAGATCTACAAGTTTCTCTCTCTAACTTCTCTCTAAAAACCCTAAAAAGTGTCTACAATCAACTATATCCCGTCATTAAACAAATAAAATTGTATTTATAACTTCCTAAAATAATAAAACCGACAAAATAGAACGCGCTACGGAGCAGACCAACACGGACGTGTCAATTATGACATGGACGTGTTGACCTGCTACTACATGACGTGTCATAAGTGACACGGACGTGTTGTTCTGTAATCGTCAGATTCTTCAGCTCAACTTCGAACAGCTATAACTTTTGATCCAGAGCTTTGTTTGGTGCATGTAATATATCGTTGGAAATATCATCAAGTATAGTTTCCAACCCAGTTGGAATCACCTCATTATAATTTTTTTGTCAAAAATTCTGAGAAAAATGGTGCAGAGGTGTCATATTTTGCACAAGTACACAAAATCCTTTGTATCTTCTTCAATTCCAATCCGTTTTGGGCACATGGTGTATCGTTTTGAAGGTCATACAAGTGCCTTAATCATCATATCCTTAAATAGGAGTCTAAAGTAATTGAGATTACAGCAAAAGACCAAACAACCCGTGAAATCATGTAGCTTATAAAAAGTGACCTAAATATGCATAAATGCAATGTAATGCTCTAATACTACATGAAAATGCACCCTAATATGCAACTAAATTATGTTAGAATATGCACTTATCAGTGCCACTTTGTCTGTTGCTTACAGAGGAATAGACACTCATTCTCATCTTAAATTTCCACGAAGTTCCTTACCAATTGTTACTCGTTCCTTTACATTGGAACTAGTAACAAAAAGCCTTTGTTTTGTCTTCTTGCTCTAATGTTTCTCCAGTATTAAATCTTTGAGCATCTTCACTTAGTCTTCAAAATCCAAACTTGATTTCTTCTTCTAACTTAGTATCTCTTTGCTACTTTCATTGATACCTTGTAAAATCTATTCACTTAACAACTTGTTAGTTCAATACTTAATTTGTATCTTTGTTCCTTTGTCATCATCAAAACTAGGGTTCAACATTATTATTATTATTATTATTATTATTATTATTATTATTATTATTATTATTATTATTAGTATTATTATTATTATTATTATTATTATTATATATATATATATGTATATATATATATGTATATATGTATATATATATATGTATATATGTATATATATATATGTATATATGTATATATATATATGTATATATGTATATATATATATGTATATATGTATATACGCTTTCCTATAAGTTATTTACCGACCCACTAAGAACAACGAGTATCACGGTAATACTTATGAGATATGAAGAAGAAACCTTTGATTCTTGGTTGTTGACAAGAAACAATATCAACAAGAGTTTGTAGTTTGATTTTGTTTCTAAACAAGTACAATGGAATAATGATTTCTCACACTCGCAATACATATGACACATCCCTATTTATACTATAGGAAACAGTTAGAGGAAATAGTTAGAGGAAACAAAGTGTCGCTTCACACCAAAAGATACATTTAAATCCTCTTAATTCTCATATTATTTTTATACTCCACAACACCAACTATAATAAACATCATATATGCATCTAACTATAAATGTTCCAACAATCCTCCTCCATTTGTAGTATAAATGTTATATAGTTCGTACACTTGCAAACTATAAAAAATCAACTAAACTTGTGCATAAATGAAAATGTCTCGAAGATTGAATTTTCACTTAGTATAACATACATACAAACTTTCGATTGAAATGATTGAATAAGCATTGAATCAACCATATGAAAATTTGAAGATGTTTTACACACAAGCTTACACAAACAACATTGTAACCTTCGACTCCATTAAGGCCTTGAGTCCATATCCACATTCATGAGTGTTCCTAGTTAAGCCTCAAACTAGGTGAAGCGTCCAAACTTCTTACTCACATAGGTAAACCTTCCATTACATGCTCTCGCAACATGAGCAACTAACCAAAGGTTTATTAAGAAATTAATCAACCTCCAACATTGCAAAAAACCAAGCACTCACCTTGGGATATAACTACAAATATTATAATGCTCCAAATTACAAATAAATTGGGATCCTAATTGAATTCAAGATCTTGAGTTAATAAACTATTTTATAATGTATAATTTCAATTAAAACAAAATCGGTTTCAAGTATAAAATCATATGTATACAACACCAATTTTGGACAGATTTCATTGTCTCAAAAATTAATACATAACCAATTTATACTACCGATTTCATCAAAATCATTAACGTAATGATCTTACAAATTGAAATAATTAATTACCATGTCTTTCATTATACTTTATTCAAGTATAATACATGTCACTTTAAAAAGTGAAAAACTATGAAAATAATAACATTCCATAAATCAAAATCAATTTCTAATATAAGATTTATAATATGTTAATACTAAAATTAACCAAATAAATTAATATTCCTCCTCATTTTAGTATTAACAAAATATATAAACACTTATACTAGTGATTAGCTTGAAATTATTGATAAATCAGTCCTTTTGTTTTTCAACTTGTAAATTATAAACATCACCCAATTTATATAAAATTGTGAAGTACATTTGATAATCATTTTAACTCTGTGTCTAAACTAAAGAACAAAGAATCACATTTATAACATTTAGACAGCACATGGTTAAAAATGAAATTAAATATATAGCACATACTAGGATGGCATACTAACAAACAACATATTTATAATTTTCACAAGTTCATGTTCATGTCAATAATTATATATTCAACAAATTATAATAAACACATTTACTTTAATAAAATAAACATTATAACTTGTCCATGAGTATATAATCAAAAGACATAGTTAATAGTAACACACTTACTATAACATGATCAATAAATAAACTTAATGATCATCATATTAATACTCAAACCAAATTCATGACAAATAAGAACATGCTAATACTAAAACAAAGCAAATAAATTAATATTCTTCTCGATTTTAGTATTAACAAAATAATAATTTTCAGATTTTGGGAGTGTGAAATATAACATGATATTTCAATATCAACAAAATCACCTATATCATAATGCCAAACCTAATGTACCAACTTAGGAGACTCTAAATCATTGGTTAATTTATCCTATCTCTCTCTAAAAATTCGAGAGTTTCTCTCACTTAAACCGTGAGTCTCTTCTCCTTCCTTCTTATTTGCATGGTTACTGTTCCCATGCATTTCATCAGTGAACTTTTCAGCACGCGTCAGTCAAGGAAAGAAGAAATCTCAAGGAACTTTTTAGCTGCACCAACCATCGTTCTTGCCGTATTATGGGAATTGCACCTTCGAGTAGGGTTGTCATAATCCTTTTTCTAGATTCCGCAAATGTTTTTCATGCAGATCTGAGCCAATCCTTTTAGCTTCCACTTGGCAAACCCCCAAAAATCCTTTCGTGTTTCAATAACTTTGCTTGCCCTATTTATGCACTGTTTCCATTCAATGAAACAAATGTATTAGTTTTCTCTCAGTATAATTACTCCTTTTTTGGTTCCTTTTCTTCCAACTAAATACCCTCATCAATTCTCTTTGCTTTTAGTTTTCATTTATTGTGCGTTTTTCAAATGGCGCATAGTAACGAATATAGGAATTTTCGGATGGGGGCTTTAATTGACCCCCCACCTGATCCTCAAAACTTCAGTCAATCCATAATCTGGAATATGTCTGTTTTGGGCAAATTATCTGGCCCAAATCCACCAGCTCCAACTCTAGGCCGTGGTTTAATAGCCACCAGTTGAAAAAGCGCGGATCCATTGATGTTCAGCGTCTTGGAGATTATTATATTTTCACCTGCTCTCAAAGAGCTGATCTTGAAGCTCTAATTCAACAAAACACTGCGGTAATTTATGGTAGACTAATAACATTTCGAAGGTGCCATTGGACAACTATACCCCAAAGCATCAACTTCCAAGATGCTAGGGTATGGGTTCGTATTTTAGGGTTGCCATTGGGTTATCTGTCTAGTCCATGGGCCATGCAAGCTCTAAACCATGTTGGTTTTGTGGAAGAGATGGAGGAGTCTATGACGGATCTACCAGCTCAACTAGAAATCCGTACAAAAATGATTATCGATCTATCAAAACCGCTCATTCCAGGTTGTTTCCTCCCTTTACATAATTCTGAAGTCATTTGGGTATATTTTAGGTATGAAGGTGTTTTTAGGTTTTGTAAAAAATGCGGTTGTGTTGGGCATTATACTAGATCTTGTCATTTCTCTAACTTTGAGGCACATAAGCGTATTAGAGTAAGGGTAGCTGCTCTTGAATCTTTGGGTAGAAGAGTACTGTACGGGCCTATGAACTTTACTTATTATGCTAATTTTATAGAAGGTTTACCCGATAGATTTCGTCATCGTAATACTCAAGTAAACTTATACCAGCCCATTGAAATGGATGATTATCCTCTAAGGAGGAGATCCCCATCTACAAGTGATGATAATTCGGGTTGTCAAGAGTTTCCTTCTGGCAGTCCACCCTCTTCTTCGGGGACTGAAATTTTTTATTCCGGAGAGGAGGAATTTGGGGAGCAGAATGATCACATTCCTTCTCATGGATACATGCATGATGAAAATCAATCAGAGATGAAGAAATTTCAACGGAAAACCAAGTGCAGCAGTCACCTGGCACGAGATTTGGGCTATCCTCTGACTCATATGCACAATTCTACCCTTCTAACAATATTTCTTTGCAGGAACCTGTTGTGTCTCATGCCTTTTCTAATAGTATGGATATACAAGATGCAGTGTCTCAAGCGAATGTGCAACCTCAAAGTACTCTTTTTGAGGTTCTTGGTATTTCAGAATGGGTTATTCAGCCTACAAATATCCCTCTTCCAATTCAAGAGCAGGGATCTAATATTGAGTTCATGCAACAAGTTAATTCTTGTCTTCTTGAGGATGTAGTTCAACAAGGGTCTTTTCTGCCTACTTTGGCGCAATCTAGGTTGCCTTTTGCTTCTGAAACTGCTCATGGGGCAGGTGGGTCTAGGCCCATTAGTATGAAGCCCTAGCCAGGTAGCCTTGCTCAGGCTAGGCAACGTTTGAGAAACATGCTGCATTCTTTTGGGGCTAGATTAAGGGTAAATCCAATTCCTTTCTCTCAGTCGCCACGCTCACACTTTTCGCCAGCCTTAAATTCTGCTCAAACACAAGAGAGATTGGCTGGGGAAAGTGATTCACCAAACTCACCACAATCACCGGGGCCTCAACTCAGTTTAAATATATCAAGTTCCATTGTTTCATCATATCTTTGGCCTTCGAAAAAGCGTAGAAATTCTCAGCATGGTAGAAGTAAGTCTCTTGGGGATTCGGTTTCTTATGCTTATCCTGCCTATGTCGAGACTGATTGGTTTCTAAAGAGGAGAAAAATTAAGTGGGAAGGGTGGGAGAGCAAGGGATGTTTCAATTTATGGTTGTTTGATAAAGGATTATTGAAATTGCATCCTAAATCCATGACTGATCTAGAAATGGCTAATGAACTAGGAGTGGAAGCTGGGGAGGAAATCACCTCCAAACTGTCCCTGAAGCGCCCCGCTTATGATCACTCTTCTTCTTCTTCTAAGAAATTCAAATGTAATGAAGCTTCTTCAAGTGGAACTGGCCTTCCTCAAGGCAAAGATGATATGGAACTCCACTTTTCTATGGTGTTGTCTCTCTCTCTCCCCCACTAGGTGTGGAGGCTGGCCTTGTACAGCCTTCTATGTTGCCATGAAAATCATCTCATGGAATGCAAGGGGTGTTGGTGATGATTCATCTCTTGCTCATGCGTATGTGTTATGGTTAGTTCATAAGCAAAAACCTATTTTCATGTTTCTATCTGAAACTAAAACGGCCGTTAGCAAAGTTTGTGATAAGTTTAGGGCTTTGAACCCTTCTTTTGTGACTAGTGTGGATGATGTGGGTTCTAGGGGGGTTTAGTTGTTCTAGGTTGGGCCTATTATCAAATTAGTACGTTGTTTATGTGTCAAAACTTTATTCTTTGTAAGGTTACTGAATCTAGTGGAAAAGGTTGGTATGTGTGTTTTGTTCGTGGAGCTCCTTGTTTAGAATTTGGGAGTTAATTGCTTTGCATATTGACTCCCTTCCAAATTGCTTAATTCTCGGGCATTTAAACCAAATTGAGTTCTACGCGAGATAAATTAGGTGGATGAAACAATATAAGAGGGTGGGAAAAATTTATGCACAGAAGTTTTAGATCAAATACGATTGGAATACCTTTTTCTGGTCTAAAGTACAGCTGGTCTAACAAAATTTGATCTTAGAACGCCTTGACAGAGCTTATATGACCCATTCTTGGGATAATCTTTTCCCAAATTCTATTGTTTATCATGAACCTATAGCCTCTGATCATGCAGCAATTATCTACACAAATTTGTTGTTTTCCTCAAAAAAACAAAAGACCCTACCAAATGGAGAATTGGTGTCTTAATCACCCGGAGGTTATTAGTATAATCCAACATGTTTGGAATACACCCTATCAAGGATCTTCGATGTTGACCTTTCAATTAAAATGTAAAATTTTAGTTAAGCAACTTAGAGTTTGGTGTCTTGAAAATAAAAAATTATGTGGGATTGATTGGAGGAAAATGTGTCAAATCTTGTCAAATTTGGGGGAAAATGTGACTGACATCTCATGGGGAGTTGAGTATATTCAAGCTCTAAAACACTCAACTCCTTTATTGACAGATGGAATTGGTTAATGGCAACAACGAATGAAGGACAAATGGACTCTATTACTGGAATGCCCTTCTAAGCTATTATATTCAAGAATAAAAGCAAAGCACAAGAAATCAGATTGCTGCCATTAAAAATGAAGCAGGAAATTGGATTGAGGATGCTGATGGAATTATATATGAATATAGTGGAGAACTATTTTTCTAATATCTTTAGAAATGATAGCTCTTTGGATAGTATAAATGAAACAGATACCCCGCTGCAAGAATTGCATCTCCCTCTTCTTCAACAACATCAAATTATGGATCTTTCTACGCCATTCTCAACTGCTGAAATTCAATAAGCAATTTATTCTATTGCAGGGTCTAAATCTCCAGGGCCTAATGGGATTAACGGAATTTATTAGAACTCACTGGAATATAGTAGGTTCAGACATCATACTTGGTATTCAAAGATTTTTCTCTACTGGTTTCATTCTCAAAGAGTGGAACAATACTATGGTTGTCCTTCTTCATAAAGTGAAAAATCCTACGGAAGCTTCTCAACTTAGATCGATCAGCATATGCAATACTATTTAATTTATAAGTGCATTGCAAAATGTCTTGCCTTTCGTATGAAGAGGATTTTGCCTAGTTTGGTCTCAGATTATCAATTTGCTTTTGTTCATGGAAGACTTATGTCAGATAATGGACTTCTTACTCATGACTTACTCCTGTCATTAACAAGAGAACAAAAGGCAATACTACCTTGGCAGCGATTAAAATGGACTTAAACAAAGCTTATGATCGTATTCACTGGGATTTTTTGCTTAAAGTCCTAAGGACCTATGGTTTCCCTCCTTGTTGGTTGCAGTGGATTCATTAATGCATATCTACTATCTCTTACAAGTTTCTTCTTAATGGTAATATCTCAGAAAATTCTTCATCCTAAGTGTGGTCTACTTCAAGGTGACCCTCTTTCCCCTTATCTGTTTATTTTATGTATGGACATATATTCAAGAATGCTGATTCAAGCGAGTGATCTTAAGATGTTTAAAGGTATTACTGTTCCTAGAAGAAGATGTTTAAAGATCTTTTTTTCGCCGATGATGCCCTTCTTTTTTTCCATTTTAATGAAGAGGCTTGTAATCACATTCGTCGCTTAACAAGTAGATTCTGCTTTACTTCAGGATCCCAAATTAATTTTCAAAAATACTTTGTAAAATTTAGTCCAAATACCTCCCTTCAAAGTCAAGAAAGTTTTAGGGGTATCTCAAATATGGCTCAAAGAGAAGAACTTGGGACTCATTTAGGTGTTTTTGTTGACATCCAAGGTCCAAAGGTTGCTCATTTTAACTACATCATTGATATGTTTTCCATTGAACTACTCAAATAGAACTCTCTCTTTCTATCTCAACCTACAAAAATTATTCTTATAAACACTGTTTTGATTGGCATGATATCTCATATCATTTCCACTTTTATGATCCCTATCTGCATCATTAATAAGCTAGACTCGCTTATTCACTCCTTTCTATGGGCGTCTAAAGAAAGGAAAGGTATTCATTGGGTTTGTAAGGACACCACTGCTCTTCCTAAAGGAATGAGAGGTTTGGGAATCAAATCTATTGCTATGAATAATAAAGTTTTTCTCATGAGAAAAGCTTGGCATATTTACTCTAATCTGAGGGCCCTTCAATAAAGTGTTCTCTTCAATCAAGCTTATCGCTCTGAGTTCAGGAAAGATCGTTCATAAAATTGGACCTCTTAGATCGTGGGGTTTTAATGGTATTCAAAAGGCATAAAATATTCTCTTTCAAAAATCAGCATGGAAAGTTGGAAATGGCCAGATAGTGTCTTCCTTCTGGCATTCTTGGGTTAATGGTAAAATTCCTACTGCAAAGGATGATATCACGTTACATCAAATTCAAGTTTCCAAGGTTAGTGATTTTATTGATATTCGCTCTCATACTTGGAAAACAAATCTTGTTAAAAAAAATTTTTCCCACAATGATGCCCAACATATACTGGCTATGGAATTGCCAAATAGTGATAAGCTAGATTTCATGGTTTGGAAGCATAGTTCTTCAGGAAATTTCACATCAAAGTCAGCTTATGCAACCCTCTGCCAAAATCAAATCAATCCTTATCTGTCAACGTTGAGTCCAACCATTTTCAAGATCCTCTAGCATCTTCCCATCTTTCCCAAATGGAATTTTTTTTATATGGAAGCTTCTTTATGATAAACTTCCCACAAAATATCAATAGCATCGTAAGGGTATTCCTATTCCCCCCCCACATTGTGATATTTGCATGCAAGTTATTGAATCAACTGATCACTTATTCCGCTTCTGTCCAATTGCTCGAGCTACTTGGCAAGACATTCCTTTACACACTTATTCACCTCAAAATGATAATATCCCATGTTCGCAGAAACTCAAGCCCTCCTAAACTCGTTACTATGGATTGGACAATGAAGCTACCAACGTGTCACCATTTGCACCGACCGCTCCAACCTCATTTCTTCCCTCTCTTCCACTTCAAAAATTTCTAACTCTATTTGCTGGTCCATAGGACAAATTTTAGAACTGGCAGGAAACTTTCAATGGTGTCTCCTCCTAAAAGTAAATCGTCAGCAAGTTCAAAAAGTACACAATTTGGCTAGGAGATGTGCTCAAACTTGCTCACGATTTAC
The DNA here is from genome assembly GCA_947646795.1 of Beta lomatogona. Taxonomy (NCBI): domain Eukaryota; kingdom Viridiplantae; phylum Streptophyta; class Magnoliopsida; order Caryophyllales; family Amaranthaceae; genus Beta; species Beta lomatogona. The sequence continues at coordinate 88,059 of CANSNZ010001456.1, read as the reverse complement.
TTCTTGATTAGTTTTGCTTTTCTTGTGTTTTGTTTGTTCCCCCTTTGTCAAAAAAAAAAAATTTCACCTACCTTTCCCATTATGACTCAAGAATAAAATTCTTCCTCCAACAAACATTGAAATCATGAAAAAATAGATGACTTAATTAACCTTTCTTTACAAGAACATTACAAAACACGGTGACAAAATAAAATTTTGTAATGATTCGAAATCAAATGATTTGAGAATCCCATCTTTCTGAAGTTTCTCAATGCGCTTTGAGCTTATGTGGCCTAATCGACAATGCCATAGGTATGTAGGGTTTGAATCATTTGCTTTATGTTTCTTGTTGTCTATGTTATAGATGTGGGTTTCTAAGTCTAGCACATATAAACCATTTGATAACTTAGTGGAGACATAGAACATATTATTCAAATGCGCAAAACAACAATTGTTCTTTATTGTAAATGAATAACCTTCGGAATCCAAAACAGGAATCGAAATAATGTTCTTTGTGATAGCAGGAATATAATAACAATTATTAAGTTCTAAAACTAATCCTGAAGGTAAAAGCATACTATATACTCCCACGGCCGATGTAGCAACTCGTGCTCCATTGCCAACGCGAAGATATACTTCTCCCTTTCCCAATGTTCTACTTCTTTTGAGGCCTTGCATATTACAAAAAATGTGTGAACCACATGCGGTATCAAATACCCAAGAAGCAGAAGTTGCTAAGTTAACTTCTATAACATACATATCTGAACTAGAAACTCCTTTCTTTTGATCCTTCAGATACGTGGGGCAACTACTTTTCCAATGACCAACCTTGTTACAGGTGTAACAATAGTGCTCATCAGCAACTTTTGGTTTTGGTGTAGTCTTTTGCTTTTCATAAGTTTCAGACTTAGCAACTTATTTGCTTTCGTCCTTCTTAATAGCAATCCCAATCCTATTGAGCGATTGCCCTTTATTAACCATAAGAACATCCTCATATTCTTTTCTAGGCTGGTTAGGGATGTTTCGCTCATTCTGAGTTAGCCTTTCATGCATCTCTTGCATCGTTGCTTCCTCCCCTTGCATGTGAAAGTCGTTGAACTTATCAGTTATGAGAACGATTCTCATTTCCCTTTTACTTGCAATGAAACATTCAGCATTCATTTTGTCCTTCGAAAGGACAGAGCGCAAATTACAAGTAGAATTGTTGGTGTTGATATTGTTGTTACTAGACATAATTACTACAACAAATAATAAAGCAAGATTCAATCAATGTTTATCAAGAAAGCAATAATTAAACAAATTTTAATTACTACTACACTTATTTCAAAATGAAAGTCCCCATTGAATAAAGAAATAACCAAGATCCCCTCCCACTACAATCAAACAGACATTGGCCCTGCCTTCAATTTATAGTAGTTGAGGTAAGTAAACATTTTACTAATTATAACTAATTATAATTCTTGTTAGACAGGTTAACAACTCCTTGTTTACTCCTATCTCTTAGCTTCAAAACTCAAAACTTTGTCTTTTGATGATTTTGTTGAGTTAAACCAAACATTAACATGTAAGTTTCAAAAACCTACCCTACTATCCCCGGAACTATGAGCAACACCCTGCTTTGGCAGAACCTATTATTCATGATCTAAGGCTTTATAGGTGTTGTTTGAAAAAGCAATTAAACTCAATATTACATGTTGGGGACTTAAGTTTATTATGTTGGTTAAGTAAAAGTGAACACATGAATCAATTAACCACAAACAAACTTAGAAGCAAGCATTTAAACAACGTAAATGCACGAAATTAATAATAATTAAAAATGATCTGGTATGGCCCCTAAACTTAGGAAAATAACTAATCTTCATGAATCTTCCCTTGAATGTCCATGGATCAACGTCCTTGAAACTCCTTGGATCCTCATGCTTGATTACATAATTTGAATTAAATAAATAACGAAAATTTAAAGTTACAAAAATACAAACGATTCGCAGATCCTATTTAATTTACATTCAAATATAACGATTCGCAGATCGTATTTACTATCCTAATTTGGGCCATACTAGTCATAACATGCAAAATATAATATCTACATGTTACATTGAACATCCACATATTTATAATATTAAATAAAATAAACACAAACTATTTACTTATTAACAATTAATAAGCAAATAAAACTTTCCATAATAATTATAAAACTTAATAAATTTAAACTAGAAATTACTTAGGAAACTTTATTATTTTAATTCAATTACTTATTTAAATATGGCAATAATCTTTATTATTCACAAATTTGCATTAGAGGAAATTTTGGATTTATGCTCAAAGAAATAAATCAGGATCGTGTTTCAAAAACAAACTTTTTTTAAAAAAAATAATTATAGGGTCGTTGACCAGCAGCACATGGCTGCCACTCAACACCCTCTTCCCGCAAAACACCAACACAAAGTAGAAGGCCGCCTTCACCGCACACGACAAAGACGCACAAAAGCCTTACACACACACGACCACAACCGCACAAAGACACCGCCATCATCGCCGGCCAGCAAGCACCATCATCGCCGGCCAGCAAGCGCCACCAACGTGCGCCAGGTCTCGCGCGAGGAGGCAGGGGCTGCGCACGTCGCACGCGCGCCGCCCAGTCATCCCAACCAGCCGCCGCCCGCCCCGCCCCTATTCTCGTTACCCTCTCGCTGCCCATTGTGGTTCCACCGTCACCGGTGGGCCACCCAACCATGGTTGGCTTTCCCTTTTAACTTATGTAACAATTTACAAAAAATCAAACTAATCTTTATTCAAAGAATTGATTAAAGATTAAGGATTTAATTAGTTTATAATAATCCGAAAATTATGGCGTAAATTTCGAATTAATCAACAAATCTTAAACAAATTTTTAGGTTTGTTGAGGTTAGATTTCAATGCATAATCTTTATTAACATTAAACCCAACAAGAATTCAAAATTTAGGGCAAAAATCAAATAATCTCCGAAAAATTCAGAATATTAACAATTAAAATCTAAAAAATTCGAAAATAATTTTTAGGATGATCTACTGAATATCATAACAAATAAAATCAAATATTTTAATTGTTATCCTTAAATTCTATGAATAATCAAATTAAACATAAAATTTAACCAAAATTCATAAATAATATGATAAAATTCGAAAATGAGTGGGAAAAATAATGAAATTATTTTCAACCATCATATTATTGTACATCTATGTGGGTGATGAATATTAGATTTATTTAACAAGTAAAAAATCAAATCTTTTAATTGTTAACAAATTATTTCAATGATTAATCAAATTAAACATTAAATAATTTTAAATCTAACAGATATACTTATGCAAATCCGAAAATTGGAGTGAATTAACCAATTTATTTCGTCCATAATATAAAAAAATCGGAACTTTATAAAATTATTTGAGCATAAATCACAATTAAATCAATTATTTACAATTTCCAATAAATTAATATCAATTATGCCAAATTCAAGCCATAAATAAATCCTCCCTTAATTGAATAAAAATAATAACTTTGCATACAATTACATGATCATATGAATATTACGAATTAGGCAAAACTGATACCACTGTAGGAATATATAGACGCATATAGCGGAATTTCAGGAAACACTTTCCTAACATCTATCATAGGATCGCAAACATAATCAAACATATGAATCATTCAATAGGGATCAAATATCAAACCTTTGTAGCGTGATTTTCCTGTTGTATGCAAGCTTTGAAGATCCGTGTGCCCCAAGTGTTGCTCCTCTAATCGGTCCACGAGCACCAATTGAACACCAACGTTTGCTAGAACTAAGAGAAGAAATCTCTTGCTTTTAGGTGGTATAGGTGCCGGTTAGGGAGAATAGTTTAGGGTTTCACTTTCTTTCTCTTGTGAAAGGAAACTGATTAATCAATTGATCACCTAAAACCTAATATTATATCCTATATATAATAGAAGAGTCATAGGCTAGTTAGGAGAACAAATTCTCCTCCTATTCCCCTTTAGACCGGCCCAACCCTAATCCTAAATGGTTTTGGATTGCTTTCTCCAACTTGTGCTACAATGTGTGACCTCATAGGATTAATCTATTTTAGTTATAGGCCCAATCAATATTGTCCTATTAATCATATTTATTCTCTAGCAAGAAAATACGATTACTAAAATAATTAACTTTATTATCTTCATAATATAAATCCTATTATATTTAGTAATTGCCGGGATGTCAAAGGATATATTCCACTAGAGGAAAAAAGCCCAAGGGCTGCGGTCAAAAAGGGCCCAAGGGCTGCGTTTTTTAACCGCAGCCCTTAGCGCGTTAAGGGCTGCGGTCAAGGAAAAACCGCAGCCCTTAGTGGGTTAAGGGCTGCGGTTAAGGGCCAAAACCGCAGCCCTTGGTGAGTTAAGGGCTGCGGTTTTAGCCCTTAACCGCAGCCCTTAACCCACTAAGGGCTGCGGTTTTTCCAAAAACCACGGCCTTGTGACCCAAAAAAAATAAAAAAAAAAAATTTTTTTTTTTTTGGATTTTTTTGTCCTAAATGTTCCCAAACAGTTTATATATATATATAAGTATCATTTTTCATTACAAATTATGTTGTTTACACGAATATAGAGAAAATAATAACTAAATTACATTAGTTCGAGGCTGCCCTCGAATGTTCGAATTGCAATATATGAGCAGGATCACAACCATAAAAAAATAACCAACCAAAGAACAGCCATGAAGACATTACAACAACTCCACCAAGATCAGCATCCGAATCCCTCAAAAGCAACTTTTCTAGAGATGATAGAACCTGGCAAATAAAACCAAAACCGCTATAATTTGGAGTTGAAACTATATCTATGCAAGTACTACAAAGCGTAGTGGACAGACCCACTCCACAAGAACAACTTTCAATTTGTTGATGTTGTAAGTACATGGCAGCTTACAATACAACAACAAATGGCTAAACAAATGGCTAGCAGGGGGGTTGCGGGGCCAAGGCAACGGGGGGCCGGCAAGGGGGGGGCGGGGGAGGGGAAGCGAGGGGTCTTTGGTCATGCTAGGGGTGTAGCAGGGGGCAGCGGGGGGGTAGCAGGGGGGCGCAGGGGGGGTGGGGGGCTAGAGGGGGCTAGCAGGGGGCTGCAGGGGGGTTGCGGGGGGGTTGGGCGGGGTCTTGGCAGGGGGTCTGGGGGGGGGGGAGGGGAAGCGAGGGGGTGCTGGGCCGTGCTAGGGGTGTAGCGGGGGGCAGCATGGGGGTAGCAAGGGGGCGGGGGGTGGGGTGGGGTGGGGTTCTAGCAGGGGGCTAGCGGGGGGTTGCAGGGCGGGGGCAGCGGGGGGTGCCGGGCAGGGAGCGGGCAAAGGGGTGGGGGGGAGGGGAGCAGGGGGTGCTTGGGCTGTGCTAGGGGGTGTAGCAGGGGGGCCATGTACCTATTAGGACTATATATGACCTAACACGCGGCTAAATGCAAAAAACTAAGTGAATTGGAGTGTAAAGGCCAAAATCGGCTCGAAATGGCCTTCATTTACCCAAAATGTGTTTCAAAGCATATAAGTGGAGTTTAATTGACTCTTATAGTTATATATGTACCTATTAGGACTACATATGACCTAACATGCGGCTAAATGCAAAAAACTAAGTCAATTGGAGTGTAAAGGCCAAAATCGGCCCGAAATGGCCTTCATTTACCCAAAATGTGTTTCAAAGCATATAAGTGGAGTTTAATTGACTCTTATAGTTATATATGTACCTATTGGGACTATATATGACCTAACATGCGGCTAAATGCAAAAAACTAAGTCAATTGGAGTGTAAAGTCCAAAATCGGCCCGAAATGGGCTTCATTTATCCAAAATGTGTTTCAAAGCATATAAGTGGAGTTTAATTGACTCTTATAGTTATATATGTACCTATTAGGACTATATATGACCTAACACGCGGCTAAATGCAAAAAACTAAGTGAATTGGAGTGTAAAGGCCAAAATCGGCCCGAAATGGGCTTCATTTACCCAAAATGTGTTTCAAAGCATATAAGTGGAGTTTAATTGACTCTTATAGTTATATATGTACCTATTGGGACTATATATGACCTAACATGCGGCTAAATGCAAAAAACTAAGTGAATTGGAGTGTAAAGGCTAAAATCGACCCGAAATGGGCTTCATTTACCCAAAGGGTGTTTCAAAGCATATAAGTGGAGTTTAATTGACTCTTATAGTTATATATGTACCTATTAGGACTACATATGACCTAACATGCGGCTAAATGCAAAAAACTAAGTGAATTGGAGTGTAAAGGCCAAAATCGGCCCGAAATGGCCTTCATTTACCCAAAATGTGTTTCAAAGCATATAAGTGGAGTTTAATTGACTCTTATAGTTATATATGTACCTATTGGGACTATATATGACCTAACATGCGGCTAAATGCAAAAAACTAAGTGAATTCGAGTGTAAAGGCCAAAATCGCCAGAAATGACCTTCATTTACCCAAAATGTGTTTCAAAGCATATAAGTGGAGTTTAATTGACTCTTATAGTTATATATGTACCTATTAGGACTATATATGACCTAACATGCGGCTAAATGCAAAAAACAAAGTGAATTGGAGTGTAAAGGCCAAAATCGGCCCGAAATGTCCTTCATTTACCGAAAATGTGTTTCAAAGCATATAAGTGGAGTTTAATTGACTCTTATAGTTATATATGTACCTATTGGGACTATATATGACCTAACATGCGGCTAAATGCAAAAAACTAAGTCAATTGGACTATATATGACCTAACATGCGGCTAAATATATTTCGTCTTGTTTTTCGTTCTCTCGCATAATTTTCATAATTCATCTTCAGTGGGGGAAGGGGGGAGAGTGTAGGGGGGCAGCAGTGGGGGGGGAGTGCAACAGGGGGGAGGCTGCAGGGGCCGGTCGGGGGGAGTGCAACAGGGGGCAAAGTGAGGGGGGAGTACAACGGGGGGGAGTGCAGGGGGGAGTGCAGCAGGGGGAGGGATGCAGGGGTCAAGGGGGAGTGCAACAGGGGGGAAGCAATGAGGGGGGAGTGCAGCAGGGGGGTGCAGGGGGGAGTGCAACAGGGGGAGGGTCAGAGGGGCTAGGTCGGGGAGTGCACAGGGGGGCAAGAGCTGGGGGGGAGTACGAGAGGGGGAGTGCAGGGGGGGAGGGCTGCAAGGGGCCGGTCGGGGGGAGGCAACAGGGAGGCAAAGCAGCGGAGGGGGGAGTACAACAGGGGGAGTGCAGGGGGGGAGTGCAGCAGGGGGAGGGATGCAGGGGCTGGTCGTGGGGAGTGCAGCAGGGGGAAGCAAGTGAGGGGGAGTGCAGCAGGGGGGTGCAGGGGGAGTGCAACGGGGGGAGGGTCACAGGGGCTAGTCGGGGGAGTGCAAGGGGGCAAGAGTGAGGGGGGAGTACAAGAGGGGGGAGTGCGGGGGGAGGGTCAGGGGCGGGTCGGGGGGCGCAGCAGGGAGGGGGGGAGGGGAGGGGGAGGCAGGGGGGGGAGGGTCAGCAGGGCGGGGAGCGGGGGAGGGAGGAGTGGGGCGGGGAGGGGGGGGTGCAGGGGGAGGGTCGCAGGGCCGGGTCGGGGGAGTGCAGCAGGGAGGGGGGGCTGGCAGGGGCGGGGGGACGGGGGGAGGAGATAGTTCAAGTCACCATTGCCAAAGGAGTTAGTTTTATTGGCTTTTTTCTTTTTTGGTTTTTTAGTTTTATTTTGTTAATTTTTGTTGTGATTAATTATCAATTGCTAGAAAAAGTGAACATAATATTATTATTAACTTGTTAGTGTTGGTTCAAAACTCTTTTACCAACAAGATCTTATAATCCTAGTTTAATTATAACAATTAAAATCGCAATTCAAAACTCCTTGTGTTTTTTTCCACTAGTGAAAATGCAAAAAGCTTAACTCTTTACATAGCAAAATTTATGACAGAACAACTTAGATAGTACATGATCAGCTTCTATACACTACTGAAATGATTTCATCATCAAGGCAATTGAAGTCCTAAAATAACCACTTAGATGCATAGTAGGCCAAGAAATCCCACAAAAATCATTAACTAACTAATATTCACCAACTTTATGCATGAAACAATCAATCAATGCCAAAAAGATTCAATAAAACCAACACCATGATCCCAAAGGGGCTACAATGCCCATACTAATTCCTCGAACAATCATCTTCAACTAAGGGGAAAAGGGGGATAAATAAGGTTCATCCTCAAACAATCAACTTCGGATAGGATGGTTCTAATTTCTAAAACATAATCGGAAAAAGAATTCTAAGCTAAGTTAATAGAAGGGGGATAAATAGAAGGATGACATGGTCTGAGATTGAGTACCTTATCAATCTTATCCTTGGCAATAACGTCAATAAATGCAAAGATCTTTAAGCATCTGATGAAAAAATTCATAAAAGGGAAGAGAAAAATGAGAGGAACAATTAGGTATTTCATGGAACTAAAAAAGGAAGAATCAATTAACAAATTGACGAACACCTTTAACAAAACAGATAAAATCAGAACCAATTGTGATAAAATCGAAACCCCAAAATCATCCATTACCTGATGTTTGTTGAGATAAAAAAAAAGACAGGAAATGAGAGTAAATTAGGTGCAATTGCAGCTTATCTTTGGTTTTCAAATCAAGCAAGGTAGGGAACTAACCAGAGGACCCAAAAAGGCTCCGTTAAGGCGGATAAGCTTGAGCTTCCGCACCATAGTGATAAGTTATATTGCTCAATATGCTCCAAAGGATGGTGTGCAAAAGTGGTGCCGAGTGTTGAAGCAATCTCCAAAAGTGAGTGCAGGATATAGAAAACCACATGTTTGCTTGACTATGTGCCACTTACAAATCAATTCCCCGATAAGCGTGCCATCTAGTTGTAGTTAAATATGAAAAGGAATGTAGAATTTAAAGATATTTCTAGACATTGGTATTTCGTTTAAGAAACTCATATGAAATACGGGTAAAAATCATCTAAATAGAAGATTATTTAATAAGCAAAAAAAGAGTGAAATAATAACCAATGCATGAAGAAACAAAGGCCTAAGCTAAAGAGCGAGTCTAGAAATAGATAAATTTGCATATTCAAGGCATTTGAAGAGTTTATCGCCTTTCCTTGAAAATTTAAGAGATAATCATCTGAACTACATACCTCAAAAACTCGTAGTCACTCAAATTTTATCCATATATATTGTACTCAAACTTAGAAGAGATGACAAAATCACATGGATTCTTAATTTTACAAGCATTTCCGATCGCATATGTGCAAGGAAAGCTCTATAATTTCATAAATATGTACCACTTGAAATTACAATCAAACCATGATAGACATTCGTGCGGATATGACTTATCAATTTAGCTTAAGCAAGCGGTCAATGAATTCTAATTATAGTAAACTCAGTAAGTATTAAGACGCTTAGGACCCCGATGGTGCATTTTATACCATGATATGAGATTCGGGCCTGGGATTTCTATTACATCATCTCCGGTATATAAATGGGGCCAAAGGGAACACAAAAAAAGTTAGGTTGTTCTATCATGTTCTCTCACCGAATATTTGAATGCTTATCGAAGACAATTTCCATGAACAATCAAAGAAAAGACATACCAACAAACAGAAAACCGATGGCTTTTTCTTTGGTCATACCATTGATGGGTCATTTGTCGTTCATGGAGTTCTCTCGCTAGGCGAAGATAACCAAAAGGAAAGGAAATAGAAATAAATGTGGCAGCTATTCCACCATATGTAGCATAGAAGGTAGCAGGCGATGTGATCTTCCAAAGGACTACAATGGAAAATAAAAGAATCAAGCAAAAGAACAATGGTGCACACTAATTGTGCCTGAAACCGAAAATCAAACAAAGCCACCAATAAAATTTCACCAAAGCAAGGATATCATAATCAATAAGGCACTAACCAACTCGAAAAACCAAAAACTATGCATCAATATTCAACCAACAATGCTAAAAAACCAACCGAAAAAACAAGAAATTTCTTCAAAACACTAACCAAATGAGACTAATTCTCTAGACATCCATCATAAAACCATTAATTCAATACTATCATTTGATCTATTAATCCTCATAAAAGAGACAAAAAATTTAGCAGCAAAAATAGGAGAAAATAAAGCTATTTGCGAGACATGAATGAACGATGAGATAATATGAGCAAAGTCGAACAAAGAAATCTAATATGAGCAAAGCATTATTGTCAACATTTTCGGTGCATTAAGATTGATTATACAAGGAAAAATCAAGAGATCTCAAGCTAAGTATTTACAAAAGAGTGAGATGAGAGAGTGAGAAAACTTATCCCTCCATTACGAAAATCCACGAAAAACTTATCTCCACTGCACCTCCGTTTCCCTAACAACAGAACATGGACAGGAAATTGCTAAATTGAAATGGACACAAAGCCCTAATAGCGAGAATTATACAAGATAGAATTTTGAAATACCAACCCGAAATAATTGAAAATTTGGAAATGAGGAGTGCGAAGAGGAGCAAACTTACTCTACAAAATTAGCAACTATAGATCTACAAACAACTAAAAAAAAATCAAAAACGACATCAAAACTCAAAGAAACTAACTCAAACTAAGTAAATGCATGAAAATCAGTCAACAACAAGAAAACGCAAAACAACAATCAAAATTTGAGCGAAAAGCAAACAATCGAACGAAAACTACAAGAAAATAGAAAACTTACAATGAATTTAACACATAATAGAGGTGATTTGCTGGTTCGGCGACGCTTTTTCTCGATGGAGGCGTTGCGAGGCGAGGATGGTGGCGTGGCGGCGAAATTAGGGGTTGCTAATGTTGTCGGTGGTTGAGTTGGGAAGTGCGAGTTGCGGGGGAGGAGGTGAGCAAGTGCGAGTTGCAGGGAGGAGGTGAGCAAGTGCGAGGTCGAAGAGAGCGAGAGGCGAAGTGTGAGGGTGGGTGTGAGGGTGGGTGTGAGGGTGGGTGCTCTTTTCGCTGTTTGGAGGAACGAAAATGTGTGGAGGGAAGTAAAATTAATGAGCGCGCGCGGTTTGTTTTGGCCTTGTGGGGATTAAAAAATAAAAAAAAGGGCTGCGGTTGAGTGGTAAACCGCAGCCCTTCCTTTTAAGGGTCATGCGGTCGGGCCCTAAACCGCAGCCCCTTTATCTAACCAAGGTCTCGCGGTTTTGGGCCCGACCGCAGCCCTTAACGGAAGGGCTGCGGTTTTCAACACAAGCGCAGCCCTTTTAAAGCAGCAAATGACAATTTTTCCTCTAGTGTTCCTTCATACAACTCATTACTATTTCTATAATACGGTCTTTATCATTTCACATTGATATTTCATAGAGGGTTGAAATTTGATTATTGCAATGTTAAATCAATTTCAATTGCTGCTTACCTGCCTATTAGGGGTGTAAATGAGACGAGACAACTCGTGAGCTACTCGAGATCAACTCGGTCAAAGCTCGACTCGAGTAGGCTCGACTCGATTGACTAACTAGTCGAGCTTGAGCTACTACCTACTCAACTCGAAAAGCTCGCGAGAAACTCGGAAAAGAATTATATATAATAAGTACTTTCAATGTCAATAAATGATTCTCAAACTTTTTCAAAGAATTTAATCCATGAAGTATAATAAACACTTTCATAAAAAATATTTTCATAGTGGACATTAATTATAGTTTGTCTTTAGGTTATGGTTAACAAGTCGAGCACAAGATTTTAACGAGCCTTAGCCTTGGCTTGGCTCAAAATCTCATGAACAAACTGAAAAATTAATAAAAAAATGATCTTTTACAGAAAATATTAAACGTCCCACATTGGTTTATAGTATAAACAATATAAAATATTACTACTCTAGCTATACTTATTGTTGAATTAAAGTTGTCCCAATTGGTTGGGAAACAAAAGTTTAAGTTTGTGTTCTTTATAAATGGAACAAAAACTTTTTGGTTGGAAACCATTTTTTTCTATGAAAGTTTGTTTCATAAAGTCCCACATTGGTTGGACAATGAAACACCGAAATTTTTTTCTTTATAAAAGGCTATTTCAAGTACGTAACTCAAGGTACATGGATTGACTCAAGTTTGAGTTGAGCCTTGATTCGAGTTCCAGCTCCGGGTTCGAGCTTGATTCGAGTTCGAGCTCGAGTTTAGGATTTCGAGTTCGAGTTGAGTTTGATTTTTTCAAGTTCGCGAGTTTTCGAGTCGAGTCGAGCTTGATTTCGATTTTTCGAGTTCGAGTCGAGTTTACCAAACTCGAGCTCGACTCACATCATTTACACCCCTACTGCCTATATGCAGATATGCTTTGCAGACTCATGGGGTGCGAGTGGGCAAAAAATTAAAGTGCATAAAATGCTATGGGGTTTTATGAGGTTTTTTGTCCATTGTTTAATTTTGTAGCCTGGCGTTGCTCATTTTTACTCATTGTATTGTTTATACTAGGTGTCATTCATATATTTTGATTTTTCGCCCCAATTCGCTAATATTAAATGTTCATCCCTCATATGTTGATATAATGTGATGCATATAATTCACATACAAGGTTTTGAGTAAGGTTATACCATGCTTCTTGGTAGTATTTTCGCGGAGCTCACGCGTAGTCGCGTACAAGTGTAATTAATTAATGACTATCCCTTCAAAAAAAACAAAATTAATTAATAACTAATGGAGTTAATCGTTGTTAGTCATTAAGGGCATTTTGATGTATTACCATGAAACTCGGGTACCTAGTGAATTTTGAAAAGTGCGAGGATACCCTGGTGAATCTTTCAAAAACTCTAGTGATTTGGTGAAAAAAACCAATAAGAAATATAGGAATATTTTGTTAGATAATGGTATGAGTAGGCTTTTAGTGGTAGAAGTAGTTTTTTAGTAGTGTTTGTCAAAAGTGACAATTAACACCTATGTGTAAACATCTACTTTCACAACTTCTTTTAATGAACATCAATATTTTATACCGCTACTTTGACCAATAACAGTTACACACCATAACAGCTACTCTTACAACTAAATCTACCACCACAGCTACCGTTGCCGGACACGCCCATATTATTCATTAAAACTAGCTATTAGTTTAGAAAAATACCAAAAAAATAATATGTTCAATCTTAAAAAGCTATTCTAAAAGTTATATCTACCCCAAAACCTAATATTTATAGCTTTTTCGAAATAGTAGTTTAAACACCAAAAGTTACTCTAAACATATTTCACCATCACCAAACACTACTTTTCACAAATATTAGAGTTTTTTAACTTAGTCCAAAATACTAAAAACTACTTCAAAAGCTATTGCTGAACACCCCTAAGTGGAAACGATTTACAAAATTTTTTTTATTTTAATTAGGCACTTATTTAAGCACTTTGCTTTTTCTTTTCCTTCTAAAACAGCGTTGATCTTTGCAATGTTCATGAATAAGCTGTGAAATTTCAAATTTTTATTTTGTGATCCATCAAATTTTTTGTTTTTAAGGATTTATAGAGAATTTTTTGTTGGAAAAGATGTATTAAAATAGCCATTTTATTGGAAAAGACCTAATAAAAACTTTTTTGTTGAAAAAGACCTATTATAATACTTTTCTTTGTTACTTAAGATCACTTCAACATTTTCCGTCCAGAAAGTCAATTTTATGGCATTGACTTTTCTTCCCCTATCCCTTTCTCATTAGGAAAATTGTCATAAATAAGTCAACTTTTTGGCCGTCCAAAATAAGCCAATCTTTTGATTATTCCTGAATAAGTCTAACTTTAATACCAATTTGTTTTAAACAAGTCATGACCGGTTATAACCTAAAGAGTAGGTAATATGGGATACGTGTACTACAATCATTAGTTGTTTAAATAATTTTCAAAAGAAATTGAAGAAAAAAACAGCACCATATAAATTCCTCCCTCCATCATATCATCATCCATCATCATCAATTCACAATCATCTTCACCGACCTCCTCCCTTCAGCATCATCACCATTAGACCACACACCATCCTCCTCTATCCTTCAACTCCATCCCCCACCTCCGTCCTTCACCTCCACCCCCCTCCTCTACCCCTCCCCTACCACGTTGCTACCCCCTTCTCTTCCTCCTCCATCCAAAATTATATGAAATACAAATAAAAAAAATAAGAAAATGGAGAGAGAAACAAATCAAAGCGAATTTCCTCCATGGTTGTTGGGTCAAGTGAGCAGGAGAAGAGAAGGTGGTGGGCCCAAAGAAGGTGGGCTTGGGTTAAGATTTGGGTCGGGTGAGCTTGTCGGGAAAACTTCAACGGGGATGAATTGCAGCGGTTCTGGTCGGGGCATTAGAGGAGGATGACCGCCGCCGTCATAGCTCCTTCCCTTTCTGTTTCTCTTAGGATTTTGGGTGGGTTTGGGTTACTGGATTTTGGTAGTGTATGGGTGGGTTTGGTTGCTTGTGGATGGTTTGCCATGGGTTTGGGTTGGGGTTTGTGGGTTTTAGAGGTGGTGAGGTGGTTTCGGGTGGGTTTTGGTGGTGGCGTGGTGCTTTCGGGTGGGGTCTGGTGGGTGGGGTCTTGTGCTGGTGAGGTCGTGTCAGGTGTGGTTTGGTGGTGGTAAGGTGGTTTCCGGTGGCGTTTGATGCTTGTGTATAATATTGGATGTAGTTAGAGTTAGGGCCGGTAGGGGTGGCAGTCATACAAGGGAGGGGAGGAGAGAAGAGAGAGAAAAGAAAAAAAATTAAAAAATACAAACAAAAAAAAATTTTACCAATAGAACCGGTCTCAAGTAATTTAACTTTTTTAAAATTGGTGAGTGCTAAAGTTAGACTTATTCAGAAATAATCAAATGAATGACTTATTTACAGCAGATAGCTTAAAGGTTGACTTATTTATGACAATTTTTTCTTCTTATTATGGGACCAACCTATTTGTTTTTTGTATCCTAATCCCTTAACCCTACCAAACATTTTCCTCTTGCTTCCCATCCTAAGGGATTAAGATAGAAAAATATAGAGGTTGGTCTCATTCAATGAAAAAGGGAGGAGAAGAAGTCAATGTCGAAAAATTTGCTTTTTGGCCGGAAAATGTTAAGGTGGTCTTAAGTAACAAAGGGAAGTATTATAATAGGTCTTTTTCAACAAAAAAAAAAAAAATTATTGCGCCTTTTCCCAACAAAATATTCATTTTAATGGGTATTTTCCAACAAAAAAATCTTATATAGATAACGAAATATAAGAAAAAATAAATAATCCTGAAACTTGATTCCATTAGCAAACATAACATAAACACAAAAATTACAGTGAGTCGGATGAATACGTTACATTACCATGGACTAATCCAAACCAACCAACTAGCTATTACTAAAACGCACGATCATAATTATCAAACTACTAATTAAATATCACTCGCTAACAAACCTGTCCCCTGTTGTCTTCCGTTGTCATTCCTATTATAATAGTATTATGGAACAAAATTGGAGGATCACTCTGCTCATGCTTAAAGAAGTTCTCTGGATCAAATTTAGTCTTAATTTTCACTAACCTGTCAAAGTTATTTCTAAAGTACTTCAAACCCCAAGCACGAGCCTCATCAACATCTGTATCACCATCTTTATTCAACCCCAAGTCAAGATCCCTATAATTAACAATTAACATAAGCGCTTCCCTAGGGTTCTTGGACACATAAGGCTCCATATAATCATATAAGTCCCTAACCCATGCCATGCTTGAACTTTCACTAGCCTTACCATCTTCCCAAGATGCCAGATATTGGATTTTGCAGATAGTCCCGTTTCTATGAGGGAACGGGGTTTCAGACTCCGGAATCCTACTCATCATCCCACCATAAGGATTCAATATCATGGCATAGCTTTTGGCCTCTAACAACTTCTTCCATAGTCCTTTAAGCCCGGCTTCAGGGATCGGTTCCCTAAGAAAATCTGACTTAGCCTTAGAGTACCTCTTAGACACCTGCTTCCCTTGTAGTAAAACTTCAGGGCTAGTTCCTGTAGGGTACCCTCCAGTGTAAACTACTGATTGGATCCAACTCATTTTGTTGCAGTCTTTTGGAGTCGGTCCCAATTCAGGAAAGGATCGAGCCATGGTTCGAAGTAGCTGACTCGCCTTGCCTAAATACTGCGCGTCAAACCAGGCTTGTACTGTCCTTTCAGTTGTGTTTTGTTCCTGGTAAGAGTATTACCTTGATGAAAAGATTTTCATCAAGTTTCTCAGCTACTTGCTGCCATTTATATACGAGCTTTGTTAACCCTTGGTCTAATGTTCTTACAACTGTGAAAGTTGTTACAATTTCAGGAACAGGAGCAAGTTTTACTTTCTATGCAAGAATTACCCCCAAAACTGCCACCACCACCACCTCTGACAGCCCAAAACAAGTCCTCCTCCATCGATGCTCGGTCTAGTATCTGAAGGAATTGTGTCCTTAACTCTAATGCAATTACTAAATATAATATGGATCATATTATGGAGATAATAAATTCATTTAATTGGGTCGTCTTTACGTCTTGGCAGATAATGCTATAGACCTTTGGGTTAGTAAATAATAAACCCAAAGCCCACTTAAATGGATCCTACAAGCTCACACATTATTTCTGGATCAACAAAAGAAAACCTAGAGCCCATAAAGGGCCCTCGGGTGGCCGGCCAAGAGGGAGAAGGGGAGTGGGATTGCTTAACCTAATTACTCCTATAATTAGTTAAGGAATGAGAAAATAAAGGATATTGGATCTCTCAATATTTTCTCTCTCCTATTCTCTCTCTTCAAAAGTCACGTAATATTGTTCCAAGAAATAGAAGAGTCCATCTTCCTTCCAACTAGCATTAGTGGAGCGTTGATCTGGATTGGTGGACTTAGTAGAGGAATCTCAATTGCGGTTCTGTAATAGCCCATATTTTAAACAGTTGAGAAAATCGGTTTATTATATTTGATGAGCATAATTGCGCTTTAAAATTTAACTTATTTTTGTTAAATATGGATGTAGAACTATTATAATTTAGTGTTTATATGTTATTAGGAAATTTTGATTTGTGTGTCATTAATGTGAAAAGACGTTTTCACCCCCTTGTATGTATAAATTTTTTGTTTAAAGACAAGTTTTTCATTTCTCTTGAGAATTCTTCCGGTGTTCTAGAGGATTCCAATATCTTCCCTTTGGTCATTATAAGTGGAAAAAAAAAACACCCAGCTTGATTCCTTCATTTACCTCATTCTTTCTCCTTTAAGGATGATTTTTTCTCCTTCCTCTTTTTCTTGTTACTCCTTCCATGTCTGCCGGCGTTGCTCCTGCCTTGCCGGAGCTGCTGCATGCGTTCCTCTGTCTCTCTTCTTGAGGGTTGGCGTTGCCGGCAATCTGTCCTCGTGAGCCGACGTTTCGGCGAGCCGCCGGCTTGCTTTTGTTGATTTGTCTCTCGCTATCCAAAGGGCCAAAGTTACGAATTCTTTGCTCTTGTTCCTCCTCCTTTGGCTCGTTGAGCTACCCATGATTAGGGTCTTTTATTTTGTCAATTAAAGGTATAAACTTTGGACCCAATTTCTGTTTTAATGAAATGACTTTTGATGTTTATGGTTAATCACTTGAAAGAGTTCCTTAGTTATGATTGTATTTCAAAGAATAATTTATGGTTTACAAAATATTATAAGGATTTTCAAAAGAAAGTATTGTGCTGTATGTTTTGATTTTTGTTTAGAATGGGAATAGTCCAACAACATAATCTGGTTTCATAAAAGATCAATGAAATTCATTCTTAAATGGGGTTTTGGTGAAAATTTCTTGTTAATGTTATGTAAGTAAAGAAATATGTGCTCGTAGGATGCTAATGTTGATGTTATCTGAGTATTAAGAATTATTTGTGGTGAGCTATGTTTTAGCTAATTCTTATGGATTAGTTTCTACTTGAAGTTAAAGAGAAATGGTTAACAATTGATATTTATTATGAGATGGGCTATTATGGAATTTGAATATCATATGGGTGAGCAAGGTTATGCACTCTTGGAGATTAATTATGGGGGCAAAGTAATGTGCGTGCTCGGCTAAGGTACACATTGTCCTTCCACCTTCCAACTCAGAAACTGTATTTTAAATATGACTTGTATAAAAGAGTTATTTTTCTTGACTTGAGGTTTAATACGCGATTCTAATCCTAAGTCTGTGAAGAGTTACTCTTTCATGAGTTTACTTGAATTTGTAAATGTGGGTTTCAACGTCAAATGTTATATTGTGTAAATCATAAGTTTAGTAAGCTGAGTTATGAGTTGTGATACGCTTATCTTGTTTTTAAGATCTGATAGTGTGACATGTTTAATGAACTATGAGATAAGAGTTTATGAGTATTCAAGTATGAGTTTTTGGCATATTTTTCAATGTATCTATAAATATGGTTTTCTAGATCAAGAAACTTCATACGCTTGCATTGGTGGATGATATTAGAAATATAGATATTATCTTCTATTTGAACACTTATGGAGTTAAAGGTAGGATTTGAGTATCATGATTATGTTTTGTGAAAGGCGGAAAGGCTGAGATTAAAAGTTTAAAAAGTAATTTTTTTTAAAAGATACCTTTGAGGAATCCCTTGGAGGAAATGGGTTGTATAAAGTGGGAATTTATATTGGAGTAGCTAAGAAATATAATAGTTGATTTGAGTAATTCACACAGGCCTACAATTATTGTTTATGGAAGTTTAGGTTGTGATTATCGCAAGGTTGGAGCTAAAATATCACTTAATGGGTTTATGTGAATTTCTATGGATCCCAAAGATGAGAATATGAAACAAATAAAGCAGGGATATTACTTAATGGGTTTATGTGAATTTATATGGACCCCAAAGATGAGAATATGAAACAAGTAAAGCAGGGACGAGAATAATTCAATATTGGGAATTAAAACTGGATATGTTAGTCTTATATTAATAGTATAGATATGAAGAGTCGAGAAATGGTTCGAAGGAGTATCACATCATAACAGCGTAATTTATAACATTGGAGTTATAAGAAGTCATATATGAACTATGATATATAGGAAAAAGAATTTAGAGTTGTCACCTTCTAATGGCAAGAGTAAGATTATATAATGGATATCTGGGGAAATATAAATCTCGTGTAATAGAGTGCTTTGGAATTGGTGATATGATTTATCTTTTATGAAATGAATATGTAGTCATATGACTAGTGTGAGCATTGACTTCATGTATTTTGGAAGCATTGTTATGGGTTATAAATTTAAAATTAATCTGGATATTTAGTTGAATAGTTGAGTATTGCAAATGACTATTTAAGTCGCTGAATAGCTATCATGGCATGTAATTTAGAGTAATATGTTTTGAGTTATGAGAATTATGGATACTTATCTCGCATAGTATGGGTGTAATAATATGTTATGCTAATGGAATAAAGTTCTAAATGTGAACACTATTCTAACAATGCAAAGTTGATCTATTGAGTATGAATCTAATCATGATTGAGAATCTATATCCTGGAACTTTAGAACCTATGGGAAGGGTGTTAGAAATTATATTTGGAAGATCTTATAGGAGAAACTTATATATGCTCCGAACGACAACGTGCTTACTCTTAAATGAATCTTAAAGGAGATGAAAGTATTTCGATATTTAGCATTTTGAATACTCTAATTATTTTAGAATTGTGTAATGGAACTTGGAATGACAAAACGTATTTAAAATATATGAATTAATGTGTAAGTTGAGTAAAAGCATTTGAGCCTTATGATTTCAGTATAAGTATCTAAGTATAAGTATTTCTGTATAAGTATTTAAGTATAAGTATTTGAGTATAAGTATATAAGTACAAGTGTTGAGTATAAGTAATTCTGTATGAGTATAATAAGTTTTGTTTTATAAGGGGAAGTAGCTGCGTAAGCAGTGATGAACGACATTTGTAGAGCGAGTTTGCTCATTATGTGTTTAGAGCGGGTATTGCTCTGGAGCGGGTATTGCTCTGCTATATATTGGGTAATGACCTAAAAGTCTTGCAAGCAGAATATAAGAAAGGTGGGGAGACGTCCCTCAAAAGTCTGGAGACGTGGCTTACCCCTCTCCATTCGTGTTCCTTCCCTGAGTTAAATATTTTGGTACTAAAGTATTGAGAAAATTTTGAGTTATGTTTGATAATGATGCTGATATAGCAAGATAATTTATGAAAAGCATTTGGGAAGTTACTCAGTATATTCTTTGACATATTAAGTTTGCATCCTTGGTATCTATAGAGGTGTATCTCTGTATTTTGAGCAAGTATAACATGTATGAGAAGTATAAATATATTGTTTATGCGGAATCTTTGATTTCTTTGATGAAAAGATATACTTTCGTGATTTTGTTTTAAGAAGAATGATCTGTGAGATATAAAAGTTCATATGTTAAGGTAATTTATTTATTACGCGTTTATTCTCTATAAAATCACACTCAACAACTCGAATGTAGTTTAAGCCACCAAAAAGAGTTTCTGGTTGGACAGTGTGTACTCAGTTTTGCTGATTTTGTTCTTTGAACCTGTCTGGGGGGGCATAGTTCATGTAAGTGATTTTTGCGGGAGATGTAGAAGCTGGGTTCGAGTGTGGTTAAAGGATCATAAGCTTTATTAGAGATGATTCTCGTTTGAGCTATGATGGATATTATATAGTTTAATTGAGAGAGAAATTCTTATAGTGTATTATTTTATTATTTTAGAGATTCGGTTGAATCATTTAATGTAATTGCATTTATATTTTGGTTTGATGATGTGGGACCGATTTGTAAGGTTATGTTCTGCTGCAAGAGAATGTAATTTGGGGTTTATCAATTGTTGATTGTGATTAGTGAGTCTTAAGCGTGATTAGTTAGCAGCTCGGAAGTGCGGGCTGTTACAGATTCTATCTCCAAATCTCGAAAAGCTTAGTAGAAATCACGCGTCAAAGGCTAATTCTTAACTATTATGTGATCCTTGAATGTATATGCATGATGATAGGCGTGTCGCGCACCTAACAAAGATAATTCCTAACTAACCTCCTAACTATGTAGCGAGGGCAAGTCAAGGTCGAATCCACGAGACAAACAAGTATTAAACACTAGATATCTTGACTCAATTTAACTAAACAAGTGACAAACAACGGTGAAAGAGATGTTGAACTAATACTAACCCTAAACTATAACAACTACTAATAGCACACGTGGTAAAATCAACTAATAAAGGCATCTAGAATTAAGTACCCCCACTAGCACGAGTAATACATGAATAGTTCTCATCCCAAATAACATAATCAATAATCCAAAAGGAGTAATGCACCCTAAAAATACCAAAGATCTCTCCCGAGTACCTATGGCTACTCTAAACAAGCAATCATACCTATTCCCATGGAATCATGCAAGAAAGAGACATTAAACATGGCAACACAAACAAATTCCTAATAATCCTATCTACTTATTCCCATAGAGATATTCATACTCTTGATTTAATCAACAAATCCATCTAGATTCAATTCCCATTGAAAACAAGACATAAGGAATCAATTCAAAATCACCTATCCCTAGTATGATAATGAAAATAAGCACAATTCAATCAAGCAAGGATAATTAATCACATTAAAATTGGAATTATGGGAAAATTCATAAAATTAGTCATTGCTAGGGGTCAACTTAACCCTAGATTATAAAACTACTCACTCATAATTGAAATAATAAAGCAATTGAGAAATAAATTAATAGACATAATAATAAAGGAAGAGAGGAAATTAGAAAAACTTAGTCTTTACTTGAATGAATCAATCCCAAGCAACCAACTTGTAGAAATCAAGGTTCAATAATGGAGTTTACTCTCAAAAAGCTCTCTAAAAAGTAATACTATGTTTTTCTCATGATGTAAAACTGCCCAAAAGTATGTTTTATAAAACCTAATATCGTTTACAAAAACTAAAAACGGAAATAAAGAAGTCCACGGATGTCGTGCTGGCAACAGCTTGCACGGGCAAGCAGAAAGTGGCACGGGCGTGCACTATGGTGCACGGGCAAGCAAGAGCTTGCTTGGACGTGCACGCGAGACAGAAGGTTTTGTTCTCTTCGTTCACAGATCTGCACGGGCAAGCGGCCATCCGCTTGGGCGTGCGCCTTGGTGCATGGGCAAGCGGAATCTTGTGTGATCCCGCGAAGACAATAATCTTCAATATCATCATTCCTTCAATCCCAAAGCATTCAAACTCATCTTCTCGCATCCGGGAATCATCATCTAGACCATCTATGAGCCAACTTATCCTCTCTTGGTCACAACCGCCCATAAAACCTGAAATTCACAAATAAGAGGCAAAAGTATCTCCAAACAACACAATGGTTCAAAAGAATGCTCAAATCATATAATTAGACCTAAGATGCACTAAAAACTACATGAAAATGAGACTTAAGACCTACTTAAATGCAACTAAAAACCGACTTATCACATGAGATCCTGTTTTAAGTGCTTATGAATATGATTCATGAAAATTCGCTTAGATGTACTTATAATCCTACAGTGGTATCAGTTTTAGCCTCTTGCATATAGTTTTTTTTGTCATAATAATTATATTTATTTTGATGTGTTCATGACTATTTTAATTTGATTAAGGGGAGGAATTGAATTATGGAATGACTAATTAATTGGAATTGATTACATGGAGATTTAATTGCTTAATTTTTCAATATAAAGTGGCCGAAAATTCAACCCTAATTTTCAAAATTTAATTTCTAATTTTAGATCTCTAAATTTCGAATATTAAGTTCATATTATTAATCTGATTTTTATGTTTAAATTTGTCTATGTATGAAAATTAATTCATGTAAAAGGCGTTTTATATGAATTAGAGATTAATTTATGTGAATAACCCTAAAATTAATTAAAATGGAGATTTCAATTTAATTTTCTGAATTAGGCATCAAAGAGTTTATGTTTAATTTAATTAAGATAACTAAATTAATTTTGCAAATGTTGTACTGTAATTTTAATTTCCTTCAAATAAAAATAATAAAAAAACATTCTAAGGAGGGAGGAAGAGGAGCAGCCACGGCTGGTGGCAGAACCACCGGTAGGTGGGCGTGGCTGCTCCGGTGGTCTGCCGAAAGTAATCGACGAGGGATGGTGGCTGCAACAGCCACGCGTGCGACGCACGACGTGCACAGCAGCAGCGTGCTGCTGGTTGGCGCTGGCAGCCTGTTGCCGGCTTCGGCTCGCGGAAGAGAGTGTCGGCGAGATTCCGGTGGAGGCGACCTGAATGGGTTGTCAGAGTTCTTGCCGTTCGTGCTTCTTGGCAGTGATGTCGTGGGAAGGCAGCCTTTGTGCTGCTGGTTGTTGGTTCCACGTTTTAATTAAAAAAAAAACATATTTCGATTGAAACAGCAGCGTATTACTGACAGCAGTATCTCAACAATTTTTTTTTTTTTTAAATTTTGTAAAACAGTTTTCATAAGATTAAGCAAATTCCAATTATGTTAATTATGTTATTTTTGACTGGTTTATAAATTAATTCCATAATTTGATTCTTTAATCTAATTAAAATTAGTAGGCTAGATTTTCTAGGATAGAATCTTTAGGTGGTTAGAATTACTTAAATATTTTATCTACTTGCTATAATTAAGAATATTTGATATTTTGATTGATGGCAAGATAATATGTGATATTATCATGTGACATTTTATATTTGATATAATTGCTATGAATGACTAGTATGGCCCATATTTAAGTTAGAAAATACGATCTACGTATCGTGGTGTATTCTTGTAATTTAAATACGATTTGCGTATCGTTAAGTATTTTTGTAATTTATTTAATTTAGATATTATATAAATTATTTTGATACTTATGTAATCCAAAGACGAGCCCATCAAGAGAAGGCCCATGGCTAAGGTGGATGGAGATCCATGAAGAGTCCAAGGAGGAGCCCAATCAAGGTGCTTAGTTCTTAGGATTAGGGGCCATACTAGATCATATTTATTTTTCCATTTTATTATTATTTAAAATGCTTATAAGTTTATTGTATGTTGGTTATCAATGCGCTAGAGTTCACTAATTCATAACAACATAATAAACTTAGGTCCCGCAAATATTAAGGTTAGCTTTTCCAAACATAAAGTACTTATTAACCCTTAATTAATAGTAATAGGTCATGCCTCTGCAGGGTATTATCATTAATTTTGGGAGATAAGGTAAAATTGCGAATTTTACTACTTAGTTTGGTTATCCTTAACAAAATCATCAAAAGCGTTTTGGGTTTTGAAGTAAGAGATAGTTAAGCATGCGATGTTTACCAATCTAAACAAGAATTATAAAGTGTTATAATTAGTAAAGGAGTTTACTTACCTTGAGAATGTAACGTTAAGATAAGGCCTCCGTCTGCTTAGTGTTGCATGTTGATAGGATCTTGTTTTCACTTATTCAAATGGGACATTAAACTTGAATAAGTGATCAACCTAGAAACCTTTGCATGTTTTAGGTTGTTTTATAAGCATAAAATTGAACTTTGCTTTTGTTTTTTGTCTATAGATACTATGTCTAACAACAACAACAACTCTGTTTTCAACATTCGTCCTTTCCTTGAAAAGGACAGCTGAATGGTGAAAACTTCATAAATCGGGAAAGAACCCTAAGACTCGTTTTGAGGTCCGAGGGTCGAGAGGATGTCTTAGAAACCCCACTTCCCGTGATTTATGATGAGTCGATCAAGCCGACAAACGTCGTGCTAAGCAGGCCAATGATAGGTCTGTACCGATCACTTGCTTGATGATAGCAGCCATGGAATCGGACCTCCAAAAGAGGTTCGAAACTAAGGATGCTTATACCATCATGCAAGAGCTGCGGGCTATGTTTCAAACACAGGCCCGAGTTGAGCGATATGAGACTAATAGGGAGATACTATAATGTCACATGAAGTCGGGTCAAGGCTGTGCCCCCATGTTTTCGCTATGATGGGTCTTTTCAAAAACATGGAACGACTTGGATTCCCTTACAGGGTTGAGTTGGCTACTGACATTATTCTCCACTCATTGCATGACAACTTCAATCAGTTCAGGATGACCTTCAACATGAATGAGTCTGAAAAGACTTTGCAAGAGCTGCACAAGTTGTTGGTCAATGCTAAGAGGAATATCCCTGAAGAACCAAAGAAAGAGGTTTTGATGGTTCAGAAGGGAAAGGATTTTAAGAAGAAATGGGCAGGAAAGAAGGACAAAGGCAAGCAAGTTGTCGTTGTTGCTGAAAAACCTAAGCCAACCGCGCCAAAATAGCCGCGAAAAGCAAGTGCTTCCATTGTCACAAGATAGGACACTGGAAGAGGAACTGCCCTCTATACTTAGAGGAAAAGAAGTCTGGTGCTTCCACTTTAGGTATATTTGTTATAGAAATCAATTTGACTTCTACTTCTTTATGGGTATTGGATACCGGTTGTGGTTCTCACATAGTCAATGATGTGCAGGGACTAAAAAGAAGTAGAAGGCTGGCAAAGGGTGAGGTAGAGCTTCGCGTTGGAAATGGAGCATGGGTTGCTGCACTTGCCATAGGAAGCTATAGTCTGCATTTGCCATCTTGCTTTGTTTTAGAACTAAATAATTGTTATTTTGTTCCTTCGATAACTAAGAACATAATTTATGTTTCTGTTTTGGATTCTGAAGGTTTTTGTTTTGAAATTAAGAACAAGTGTCGTTCCATTGCTTACAATAATATGTTCTATGCTAGTGCTAAATTGATAAATGGCTTATATGTGCTTGATAGGTCAGTACAAGTCTAGAACATAGATAGCAAGAAACAAAAATTAAATGAATCAAACCTAACCTACATTTGTCATTGTCGAATGGGTCCAAAAGCGCATCCAAAAGTTACAACAGGATGGCATTCTTCCATTATTTGATTTCGAATCATTTGACGTATGTGAATCATGCTTGATGGGGAAAATGACAAAGTCACCATTTACTGGAAAGGGTGAAAAGGCCAGCGATCTCTTGGGCCTCATACATACAGATGTTTGTGGTCCTATGAGCACAAAGGCAAGGGGAGGGTTTAACTACTTCATTTCCTTCACTGATGATTTGAGTAGATATGGATATGTCTACCTAATGAAACATAAGTCGAAATCTTTTGACAAATTCGAATAGTTCCAAAATGATGTACAAAATCAACTTGGTAAGACAATCAAAGCCCTACGATCCGATCGTGGTGGCGAGTATTTGAGCCAAGAGTTTGATGATCATTTGAAGGATTGTGGAATTCTTTCACAATTGACTCCACCAGGAACACCGTAGTTAAATGGTGTATCTGAAAGGAGGAATCAGACCTTATTGGATATGGTTCGATCAATGATGAGTCTTGCTGATCTTCCGATTTCTTTTTGGGGATATGCTCTCAAAACTGCCACACACACACTAAATAGGAGCCCGTCAAAGGCTGTAGAAAAGACTCCATATGAGTTATGGAATGGAAAAACTCCAAACTTGTCTTTTCTTAAGATTTGGGGGTGTGAGGTCTATGTAAAACGTTTACTTTCAGACAAACTTGCTCCCAAGTCTGCTAAATGTCTCTTTGTGGGATACCCAAAAGAGACAAGGGGTTATTACTTCTATAACCGTTAAGAGAACAAAGTGTTTGTTGCTCGTGATGGTGTCTTTCTTGAAAAGGAATTTGTTTCTAGAAAGACAAGTAGGAGTAAAATAATTCTCGAACAAATTCGAGATGAGCAACAATTGGACGTGGTTCACACCATGTCAGAGACGGCCCGACAAGACGAAAGTCAAGTTCAGGAGATGACGTATTCAACGCGTGAACCTCCTACCGTCCCACTTGAATCTAATTCAAGCGAAGATCTTCAAGAAGTTGAAGAGAACATTTCTCTTGATGCTCAGGCCCCGCGTAGGTCTAGTAGAGAAAGGATTCCAAACAAGAGGTTGGTTGATTTCCTGTTAACTGAAAACTCTGAAATTATGATTTTGGAGAATTCAGAACCTACTACCTACAAACAAGCTTTGACGAGCCCAGACTCTGACAAATGGCTTGAGGCCATGAAATCCGAGTTAGACTCCATGTCTGAGAATAAAGTTTGGACCCTGGTCGACTCACCTGATGGGGTTAACCCTATTGGATGCAAGTGAGTCTTCAAATTGAAAATAGACAAAGATGGAAATGTCTATGTCTATAAAGCAAGACTCGGTTGCAAAAGGATTCGGGCAAATTCATGGTATAGACTATGATGAGATCTTTTCTCCAAAGAGCAATGCTTAAGTCAATTCGGATACTTTTAGCGATGCTGCATTTTATGATTATGAAATTTGGCAGATGGATGTCAAAACAGCATTCTTGAATGGGTTCTTGAATGAGGATATGTATATGACACAACTTGAGGGTTTTGAGGATTTAGAAAATCCTAAAAGGGTTTGCAAGCTTCAAAGATCCATATATGGATTAAAGCAGGCATCTCGGAGCTGGAATCTTCGATTTGATGAGGCAATCAGGAAATTTGGTTTCATCAAAAGCGAAGAAGAGTCTTGTGTTTACAAGGAGTTTAGTGGGAGCAGCTTAGTCTTCTTGGTATTGTATGTAGATGACATACTACTCATGGGAAATGACATACCAATGCTTCGAGTCACCAAGGAATGGTTGAAAAGTTGTTTCTCCATGAAGGACCTTGGAGAAGTTGAGTACATACTGGGAACTAATTAAATCCATAGAGATAGGTCTCGAAGGATGATTGGACTAAGTCAAGAAACTTATATTGATAAAGTTGTTGCAAGGGTCAGCATGGAAAACTCGAAGAGAGGATTCATTCCCATGTCACATGACATATCGCTTAGCAAGAGTCGGTGCCCAACCGAGCCTCGATGAGTTAAAGCGAATGAGTAGCATACCTTATGCTTCGGCTATAGGATCTATCATGTATGCCATATATAATAAGTACTCGACCATATGTTGCATATGCCTTGAGCATGTGTAGCGAGGTTCCAAGCAAATCCAGGGGAAGCACATCTGGATTGCGGCTAAAGAGCATCCTTAAGTACTTGAGAAGAACTAAAGGCATGTTCTTAGTCTATGGAGGTGAAAGTGAGTTGGTTGTTAAAGGTCATACCGATGCGAGCTTCCAAACCGACAAAGATGATTACCGCTCTCCGGTGGTACGTCTTTTGTCTAACTCGGGAGGAGCAAAGGAGCTGCAAGAGCTCAAAGCAAAGCACTATAGCGGACTCTACGACGTAATCAGAATATTTAGCAACGGTTGAAGCAACTAAAGAAGCGATTTACATAAAGAACTTCTTGACTGAGTTGGATATCATACCTAGTGTTCTAGAAGGGATTGAGTTATTCTGTGATAACAATGGTGCTATTGCGCAAGCAAAAGAACCGAGATCACATAACAAATCCCAACATGTAATGAGGAAGTATCACCTCATTCGGGAGATAGTTGACAGGAAGGATGTCTCTGCAAAGTTCACACGGATGAGAATGTGGCTGATCCGTCACTAAACCACTACCTCAACCCAAGCATTAGTGTCACGCTAGGGCTATAGGCTTGAAGCAAATATTAGATTGGCTTTAGATTGTACTAGGTTTAGAGAAACTTGTTACAATGTAGAGACATGATTTTGCTATTTTATGTTTATGAGAAATAAATTTTTTGCCTTATTTTATTTTGGTTTGGTATTAAATAAAATGTCCAAAATATATCTTGAATTCAATGGTTTTGTAAAATATGTGATTTGATGAATGAAACACCATAAGTGAACAGAATTCATAGAATATTATAGTTCCTAATCTAAGTCATTAAATTGGACATAAATGACTTATTAAGGGATTAGCATATAAGATTGATTGATAGCGTCGTTTCATGGGCTATGGGAACATGTAGATGTTTAGTCAATCATATGGGTATGTATAGTTGATACATGATCGAACAAGACCTACTTAGAAGTTTCTATAACTTCGTAATTATATTAGTGAATTCCTAAGACATGAGTAGAACACTACTTGGCTTAATGATTGGTATAACTTTGATGTTGTCAAACGTCATGCCGTAAGAGGGGACTATAAAGGCAGCATTTGGGTTGTGCTAAAAGTTGAGTGAGAGTTTTGGTTGCCACAAGATTGAAAAGTCCTCCTATAAAAGATAGGATGGGCCCCTTGGAGAGTGATAATTTAAAAATGCATGGTCGTGCTCAAATGGATTATATGATGATCATTTGTTTGTCAATTTGAACTCGGATTTCAAGGATTAATTTGAAGACTATTATGGATGACATAGAAATATGGTCATACTATCAAATTGGACACTAAGAGACTTAAGGAATTCGAAGATTGCAAACTCGTCTCGGACAAGTGGGAGATTGAAGGAATTGTGTCCTTGACTCTAATGCAATTACTAAATATAATATGGATCATATTATGGAGATAATAAATTCATTTAATTGGGTCATCTTTATGTCTTGCTAGAGAATGCTATAAACCTTTGGGTGAGTAATTAATAATAAACCCAAAGCCCACTTAAATGGATCATACAATGTCACATATTATTTCTTAGGCCAAGAAGGAGAAGGGGAGTGGGATTGCTTAAACTAATTACTCCTATAATTAGTTAAGGAATGAGAAAATAAAGGATATTGGATCTCTCAATATTTCTCTCTCCTATTCTCTGTCTTCAAAAGCCACGTAATACTGCTCCAAAAAATAGAAGAGTCCATCTTCCCAGGCCCGGACCTGTGCCGGTCCAAAATGGGACTCAGCACAGGGCCTCACATGCAAATGGGCCAAATGGGGCCCCAAATTTAAAAAAAAAAAATTTGCTTCTCTCACTTTACTCGTACTCTCGTTATCTCTCTCTCCTTTCCTTACTCGAAATCGCAAGAGGATCGCACCACACTTCCCCGTCCTCCTCTCTCTCCTTACTTTTCCACCCCAAAAATCTCATAACTTTAATCTCTCTCCTTACCTCTTTCTCTCTCTTCTTACTTTTCCCCCCTACAGGCCTAAACCTCTGAACTACTTTATCACCATTTCGTTGAAAATAAAAATATCATTGTTTTAATAGAGAGAATGAGTGCAAGAGAGGATTCGCAGGCCACAAAATCCGACCAGCGGACACCATTTTCCGACGAACGTTTTGATGGAGTATGGACTTGAATCTGATTTCTTATCTCTTGGTCACAACGCATGTATGTGGGTAGGTTTTCCATCTTGTAATTTTAATCTTTTTTATTTTTGAAATACTATATTGTCACTTTCTACATATTGGGATCTTGTAAAATCTGATTAAAATTTTCAAAATTGTTATCTTTTTTTGTTGTCGATGTTGATTTTGATGAGTGTTCAGCTTAATTTTGTATATTAGGAAAAAAATTGTCACTCTAAAAATTCTTATCTTTTTGTTTGAATTGATTATGCTCGCTTATCATATGATTTAGCTGAATAAAAATGATATAATAAATAACAATGTCTAATTGTGCTATAATAACGAGCTTAATGAGAATTGGTTGCGTTAATTAACTTAATTTTGCAGATGATTAAACTGGGTTCATTTTTATTAAAGAAAAAAACTGGATTCATTGTTAATTATTGATTGAATTTGTTCTCCAAATGCTCGGGTTTGCCAGAGCAATAACTGAGTCGAGAAACGGTAGATCTTTGCCTCTTGCAGGTGGATTTTTTTAGTGAATTCTTATGTGGGTTTTTGAATCTGGGTTTTTTTTTCTCAATTTGGATAATCTCGTTGAAGATTCTTAGTGATTTTTATCTGGGTTTTGTGTGTTTGAAGAATGTGGGTTCTTTTTAATTTTGTTGAGTTTGAGATTTTTTTAAATATGTTTTTAGTGATTTATATCTGTTTTTAGTTATTTAATTGTGCCTTTTAATATGTTTGAAACAACTTAGAAACCCATAAGATAGATTTAATAAGGGCCTATTTTTCGACATCAGCACAGGGCCTCACTATTGTTTGGGCCGGAGCTGCATCTTCCTTCCAACTAGCATTGGAAGAGCGTTGATCTGGATTGGTGGACTTAGTAGCAGAGGAATCTCAATTGCGGTTCTATCTCCGGATATTAAAGAGCTTAGTGGAAATCACGCGTCAAAGGTTGATTTAACTATTATGTGATCCTTGAATGTATATATGCATGAGATCCTGTTTTAAGTGCTTATGAATATGATTCATGAAATTCCGCTTAGAGTACTTATAATCCTACAGTATCTCCCCGGAGGGGTCCACTAATCGGACATCGATCACATTATCGACTCCTAGGCCATATTTTCTCATCATAGAGCCATATTCACCGCCTGTGATATGCCCCCTATACCCAAGCTGGTGTAGAGTCCTGCAGGGAATCCGTGCACCTTACTCTGCTCTGATATCCTGTAGTAAAGCTCCCCTGTGGTGGCCCCAGCCTCGGCCCACGCGCTGTTATCGTCAATGTCGACGATGACAGACCGGAGTTTTGCCAAGTCAACCACCACAAATGGGTCTCCCATCTCAGAGGAGTAGGATACGCCTTCGTAGTCGTGGCACCCACTTCGAACCCTCAGCTGAATGCCAACTTTTGTAGCACATACAACACCTGCTTGTACATGGAATTCAACTAATGGCATGTAAATGAGTTGTGGCTTTTCAACTGAAGGTAATAAATACCTTAAGTTATTTGCAGTGGAGTTAGGATGGCATTGAAAGTAGTGTTGCTTGGAGTGTAACATGTAGGAAATGGGTTTGGTGGACTAATGTATTCTGAAAGACAATGGAGAAAATTAGATTGGAAATCATTGGCGTATGCTACAGAAAAGCATAGTGAGAAAATTAGGAGCACTGGAAGGGGAATAGTACTGCGATTAGTTGTCATTTCTTCTCTTGTTTGGGTTTAAGGGGAATGTGATGAATTATGATCATATTTGGCTGTTGCGTGGCAATATATACTTCAGGAAATGACGAGTTGATCTGGGAGACGTGTGTATTATCATATCAATTTGTTATTGTTATAAACTCGAAATTATAAACTATCGTATTAATTAAATCAATAGCCAATCATAGCCAACCAATCAGACAATCACCAATACTAACAGCTAGTTAGGTCCGCCAAATAAAATAATCAACAACCAATTGCTAAAAAAATTATAATGCCATGGAAGACTCGTGGTGATTTTCGAAACTTCTTGGAGATTTTCATGGAGTCACTAGTAGAAAGATGCAATTTTGTGTCCCAGAATCTGCGTGGTAGGTCAAAATAAGCGACTCACATGTACAGGTGGTAATAGAAGTCGTATAATATGAGAAGTCTAATCGTATTAGAAGTCTAACCTTATTAGAAGTCTAATAACGTTAGAACTCTAAAGTTGGTAGAAGTTTAGTGTAGTTAGAAGTCTATTTGGCTTACAAGCTTTTAGTATCCTACTTGCGGCAGTTTTTTATTTTCAGCATTTAGGAGTCTTTAATTATATTGTTATCTTTATTTTTCGGTTATTATCTAGATAGGATTTATCTCTTAAAACTTAAAACCGTATAATGTGATAAGGATGCTTATTAGTCGAAGTTCTAGTTGGTTGAGGAGTCTATTTTAGCTAGTTAGTTGTATTTTTCATTTGGTTCAATCAGTAAATGAGTTAATGAGATATATAAGTGAGATTTGAAATCTTTATTTGAGTGTTTGAACACAAAATCCGAAAGTTGTTGACTTTGTCTTTAAGCTTTCACAAAAATCATTCTGTTTAACTAGTTGGTGACTGATTCTATATGCTAAGCAAACAATCCAAACCCTTTATTTGTATTCTTGGTGATTAATTTCTTTAGAGAATCCACATAAAAGTCTATTTATCCTTATAATCCTACAAGTTTTTTTGGTCTCCTTAGATGAAATACATCAACATTTAATATTTGTATTCTTGGTGATTAATTTCTTTAGAGAATCCGCATAAAAGTCTATTTATCCTTATAATCCCACATGTTTTTTTGGTCTCCGTAGATCAAATACATCAACATGATTGGCCTCTTTTTCAAGTAGCATTGTATGATTAAGTAGATAGTAAATATTCTATCTCATAATTCTTGAACTACTTGTGTGCTACCTTTTAGTGGTTGCTATTATTATTATTAGCAGTTGGTCTTGTAAGAGACCACCTACTTTTAATTTAAAGTTAGGCAACGTACAAGCCAAATGTTAAGAAGAGAACTGACCACCTTTTCAAATATAGTTTTTAGTTTATTCTATTTAGTGACCAGTGTAGTCTATTTAGTGACCAGGTTAATCCAGTCAATAATCACAATTGAATTTATTTAGTGACTAGTTCAATCCATTCGGTGACTAATTTAATCCATTCGGTAAGACCAATGGGTTATTTCTTAAAACTATCTGTTGTAGTTCGAGATTCAAAGGGAAACAAAGAAATGAGACGAGAGGTCCATGTAATTAAAGATATTAATGATATAAAACATACATTGACGAACATAAAAAGTTTAGTGGTTGTTTGGTATACTGGAAATTATGTAGGCAATGGAAATTCTCATGGTTCTCTGATTTGGCTAGTTGTTTGGTTGATAGGAAGTAAGGAAAATGGGGCAATGAAAATTCACGAGAATTTGAAATTCCCACAATATGTAGGAATTTATTTACCTACCCTCCCCTTGCTCACTCACAATTCCTACATAAATTCCTATGAATTACAACTTCCCTTAAGACTGCCAAACAACTTAGACTAATTCCTAGCAATTTCATAATGGAATTAAATTCCCACAAATTGTAAATTCCTATGGGAAAATAGTTCCTATTGTAACTAAACAAGCACCAAGGTGGTCTTTGGTTCAAATAAAGGAATGGTAAGGGAATAGAATCAAGTAGAGGGAAGGAATAATGGTAACAATAATTGTTACTTTTATTGGGTGTTTGGTTCAACAATATAATGGAAAGGAATCACTTGTAAGGAATGGAAATGATTATGTTACTCCTCCGATTTGGAAGGTAACATTTTGGGGGTTTAGATTACCCTCAAGTAAGGGTAATGATTAACCCACTACCCAAACCAAACAAGGAGTAATGGATTCAGATTATTGAATATGTTTCCAAGCCCTTAAAAAACTCAACCAAACAAGGCCTAGATATGTAAAACTTTATACAATAGAGGAAGTACATATATTCTATTTTTTCCTCACTCATATAAGACTCTTCAAATAAGCAAGCAAGTCCAGAAACTACACTTTGTGTACTTAGCTCTCTATAGAAATTTCCAAATGAAGGAGGATGGCCTCCCTCAAAATAGAAATCAAGGATGATGAACAGATATGGTTCATGTCAAATAGTGAAGTAGCATCAAAGATGAGAAATGCCAAGACAATTTTGTGGCAACATCGCTCGTCTTTTTGTCATAAACTCATGTATAATTTGTATATAACCATCTATGTCGGGTCTATTATTAATACTTCTTCAACTTTTTTGAAAAAAAACTTGCAGCTATTTGACTTGAACGTTTGTTAATGAACAACTTTAACCATTAATATATTAAATTATCAATTATTGAAATTTATATTCCCTTTGTTTCTTATTGTTGTTCCTAGTTTGACTTGCACACTTATCAATGCACATCTTTGACTATAAATATTTTTGTAATTACGTATCTGTAAAAATAAAAAAAAAACTTTGACATTACCAAACTAATTAATATGAATCAAACAAAATGTCACATAACTATGTTTTTTCTTAAATATCGAGAAAATTTTAGAAGATTTTATGTTATTATAACTAGTGCCAAGATTTCAACTAGGAACATCAATATTGGAGTAAAAAATTAATATTTTAATACATTGAAGCTAATCTGATACTA
This sequence comes from Beta lomatogona, assembly GCA_947646795.1. Lineage (NCBI taxonomy): Eukaryota > Viridiplantae > Streptophyta > Magnoliopsida > Caryophyllales > Amaranthaceae > Beta > Beta lomatogona. Next base: position 53,359 of record CANSNZ010001456.1, on the reverse strand, counting down.
ATTTACATAGGAACATCTATTTTTATTTAATTAAAAATTTATTCTAAGTGAAGTAAGAGTATGTAAATATGGTGCAAAAGTCAAACTATTGCAATTTTTTGAAAATTGGGGAACTATAGAATTATTGAGGGAAAATAATTTAGTATACCTATAGATATAGTATACCTAGGTAAGTTAAGCCTAGTGGAAAGGATTAGAGGAGCATGCATCTTTCAACCTTCACGTTGAGGGTTCATCCCCATTAGGGGCATTTTGGAAAGGAGGTCCATTTACTCGTCCCCTCACCCCCCATCCCCAAAAGTGTTTGAGCCGCTACCCTAAGTCGGGTCGGTCTGCAGTAGCCACACTTTCTCTCTCTAAACCACCCTAACCTCTCGTATTCTCTCTCGTCGCCCCCTCTTCTCCCTTTTTCCCCCTCTTCATCTATGAAGGGCTCCCATGGATGTTTTCATCAATGGTAAGCCCATTTTCCTCTTTTGTTTTCAATTTCTAGTTTATTTTCTTGTTTCGTTAAATAAATTAGTCTCTTTTAAAGAGCTCCTGAGCCTTATTATGGGGATTTTTGTCTTCTCTGTTGTGGAGGTATCGTTCTCTCCTATGGGAGTTGTAAGTCTTGTTTGTTTGTTTTTAGGTATAGGAATAAATTATTCTCATTGGTAGAAGTTCAAGACTATTAATATGAAGGTATTGGAAGCTCGGATGTGGTCAACATTATTATATCAAGAATGTTCTTCTCTAAACTATGTCAATATAAAAGAGGGTTCTATTAATAGTTACAAGAAAAAGAAAATACAAGTAGGGATCTCGTAAAGACCAAGGTCGGACCGGAATCCGGACGGGACCGTAAGCACCGAAGATTCCGGCCTGGGTCCTCGGCCTACGTAAAATCCCGATTTTGGGTTTCTGTCCTGACCGGGTGGACCGGAATTTCTGTTTTTTAGTAAAAAAAGTTTATATGTTAAAAACGTTTTTAAAAGTAGGAAGTTAGAAAGTTTTAAACCTACTATTTATTACCTTTAGGATTATTTTTATTGAATTTATTAAATTTTAATGTATCTAATTTATAAATATGTTTAAATCAAATAAAAAAGTTTTTCTTTTTTACAAAATATAGATTCCGATCCAACAGTTCCAAAACCGAACTGGACCGGAATTTTTCCCGGGCCCAGTCTCGGTACAAAAAATTCCCGTGTTCCAGCTTGTTAGCTAGGGTTTTATTTTTAATACCGCAAGTGAACGGTGTCGTAGCACATACGGGTCGAACTCGAGGAGGTGCAAGATTAAACACTAGTTGATTTTAGACTATGGAATAGCTACACAATCCAAATAGCAAGAAGAATCTATATAACTAATAGCTAACCGGTAACACCCCGCAATTTTCACTCTTTATTTTTGGCGTTGTTTACATTAAAATGATATTTACCGTTAAAATAAAATAATAAATTATTAAAACTATTTTGAACATGTATAATTATTTAGTTGTTGCATTATGTGGTTGTGGTTATTAATTTAAAGTGTATATATATATATATATTTAGGAATTTTATTTGTTATTATTATTAATGTGCGTATTTGTTTTATAATATAGTTAGTAATTTTTATTTTATAAATTCAAGTAGCGTGTGATTTCATCTTTAGCGTTAAATATATTTTATGGACCGACCAATGTAATAAATTCGCAAGCCCATTTGTTCTATCATGGTGTACGAAAATGAGGAGGGTGTTGGCTTGGATGAGCATCTTCCATTCACCTTTGTAACCACCAAAATATGAAGAGCCAACCCCCCCATTCATCACCCATCAATTACCAACATTAACCCCTTTATAATCACCCTTTAAGCTATTGCTTAATGAGGTTATTAATCAGGTTTTTGCTGCATTCTAACCCCCATTTTCACCCAACCCTTAGAGAGGAAGAGAAAGAGTTATTCTTTCTTCTCGGATTTTCTTCCATTTTTGCACATCTAATTAACTTGTTTGCATCATATCTCCTTCGTCTCTTATCGGAATTGGACGTGTGAGTAGTCAAAATTCATCTACTCGGAAATATCTTGCTCCTGGTATAATTTGTTTTTGAAGAAAGTGACAGACGCATCTGCAGTTTCTATATCAAACTGACGACTCATCCGGTATTCTTGGAGTTTTCGGAAGCAATGTTATTCTCTTCTTTCTTTGTCATTCTAGTATTATTTTCCACCTAAAACTCAGGTAACTAGCATCTCTTCTAGCACATTAGGATTATAGTAGTGATTTTGGTTTTGTTAGGATTTATGTTAGTTAGTTAGAATTTGTGTTATTAGGCTTAGAAGTATGCTAGGGTGTTATTAGAATTGTTCTTTGCTATTTTTATTCATGTTAGTATCATGTTAGGATTGTATAAAATGTTATTCTTCATGCCTAATGTTATGCTTGTGATGTTATATGTATTATTATCATGAAAATATTAGGAATTGGTGAAAAATTAGTAGCATGATGTTAGGGTTATATTTAAGCATGTTTGTTGATTGTTGTTTAAGGTTGGGTGTGGTTTTGGATGAATTCTTGTGGTTCAAATGATCTGGAAATTATTTATTTTGGGCTATGATTCACGTATTTTGTGATTAATCATGTTAGAATAGTTAATATATGTTGAATTATCATGTTTGGGGGCTATGTAATTTATGTTACATGTTGATCCTCATGTTAAACTAGTTAATTTCTATGGTGTAATCATATATTGGCTTGGATATGTTTCATTTTGATGTATGAGTATATGTGGTGAGAATTTGGGTGAAATAGCATACCTATTGCTGTGCACGAGGAAAAGAAACAGAAGGCCTTTCGCGGCCTGCGAGCTATCTCACGACCCGCGACCAGTTTGAACAAGTGTATGTTCAAAGTGTCATATCTCGGTCGTTTTTACCTCGAAATTGAGCTTATGACCACTTGTTGGAAAGCTATTGAGATAAGCTTTAACATGCATTTAAAATTTAATAAAAATACTATGTAGTCTGAAAGTTATGTCTATTTGAAGTTGCTGCTTATGTTGAAAACCATTTCAAAAGGCGTACCTTGTCGTGTTGAAGCATGTTAAGACTTGTTTTGAGTTGAAATCTTGATATATGGAGTCTTTTGAAGAATTGCTCCATGTTTTATTTATTTATTTATTTTTATTATTGAGTTCAATGATATATTTACTTATAGTTATATTGTGTATGTCTTATTTATTTTATGATGGTGTTGTTGTTGGTAATTAAATTGAGATGATAATAATGTTATACTTTCATTAATTAATATTTAAGTTGTCGATGTTACAGTACTCGAGGGAGAATAATATTGTCTTTAGTACCGTTTCGCCAAGAGTTATGTACCGGGGGTATTATAACTAACGTTGTAATTAACCTTGTACCCAAACTCAGACAATGAGAGTGTAGTAGTTAGAGTATTTGATTATACTGTGTTTTGTGTATAATTATGTTTTAATGAGGTCTATTCTTTTTAGTTTGGTGAAATGATTTTATTAGTATTATTATTACTATTACTTTGGGAAGAATAAATATTGTTGAATTGAGACTTTTGGATTGTGATCCTAGTTTCTGCTGATTTTGGGTGTAAGGCCTTAAGGGCATCCTTATTATTTATATTTGAGGATTAATGGATGAATAAATTATTGTATTTATTTGTAGAACTGTTTTATTGAGATTAAGATATCCGGTGGGATAGATGTAGTCCCCGGTGAAGAACATGCCAACCACCTAGGTTGCGATTTAGGGGTATCACCTGGGTTAATTGTTGTCGTCCGAGAGGTTGAGAAGTATTGAGCTGGGTACTATCCCCGCATCGGGAGTTTGGTCATTCTTAGACACAGGCAAGATGTTAACGTAAGCCCATAGGCTGTCTGGAGATTTCGATTTGACAAGCATTAGGAAGTGGGTTGCGATCCACTGGCGTTCTGCTCTCTCAAAACCTATTATATTATTTTGGAGGCTTATGTTATGGATCTTGTATGATTATCTTAAGTTCATTATTGTTGACTTACTTATTGTTATTAGAAGCATGTTGTTGTGTAGTAACATTTATTTTAACTTTACTTAAAATTGCTATTTGGATCCTATATTGGGCTGGGAGAGATGTTAGTTACTCCCCACTGATTGTGGATATTTGTTGTATATTTTGCAGGTTTTATTAGGAGTTTTAGTTCTAGACTTCTTTTTAGTTTGAGATAGTTTTCTCATTTCGATTTTAATCTAAGTAATTAATTTATTTATAGTATTTATTTAAGTTTGTTTTTATCACTTAGTTATTTAAACGCTATTCTTGTAGTAGTGACATTCCCATAAGACGATGTTTCCACCATCGTCCTATTAAATATATTAATTCTTTATTTCTTTTTCCGCTTTTGAATTTCCCGGGGTGTTACATAATTAATAATAAGATATGACAAACTTTGATAAATAAGATAATTAAAACACTAAGATTAAGCATCACCACTAATATGAATTGATCAAAACATAACTCACATCCCAGTTATTCAATTATAGCTTAGGCGAGATTGACATTCCCTTATGACTTAGTAATAAAGCACAGCTGCGATTGAAACTAAATCCTCGGTCATTCCTCAATACTTAGAGCTCACTTTCGTGATAGCAAAAGGCCTAACTAACATTTATGTCTCCAATTTTCATGGCTTACACACATAATTAAAAGCATTAAGAACCAATGTCAAATAGTTCACAATTCTAGTTCTCATCTATTTGCATGGGAGAATTAAAATTAATGACAAGACTATCTAAATCAAGATCCAACTTTCGTTGATGAACTCAATGAATAAAATAACAATTTAGCAACTAACAAATAATCCTAATTTCAACTCCAACTTTCGTTGACAATATAAAACTAGGGCTAAATCAAGATGCATAATTGACAATAAGAACAATCTTATCAAACCCTAAACATATAACTCAATAACATGGGAATTAGAGACAATTTACATGATCAATCCATACTAGGGCTCAGGTCAATTTTAGATAAAAGACTACTCACTACTCATATATAGCAATAAGATCAACAAACCTAATTGAAAACATAATTAAATAAACAAAAGAGAAAGGAAATAATAAAACTTGATACGCAATGCTTGAATAGAAGAGGAATCCGAAATCTTCAATCTTGAATCTCCGAATTGCAAAAGAAAATATAGGGCAAATATGGAGAAACTAGAGAGAAAACCCTCGAAAACAAAATAACGTCAAACGGGAATGAATAATAGATATCCTAACCTAATTATAAATCTCTAATATAAAGTTATATCTCCTAATACTAGTAGCAAAGAGGAAACTAGGTTACAAAGATAAGAAATCCAAATAAATCATTAAATTGCCAAAATTGACAAATCCGTGCGCGTGTAGGAGATCTCAGAAAAATAGGGCCAACTTGTGAAGCCCATATCTCCTACAAGATAACTCGCCTTAAGCCGTGTAGCCTATCGTTGGAAAGATCTTCAAGCCTAGTTTCTAATGCCGTTAGAATCATCCAATTATAATTAACGAGTCAAAAGTTATGGATAAAAGAGTAAGTAGGACTCAATTTCCACAATTCCTTAATCAAATTCCAACTTCGTTTTATCTCCAATTTATCTCAAATATATATGTTACGATCCTTATCAATATAGCTTCCTTCCAATTGCTCCTAAGAACATCTACAATGGTATGGTTTTAGTTGGTCTTAGAATAGGCAGACCAAGCTTTAAATGGTTTTACCATTGTGAAACCTGGTCTAGCTTTGGGGTGGTCTGGACTGCCAGACTGACAACACCTCGGATGGCATGTGGTTCGTATCAGTGGGTGCCACGTGTCATGAAAAGCTGGGCAACTTTATTTTTTTTAAATTGATGTCTAATGTCAAACGGCACAGTTGAAGGGTAAAAAGGAAGAAAATATACTTGCAGCCCCGCATTTTGCTTTTTTGAGTGGGTAAAAAATGAAGGGGATGTCAGTCATTACTGACCAAATACAATAGAGCCGCGTGGCTCTTATTTGCTGCAGCTCATTGCATTTTTTTTCCTTTTTTTATTTACAATGGTTATTTTTAAGGCAAAAATTTTGCAAAGGTAACTATCTTTTAACAAAAAAAATTGCACCAACAGCTCTAAAATATTTTTACCTATAAATCAAGCACAAATTTGATATATTTTACCACAATCTTCCCAACTTGTTTTTCTTCCTAATCAATTTCTGCTACCCAAATTTAATTATATTCTTTTCACTAAGCGTAATTTAATTTAACGTAATTTAATTTCACGTAGTTTAATTAGCATATATTATTTTAACACATTTTAGTTAGCATAATTTAATTAGCATAACTTATTTATAAACTTAAGTTAAATTAATAATTAAATAACAAATTATTAAAATGCATAAATATTGATTAATATCTCACTAATTAAAATATGAATACAAGTTATGTAGTCCATATAAAAATTGGGTAGGAGATAGAGTATATGATGGGGTATAGCAAAAGTAGGAGAGAGAAATAGAAAAGACCAACTAAAGCTAGCTCACCCATTAATTGTGAGAAAAAAAGATGAATTGGTGGGGGATTTAGTGGGATGTGAGGTGTAAGGAGGAGAGCAGAGAGAAGAAAAGATGGAATCACTAACTAAAGCTAGCCCACCCATTGCTGATGCTCTATGTACTCAAATTTGTCCAATGATATTCCAATTATGTTCTCAATACCTGAAATTCATCAAATAATACCAAAAACACACAAAAGGAGTAATATTTCGCAACTTAAATAATCATATGCAATTATGAACTATATTTCACCTATATAATGTTACTAAAATGCAACCTAAATGTACCTAAAAACTATATAAAAATATGATACATCGCCGGTCCAACCGATTTCAGTCTGGTCCGGTCCTAGACTGGTGCACACCTCTAAATACCAGGGGCATGCGCTACTTTAGTTGATCTGGTCCATTGTAGTTTCATAACGAGTTTAATTTAATATTGTTTGATTGTATTTTTTTTAATACCTATTGTAGATACCGTTTGGCCTTTAATTAATGGAATTTATCTTTTTAAAAAATGTCAGGTTGGTCTTTGACTTTTGACAGGTTCTTGGCTTCCAGCCATATTTCCGAAAAATAGGGTGAGTTTTGGAGATCGACGATAGTTGAAAATTACTTTCAAATTAGGAAATTTTGCCAAAGACCATATTTGTTATTTTTTTGAAAAACACCCTACATACTTTTTATTATAAAACACCTAATATGGCACAATTTTTTTCAAATTAAATACCTTGTAGGATTCCAGTCAAACTTTAGGTCATTGACGCTCCATTCTTTCTCCCTCTTTGTGCGTCAGATTCCAGCCAATTTTTTTTTTTTTTACATATGTGTTACTTCCAAACTCAACAAGGAAGGACAAGATGGAAGGTTAATAACCAAAAGTTTTGACTTTTTGACAATACTATAGGTATTTCAATAATAAAAGTGCAATCCGACTTGTGGACCCTGGTTCACGTTAACATTAATGTGAACCAGGCAAAACAACATATCATTACCGAACAATCCACTATATTATGCTAAAATCCACTATATTATGTAGAAATCTACTATATCATTCGACCCACACTATATCATGCGTAAACTCACTATATTATTCGGACACACTTACTATATCATTCAAACACACACACACTATATCATACAGAAACTCACTATATCATTCAGACACACACTATATCATTCAGAAACACACTATATCATGCAGAAACTAACTATATCATTCAAACACACACTATATCAAGCAGAAACTCACTATATTATTCAGACACTCATTATATCATGGAGAAACTAAATCATTCCATATGTTAGAATATGTGTCATGATATATACTACGCAACTTAGATCTTCCTGTATGTTAAAATATTTTAATTAATTCCTCTATTATATTGCATATAATTTCACATTATGTTTTTCGTTAATAAAATATACTATATTGTATATAAGTTCACTATATCTCTATAGAATTCACTATATGAAGTTAATATCTTACCAACCCGGTGTACACTAAGTTAGTGTGCACCGGGTCCATTTGAGTTTTTTTATAAAAAAGTGTTATACTCCCTCCGTCCCAATAATATAGTTCATGTTTCTATTTTGGGAGTCAAACTTTAAAATTTTTGACCATATATTCTCATTATTGTATACAAAAAAACACATTATATAGGTCTCGATAGATTCGCCTCTATGTGTACATTCATATATAATATCAACTTTTTATGTTTTTTACTAATACGAAATTGAAGATATCGTAGGTCACAAGTACGTCTTAGAGACTATGCAAAAAGAATCATGAACTATATTTTGGGACCGAGGGAGTATATGTTGTCTCCAAAAAAAATCTCGTGTTTAAAAGGTTTTTTTCAAAAAAAAATATACTCATCTCGTCCTAACAAAAATCATATACATTCTTTCCCGATATAATCATAATACTTTTCATATATAGTCTTCCATTTTAACGTATGTATGCACTACTTTTTCGGTTTTTTCACCATATATCCCCGACAAATTTTTTTTTGCACCATATACCCTCGCAAGGTTCCAAATTCACCATATACCCCCCACTTTTCAAAAAATACATCCACTTGCTCTTAATGACTAACGGCGTTAACGTCCGTTAGTCATTAACCCCTAATCCCCCCAACCCTAATTAATAACCTAAACCTAAGCTAAATCCTAACCCTAACCCTAACCCCTAATTTAATACCCTAACCCTAACCACCCCTCCCTCGGCCCACCCCCTACCCTTCCTCCCACCGCCCCACCACCCCCAAATCCCCCCCCCGCAGCCCCCTCCCTTTCCTCTCGCTGAATCGCGCAACCCCCCTCCCCCCTTTTTTTTCCTTCGTATTCCTCACCGTACGGTTCTTCACTCCTCCTACGTTCCCCTCGCGACCCCTACCGGTATGAGCAGCCAATTACGGCGCACTACCCACCACACTCACCACCATCGCACAACCGCCCCTCTCCTCCTCTTCGCGCCCGCTACTCCCCTCCTCTCGTCCCCGCTCGTGTATGCCGCCAACCACCATCATCGCGTCCTCCGTCTTCTTCGCACAACAGCCGCACTCCCCACATTCCCCTCCTCTATCCCTTCATCGCATCTCCACCATGCGCACACCAAGTAAATCGTTTTTCGATTTTTTTTTTCATTTCGGGGTCACGACGATCATGGGGGGAAGGGGAGGGGGAAGGGGTCATTGCGCGACCGCAGGGGGAGGGGGAGGGGGTTGCGCGACTGCAGGGGAGGGGGATTGCGCGATTCAAAGAGGGGAAGAGGAGGGGGAGGGGCTTCGGGGGTGGTGGGGAGGGGGTCGCTGGGGTGGTGGGGCCGTGGGGGGGAAGGGTAAAGGGTGTGTGTGAGGGGTGGTTAGGGTTAGGGTTAGGGTTAGGGTTTGGCTTAGGTTTAAGTTAGTTAATTAGGGTTAGGGTTTGGCTTAGGGTCGTTAATGACTAACGGCGTTAGCCTTCCGTCACTCATAAAGGTAAGTGGATGTATTTTTTTAAATGTCGGGGGTATATGGTGAATTTAGAAACTTACGAGGGTATATGGTGCAAAAAAAAATTTGTCAAGGGTATATGGTGAAAAAACCGCAACTTTTTTTATTTCTCACTCTACCATTATACACCACATCTTGAATAAATATATGAAACAACAACAAAGTAATATCTAGTCTTCCATGAGTTCCACCCACCCACGCTCAATCAAAACACCTACATAATCTATGGCCTTGTTTGGTAAAAAGAGGTTTGAGGCAAAATTAGAGGTTTGAACTCATATTAGAGGATTTGACTAGTCAATCCTCTAATTTGAGTGTTTGGTAAAGAAAGGCTTTAATTAGCTTATTAAGTCCAAAAAGCTCTTTTTGAAAAAGGTAAAGAAAGGAGCTTTTTCACATTAGAGGTTTGGGAATGGATGGACCAATTACATTTATGTCCCAAAGTTGTTGAAAGTTACATTAATAAATAATAAAAGGTACAACAATAGATTATGATTTCATGTCCTTATTGGTCATTTTACACAATTATGTAGCAATCAGCTATCAGCTACTTACCAAACACCTTTATGGCCCTGTTTGGCAACGAGCTTTTTCATCAGCTTTTAGAGGTTTTGAACCTATTTTAGAGTTTTGACCAGTCAAAACTCTAATATGGGTGTTTGGTGAGGAGAGTTTTGCAAAGGAGTTTTGGGGCCAAAACTCTCAAAACAAAAACGCTGCAAAATGCAACGTTTTGTTCAGAGTTTTACAAAACAAAATTTTGAAGACAATTTTACCCAAAGTTAATTACCATTATTAACCCAATACAAAACCACCATCACTTCCACCACCAACAATTCCACCGAAATTCACCACAGTAAACACCACCACCGACATCCACCCAAAAAACCACCACCACCAACCACCTACGACCACCATTGATGAAGAATCGCCGATGGAGATGCTGCCTGGTGGTGGTGATGATGAACGCCTAACGGTGATGATGATTTAGATGCTGTTGGTGATGAACGATTGTTGATTGATGATGACGATTCTTGATGATACTTGATGATGATGAATTCTTGATGAACGATTGATGATGATGATGATGATAAGATGGTGTTTGCAAAGAGTAATTTTAGAATTTTTTTTAAAAAAGAAATCAGTGGGATGGAAGTGAAAAAGAAAGAGGAGAGAGATAGAGATGGTGATGATGAATTCTTGATGAACGATAAATTCTTGATGAACGATTGATGATGATGATAAGATGGAGATGGTAAAATCTGATGATGATGAATTCTTGATGAACGATTGATGATGATGATAAGATGGAGATGGTAAAATCTGATGATGATGAATTCTTGATGAACGATTGATGATGATAAGATGTGTTTGCACATAGTAGTTTCAGATTTTTTTTTTTAAATGAAATCAGTGGGATGGAAGTGAGAGAGAAGGAGGAGAGAGAATGGGGTTAAATGGAATTTGGTGGTAGTGGCAATGTCATGGGGAATAAAAGATAAATAATAATAATTAATAATAAAGATCAATGTCTATAATTGTCATTTCACACTATAAAATACTTATCAGCTTTTATCAAACAGCTAAGTTTTACCAAACACATTTATATAAACAGCAGTCAAATCCGCAGTCAGATCCACTGAATAAAAAACTCTAAACTCTAACAGCTAAACTCTAAACTCTAACAGCTAAACTCTAAACTCTGTTTGCCAAACAGGGCCTATATAAACAGCTAATACAATCAGCTAGTCAAATCGGCTAATACAATTGGCTATCAGCTATCAGGTAATACTAGGGCTGCTCGGAGTGCGGTCTAGACCGCACCAAACCCTCAACCCAAACCGTTATTTCGCGGTTTGGATTGGTTTACGGTTTGGGTTATGATTTCAAGCAAACCGGTTCGCGGTTTGGGTTGGGTTTATATTTTTGTAAACGAAACCGCACCGTAAACCGCAATTTTAAATGATTTTTTTTTTTAAAAAAAGTATCTATTTTGATTTTTTTTAAATACACTTGACAAGGTGGCATATAAGTATACAAAAAAAAAAAGTTTGAGGTAAAGAACTTGGACACTTTTGATAAATTATTATTTATGTTTAATTATGAAGTTAACTTCATATTTATTTGGACTCTTTATATTTATTAACAAATTTTTTTTACTCTTAGTTTACAAAATTAATGTCGCGGAGGAAAAAATGGTTAAACCGCAAACCAAACCGCACCAAACCGCACCAAACCGTTTCGTGCGATTCGGTTTGGGTTGTTTGGGCAAAAGTGCGGTGCGGTTTGGGTTTGGAAAATGTCAAACCGTATATTTGCGGTTTGGGTTGGGTTACATCTCAAACTGCACCAACCCAAACCGCGAACACCCCTAGGTAATACAATCAGCTAACAACTATCCGCTAATTGTCAAACAGGGTCTATATATAATATAATTAATAATGCTCAACTATCTTCTACTCCCTCAATCCTAATTTATAGGCTATGTTCGGTTCACCTTATTTTTGCTTATTTCGATCGATCGGATCGATCGATCGAAAAAAAATAAGTTCATATCATATCAGATAAGTTCATATTATGCTTATATTTAAAAACTTATTATTATTGTTATTATTATTATTATTATTATTATTATTATTATTATTATTATTATTATTATTATTATTATACAATTACTATTACTATTAATATTACTATTTACTAGTACATTTGTTCAAGAAGATTATTATTATTGTCGTTGTTGTACTTATTAATTATTAATATTGGTAAATGTCATTGCTATTATTATAAATGTCATTGATATCACTATTTGAAGCTATTTGTGTTCAAGAATAAGAATGTTCTTTTGGCATTTGTACGTGTTCTTTTTTTATATTTTATCTAATTAATAATTTTGATATGTGATGTTCTTTTTGATGTTGTACATGTAACGAACATGACAATAGTATATGATGTTTATTTTTTAAAACAATTTTGGTAGAATAATATAAATTATATATTACTAGTTTATATAAAACATGAGTAGCATGGGATAACCTAATGGTGTTGTCATCACGTTCAAAATTTTCCCTACAAAGGATTTCAACTTATCTTTAAAAACAAAGTTTATATAGAACAAGACAACGATATAAGAAGAATATTTAACCATTTTGTTCTAGATCATATGATTATATATATTTATAGGTTTATTTATAATAAAAAAGAACAATTTATTGATATAACAAAGAACATTTTGTTAGTTAAATCCAAACATGTCATCATTATAAAAATAACATCTATCTTTTATTTTTAAAATGTGTTTTTTAAATAGATCTTGTATGCTCTTTCAGTATATGTTCTTTTTTTAATATCATTATATGTTCTTTTCATTACTACCTAAATTCTTACTATTAACGGACCTTGAACATGAACAATTTTTTTTCTTGACCATGAACAATATGTTTTTTTTTACCTAAAATGTGTGTTCTTTTATTTTTAATTTTTTTGGGCCCCTTTCGGGAACCTCGTGGTAAGATGAATTTCCTCTGGGCTGCCTTTGCACAGGGTCATTCACCTAGAGACCCAACAAGCCCCAACCCCCTCCCCCCACCCACAACAATATTAAAATATATGCTTCCACCAAGATTTGAACCTTGGTCTCCCATGTGGGAGGTAAGAAGCCATACCATTGGACCCAAGAGTCCTTAGTCTATAATTTTTAATTGTATGTTCATATACTAATGTGTTCTTTTTCCAAAAAAAAAAAAAAAACTAATTATGCAATAATAATAATAATAATAATAATAATTATTATTATTATTATTATTATTAATATTATTATTATTATTATTATTATGTTATCTATATTATTATTATTATTATTATTATTATTATTATTATTATTATTATTGTTATTATTGTTATTATTATAATAATATTATTTATATTATTATTATTTTATATTATTATTATAGAATTATTATTATTATTATTATTATTATTATTATTATTATTATTATTGAAAGTTGTGCATAGTAATAAAATGATAGTAATAGTAATACTAGTAATGAAATACAAAGTAATAATAATATTAGTAATAATATGTTTTGTAAAAGATAAGTTCAGATCAGATCAGATAGATCAGATCAGAAAAAATAAGTTCAGATCAGATCAGATAAGTTCAGATCAAAAAATTTCAAGTGAACTAAACATAGCCATAGTGCTTGTATTTCATTTTGGGTGTTCCAAAATGTTCTTTTTGTTTCTCATCTTTCTATTTTTGAAATAGTAATTTATTCTTGTTTTATGCTCAATTTTACATGGAAAGTTGTATCTACATGGCCCACATTTAATATTTGTCATCATTTCTCTATGGAAAGTTGTAGCCACATTTAATACTTGTATTTTCCCATCCAAATATTTTATCTTTCCAATGCACATACATCTTCCCACGTAGTACTATAAATATTTAAAACAAATGATAAGTTCTTTCGTGCAAAATTAAAAAAAGACTATAATTGAAACGGATGTAGTATTAAATTAACAACTCTCACAATATAAAACTTACCCAGTTATATGTATCCCTTAAAATTGTGTGTGAGATATTATTGCAATTAAATGGCACAAAGGGAGAAACGCATAAGATCTTTTGGCAAAATTTGCTTCAAATCAATCTGACTGATTGTAAAGGATTTGATTTTCTTTTAATGTTATAAAGGATGTACATTAGTTGCTACGGGCCTGTATGGGCCTTAGAGCTGTGTTACAGCTGTTTGCCTGTTCACTGAATTAGAAGTTCCAATTCATAAAGGTTGTAGGCTTGTAGTTGTAGGTGTTATTTGTTTAGATATGGCCTATGGGTGAGTCGCGTTATGTGGAGCGTTATATTACTATATGTTTATATGTATCATAATTCATATGCTCAATAATCAATTGCCAACAATTGTGGACATAGTGGTGTCAAAACAGGTTCTCAAACAGGTTTTGGATATACACATGGCGAACCAGGTCAGACCCGGATAGGTCAGGATTCTGATTGTCAGTGCCCCAGGTCATGATTGGTCAGGTTTTGTTCAACTGGGTCGAACACATTTGAATCATGGGATTCCCGGGTGCCGGAAAGGTCTGAGCGTTCCATTTACAAGTCGATCCATTCTCGGGTATGATCGCCCGTTGACATTTCTTTTGCCGGGTTTGCGCAGGTCGTATTTCATGTACGGTTGAGTTAAGTCAAATGTACTCGGGTTGAATTGGTAATGACCTTAGTTCGATCATTGTGAAACATCGGGTCCATTCGCTATTGAACGACAATTCAACTTCGGGTAACTCCTGATCGGGCCATCTTGATTTTGTTATGGATTTTGTAAACGAATCATATTAATAAAAGTATTAAGATTGACATATATATACATATGTGTGTGTGCGATATATATATGAATGACAACGAAAAACCAATAAAAACACTATATTGATTACCGTGATGTTTAGTGTATTCTCTTAGTCAACTCTTATTTCGAATAATCAACTGCGTAAAACCACTCTAATGAGTAAATCAGTAGAACGACTCTTCATATGTTTTTATATTATATATTATAACCAACGACAATAATAACGAGTAGACGATCAATTCCAAACTTTATATAAATGATTTATTATTATAAGCATTATGATTGATATATAAGTTTGTAAATAGCTATGATGGTAATGAGAATAATAATACTAA
Organism: Beta lomatogona; assembly: GCA_947646795.1. Taxonomy (NCBI): domain Eukaryota; kingdom Viridiplantae; phylum Streptophyta; class Magnoliopsida; order Caryophyllales; family Amaranthaceae; genus Beta; species Beta lomatogona. The sequence continues at coordinate 38,112 of CANSNZ010001456.1, read as the reverse complement.
TAAACATAAAGCAACAATGATAATAGGTAAAAATACAAATAATAACAGTAATAGTAACAAGGCCAACAATAGCAATAGTAATACAAATAAGAACAGGAATACTAACAAGTCGACAATAATAACGAGTGGGCTCGATTCGAGTCTGAGATCGGCTCGAGACCCTAACGAATCGAACCTGAGCTGCCTTAAGTTCGGTTCGAAAGCTCGCGAACAGGCTCGATAATTTTTTTATTACTAAAAATATTTCATTAATGTTTAATATATGATAAAAATAATAATTAATTACTATGGATAAAATCAGCCATGTTAATAATAATAATATTTTAAAAATTGAGATATTGTATAGCATTTCAATTTTCACACCTTACTATACTTAATTCATGAGCTTCTCCTAATCATGGTTTTTTTAAGGTTCCACAAAATTTCCTAAGATCCAACCTTAATTTACCTTCCCTGTTAGTCATCAATTACCTCACAAATGTTTTTTTACCTTTTATTTTCCCTCTTGCATTGACTTCACCCTCCCACTTGTATTGCTTTTTTATTTTTTGCGTTGACTACTCATCACATTCTCCACTTGAATTTCTTGGACAATGGTCATACTAGAAGCAGATTAAGGTGTGATTGTTGATCATTATCACACTTGGAATAGAAAGAGGAGAGAGAAAGAGACAGTGCGAATAATTACCGAAGAGACGGTTCTTCATACGTGGACAATGGGCACCAATGTTGGAAGACAGAAGTAAGTATGAATAAGAAATTTGGTTTCTAGAGTCCCACATTGGTGGGATAGCATGAGGGTGTGAGTTGGAGGCTTTATAAAGAAATCTTTCAATTGCTAAATCTCTACCGTTGGCTTGCTACTGCTGCTTAGCCATGCAAATAACAAGTGTTTGGTATTGGGCTTAAACTACAAAACGTTTGGGCCTAAAGAAATCTGACCTTGGATTTGCTTAGGGTTGAACTTTGAAGTTATATTTTGAGCTTTTCGAGCCTTTCGAGCTCGAGCCGAGGAGCAATGTACACAAATAATTCAAAAATAAATGAAAATAAAAATATAAATAAGTGTATGATATTTAAAGTTTAACGAATTTTTTCCTTGAATAATGCAAAATGGGGTTTTAATTCCCGAAATATGTTGAAAGGGAAATTAATTCCCTGCGTACCGTCCACGTAGGACGGCACGCGAGAAAATGTTTTTTTTTTTTTTTTATCCCAGGTAAACCGCTACTTGAAGTAGCGGTTTATTTTAAATAAACCGCTACTTCAAGTAGCGGTTTATATATATTAACCGCTACTTGAAGTAGCGGTTTATGCATGTAAACCGCTACTTGAAGTAGCGGTTTATGTGGTCAACACCCTTCCCCACACTCACACTGTATAATATGTAAACCGCTACTTGAGATAGCGGTTTATGAGAGAAAAAACGACCTCTCATTGTTGCTTCCCCATAACTGGCCCAAATGCCAGAAACATAAAAAAAAAGAAGCTTTCCAACCTACAATTTCAACACCAAATTCCATCCAAGTCCATACAAAGTCTATGCACACATTAATCATCAAACACCAAGTTCATCCACATTCACATTTATCCAATAAGTAAGATTAAGAAAATATGTCAATCACAAACGAAGTTTAATATTTAACATAGTGTTAACGAACTATACAAACAACAAATGAAAGTGCTAAGACCCCCTCTTCTTCTTTTGTGAAGGTCTAGATGAACTAGGTGTGGTCTCACTAGACTCTGCAATGGCATGAAGAGAAGATGGAGTGGTGGCAGAACGGCGTCGGTAGGTCCTCCGACGACCGGGAGGCGAAAGCAAAGGTGCCGTGGTAGATGTATGGGCAGCGGACATAGAAGGTGTAGAAGTCGAAGTATGTACACCCGAGGTAGGCACGCCCGTAAGATGTGGCCATGTCCGACTCGGCTAACCGCATCAATACACGGTCCCCTCATGGTCCGCAATGTTCAGTGCAAACAACCGGCGCCCCATATCCGGGAGGCAATGACTCGGCGGCCTCTAGTACGATGTCTGCACCTATGAGCAACATCGATAAAGTATGTGCCTCGCATAGAAAGAAAAATACATATTATATAGTCGAATAAATAAATAAAAGTATAACTACAAATCATGGCACTTACCAGTACTACATCTGCAGACGCAGGCTGATAGTGTGTAGAAGGAGGTCGCCTCAACGGATCCGTCATGCGTAACCTCGTGATGCGACGATACCACACCATATACTCCTCAATGGCATGAGTACGACCCGAAAACGGAGTGCCCCGAACAACACGTCTCTCGCGCTCATCCCACTGCGCTATGTAAGGGCGATGTCTGAGCGGATAATTCTTGTTCTTCGACCTCCGATCTATGCCATGAAGGGCTGTGCTTGTATCACAAGGTGCTGGAATCCTCTGCTCGAAGCCAGTGCCTCGATTGGACTCTTTCAAGGCTTGCAAGTACCTAGGTAACTCTTGATAAGACTTCTCCCAATCACCAAAAATACTGGTTATTGCCTTTTGTTTGGCTAACCAAGCTCTCTTGTATGTTATTGAAAATTGATATTGGTTCTTCACAAAAGTCAAGATGGACTGAACTTTGAATGAAGGATCGATCCTAATGAAATCCTCGATAAGATCGACAACGAAATCCGATGAAATGAGAGGATGGTCTCCACATGTTATGTCTCCCAAACAATTGCTTGCATGTGGACCACCATATCGTACAATTTTGAATGAGTACGACTTAGTCATGATTGCACGCAACCTCCAAGGACAGTGACACACTTCCTTTCGGGCACATTCAATGACATACTTTGTGGGCTCTGACTCTAACACCCGAAACATTTGGTTTCTAGAGATCGACCAGGCTTTAACAAAATTCTTTAATTGCTGCAATGAGGCAAACTCTTGTCCTATCTCAAATTCAGAACCCACAGTCAATGAACCAGTGCATTTCCAAGTCATCCATGCATCTATTAACCTTTGATCAACTTCGTCAATTCTGAGCCAATCAGATGAAGGAACACCAGACTTTATTGCATTGTCAGCTGTTTCCCTTGCATCATCATCCTCCTCCCTATCGAATCCACATGCTCCTCCTCATTTCCCAAAAAATCAACATCATTTCGATGTAGAGTATCAAGATGGAATGTGGACGGTATGTGGGGGGACGAAGCAGAGAACCGAACTCATTCATGTGATCATTGACATAATGTGGGTCTGACAACATGCTAGTAAATGATTCAAATTGCATGCTAGGAGCTGATGCCGGTACCTCCATGCTATCCCTAAAGTCCATTGTAGGTACATAACCCACATTACTTTGGAGATTTATCTCCTTGGGAACTTGTTCAATGTACACCTCCATTGCCATGGCTGACGTTTGTGTCACTGATAGCCACATAGCACTTAGTGACTCGTCATCCTCTAGTGCAATTGGCACATATTTCCCCGGATCGGATATCTCATAAACAATTTCGGTTCCACATACATACGATCACATCCAACAACGTCATATACCCTATTCGAATCTCTTGAAACATCATACCGGAATTGATGAACAAAAACTTTTTCCTTCCACCTCTATACACAATATCAATGTCATTTTGAGATAGTTCACCATTCCAATAAAGGTATAAAGGATATTTAGGTTGTTCCATATTCTACATACAAAAAACATAATGTTAAAGTTATTCTTATTCTACACATTCAAACAATATGAACACCATTCTTCACCTATACTAGTAGCATTTGCAACCTAAACACAACAATTCATGCAAAATCAACCATCACATTTGCTCAACACCATTTTTAACCAACCAATATAACCAATAAATCACCTTCCAATTCATGCAAAATCAACCATCACAAAACGATAAATTATGCAAAATACTAAATTATACTAATCAAACCAAACAATTTCCATCTAACAACAGTTACAAAGCTAAAATACATACTAAATATGGCATGCTAAGCAAATTAAATTAAAAAAAAAAAAAAAAAAAAAAAAAAGACTACTCACCTGGGCTAGACGGTGGCGTGCGGTTGGTGGCGCGGCTGGGCGACGGTTGCGTGGTGTTGCTGGCGACGCTGGACGACGGCGGCTTTCAGGCTGGGCGACGATGGTCGGCGTCTTCGACGGTGGTGTGTAGCTCCGGTGGTGTAGAGGGTGGTGGGCGACACTTAGTAAGAGAGAGAGAGAGGAGAAAAAATTTGAGAATCGTCGAATATGAATTTGGGGGAAGTTAGGTCTGATTTTGGGGATTATAGTAAACCGCTACTTCAAGTAGCGGTTTCTATTAATGAACCGCTACTTGAAGTAGCGGTTTACTTCAGTCAACGCCATACCACAAAACCGCTACTTGAAGTAGCGGTTAACCTTTATTAACCGCTACTTCAAGTAGCGGTTTATTTTTTGATAACCGCTACTTGAAGTAGCGGTTTATATGTTTTACTTAAGTAAAGAAAAAAAAAAAATTTCTCGCGTGCCGTCCTACGTGGACGGTACGCAGGGAATTAATTTCCCTTTCAACATATTTCGGGAAATAAAACCCCATTTTGCATTATTCAAGGAAAAAATTCAAAGTTTAACCCTTAAATTAAATGTAGTTTAATTTTTTATTTAATTAATTATTAAATGTAAGCAATTTTATAAATTTAACATATTTAAATGATTTTGTAGATATAAAAAAATAATTGAATTTTAGTAATATCTGGTTGAGTATGGTCGGGTTCGGGTTTGAATGCCGGTCAGGTCTGGGTAATCCCAGGTCAGGTTTCGATCAGGTCTGAGAACCGGCCCTCACAGGTCGAACCAGGTTCAAGTCAGGTCAGAATCAGGTTGACCCAACGGTCAGATCGGTTTCTGACACCACTATGTGGACAGCAAATGGCCAAGAATGCATGTCAGGTGCACTACTAAAATTAAAGGATGAAATCAAACCAACGCATGCTTGTCTTCAACCTCTACCTAACTAGTTAGTTATCTACCCATATGCCATGTTATTACGTTATTGATAAAGCTTACATGACATATCAAAATAAACCAACCAAACAAACAAAATTATTTGCACGAACTATATAATATAAAAACAAAAATTATGGCGGTGAAGCTGCATGGAATGTGGGCAAGTCCTTGGGTGAGAAGGGTTACTATTGCCCTGAAAATTAAGGGTATACCCTACGAATACTTTGAAGAAGACTTAAAAAATAAGAGCCAGTTGCTCCTTCAATATAACCCAGTTAAGAAGTTGGTTCCAGTGCTTGTTCATGAAGGCAGGCCAATTCCTGAATCTTTGATCATTCTTGAATACATTGATGAGACTTGGAAGAATTCACCTAAACTTTTCCCTCATGATCCTTGTCAACGAGCCAAAGTTCAATTTTGGGCAGATTTTATCAATCTTCAGGTAGTCATGTTTCCAGTTTAATTACTTTATTCGTCCCCTTTTATATGCTATATTTTCGGCTTTTGGAGTCAAATGCGTGTTCGGCATTAGCTTTTGAGGTTGATTTTAGTGTTTGGATTAAGACAAAACACTAATATGTAATGGTGAAAAGTTGTGTTTGGTGAAGTAGTGATTGGATTACTTTTGGTGTTTGAACTAGTGTTTTGAAAAAGCTATTAGCTTTTGGGGTAGAGGTAGCTTTTGGAATAACTTCTGAAGATTAAATATAGTTTATTTTTGTTATTTTTTAAAACTAACAATTAGTTTTACCAAACACTAATTATCATAAAAGCTATTTTCATAATCAAACTCTACCGCTAATATTTGACAGCTAACATCGACAACAGTTGACACTACTTTTATAGCTAACCGTTCTCTCAACCGCTACTTTTGCCAGGCCCAAAGTTTAGTAACTTTGTCCACTTTATTTGATTAACATAAAAGAGAGAATATAATCAAGTTGAATGTTATTAATTTCATGTCGGTTTCAATTTCAAAAAAAAAAAATTATAGTAGTAAATTTATCAAGAATGTATATTATTAGACATGCATATAATTGTACCCCTTTGATGTTTTCAACATTAATATATTCAAGAGAAATTTAGTTGGTTTCGGAAGAAAAATTATAGCTACTTCCACAACAAAACAAAGTAGTGATGTGACACAAATATATTTGGAAAGTGGAAGTCTTGCTCTTGCCTTCATGGTAAAGTTGAGGCATCTGGTATCCCAAACAATTTAAAAACAGGGGTGTTAATGAAGTCTTACCTATATCTTTTTATATATATGTCACATGCTTCATATAAATGAAGGGTTTTTACTAAACAATATTTCACAAGGTAGCTTTTAATTTGAGAATTTATGATAAGATTACACATTTATGTAATAATCTCATTTGTATAATTGTATGTAGGTGCTTATAAATAAGTCTGCCATTTCTATTGGTAGGTGGTTATAAATAATGATAATGATATGCTAATACTACCTCTGGTTTATATTATTTGCAACGATTTGACATAAAGTAGAGAGAGAGAAGATGTCTAATCGTTGCAAATAATAGAAACCAAAGGTAGTATTTAATATCCCTAACAATAACGAATATGTAAGTTTAGATTTCCTTCCCTGAATCCCTGGCACAAGATATGGTTCATACTTACCTACTTAATTTATCAATACATTACATTTGTGACTTGTGAGTCTGCAATTGTGTGTACACAGCTTTTTGAGAAACTTAGGGATGTTGTCAAAAGTCACACTGATTATGAAGAGGACAAAATCATCAAGGAAATTCAAGAAAGCATGAACAAATTGGAAGCAAATGTGAAGGATTTATACTCAACAGCAACAGATTCAAATGGAGAAACCATGGAAATATTGGACATATTGATGATCACATTATTGCCAATTATAAATGGAGTTGAAGAAGCAATATCTGTCAAATTCATACACCCAGAAAGTTTTCCCTTGGTATTCTCATGGATGAAGTCTCGTGACGGCGTTCCATTAGTCGAAGATACAGCTCCAGATCATGAAAAACTGGTTAAATTTCTCCGAAAACTTAGACAATATTTCAGAAATATTGCAATTTCCTCCACTTGAGCTTTACTACATCCAGGGCCGGGGCTAGCATATTGGAGGCCCTGTGCGAATTCTTGAAAAGGGGCCCTTATATGTATTTTTTTTTTTGATAATTCACTCATCGTAGAGAGTGTCAAATTACATAATATCTACTATGAAAAAAAATACTTTGTAATATTCACTTAAAGTGATGCTCGTCTTGCTTTTGTGAGGCAAAATCATCTATAAGACTTTGAACATCAAAGTCCACAGAGCTCAACTAACCAAAGTCCACAGATTACCACAGTATAAAATTAGAAGTATTACCACAGTCCACAGATTACCACAGTCCACATATTACCAAAAGTATAAAATTGAAAACTAAAAAGTAAAATTAGAAAAGAAAGATATCATGCAATTTCCTTTTAGGCTTTGAATAATTGAATGCAGTGTGTTATGTTTGTTGTCGTCTTGCCGAGTACCCATAAGCCAAAACTTGCTGCTTGGTGTTGAGCTTCCACCTTCCACCTTCAACCTTTACCGAAATTCACAAGTGCCCAGTACCCACAAGCAAACTAATTAATGAAAAAAAAAAATTGTAGTTGTACGAAAATTGAAAGCAAACTAATTAATGAAAATATAGAAATTGGGGAAGTTTGTATGGAAATTTCAAGGTGAAGTATTAATGATTGTGTGGGAGTTGTTGAGTGAAGATGAAAGGACGAAGGTGAGAGAAAGTGAGAAACGTGAGATACCGAGATAATCAGATAAAAGTTGTGGCATTTGTGATTTATGACCATTTTGAAAAGAAAAAAAATCACAACACACCTTCAGCATATTCGAACCCGTGACTTCAGCGCCCTCATTAACTAGTTAACACCATTGATCCAACACACTTCTTCTATTTCCATGTTGTAACAATAAATACATATAGTAAAATTCTGGGCCCCTATTTTCGCGGGGCCCTGCGCGATCGCGCGCCGCGCAGGTTGAGCCCCGCCCCTGTACATCTACATCATTTGAAGTCCTATTGAACCTTCTTTGCTAGTTGCTACTAAGCAAGATGTTTAACGTGGTGTTTGTTTTGTGATTCATCAAATTTCCTGTTTTTACAGCCTTGATTCATGAGGTACAGGAGAAAAGAAAAAGAAAAAGAAAAAAGAGAACTAGGGAACACAAAAACTTGTTTTCATTAACAAACATAACACAAATAACATGCACTCGGATGCATACGTGCTTATGCAGTATGCACATATGACTATTGACTAATCCGAACCCAACAACTACGAGCTATTATTAAGACGCGAAATTAAAAATTATCAAAACTACCTAAACTTCACTCACTAATAACCATGCCCTTTATGGTGCTTTCCAACTTTATGGTAGTGAAACTTTTTTTCCTTCTTCATCTTCCTGTTGTGGGACAAAAGTGGTGGAATACTCTGTTCATGCCTAAAGAAGTTATCTGGATCAAATTTAGTCTTAATTTTCACTAACCTATCAAAGTTATTTTTAAAGTACTTCAAACCCCAAGCGCGAGCCTCATCAACATTAGTGTTACCATCTTTGTTCATCCCCAAATCAAGATCCCTGTAATTAACATAAGCTTCCCTAGGGTTCTTAGACACATAAGGCTCCATATAATCATATAAGTCCCTAATCCATGCCATGTTTGAACTTTCACTAGCCTTACCATCTTCCCAAGATGCCACATATTGGATCTTGAAGAGAGTCCCTTTTCTATGAGGGAACGGGGTTTCAGACTCCGGTACCTTACTCATCATTCCACCATATGGGTTCCATATCATGATGTAGCTTTCGGCCTCCAACAACTTCTTCCATAGTCCTTCAAGCCCGGCTTCAGGGATCGGCTCCTTAACAAAATCTGACTTGGCCTTAAAGTAGTTCCTAAACACGGGTTTCCCTTGTAGCAAAACATCAGGGCTACTTCCTGTTGGGAACCCTCCAATGTAAACAACTGACTCGATCCAACTCATTTCATTGCAGTCTTTTGGAGTCAGTCCTAATTCAGGGAAGGTTCGAGCCATGGTTCGATGTAGTTGGTTCGCGTTGCCTAAATACAGCGAGTTAAACAAGGCTTGTACTGTCTTTTCAGTTGTGTTTGGGATTGTTCCTGGTAAGATTTCTACCCTGATGAAAAGATTTTCATCAAGTTTATCAGCTACTTGCTGCCATTTGTATAGGAGTTTTGTTAATCCTTGGTCTAATGTTCTAACAACTGTAAAAGTTGTTACAGTCTCAGGAACTGGGACAAGTTTGACCTTCCATGCAAGAATTACCCCAAAACTGCCACCACCACCACCTCTGACAGCCCAAAACAAGTCCTCCCCCATCGATGCTCGATCGATTATATTCCCAGAGGGATCCACTAACCGGACATCGATCACATTATCGACTCCTAGGCCATATTTTCTCATCATAGAGCCATATGCACCGCCTGTGATATGCCCTCCTATGCCCAAGCTGGTGCACAGTCCTGCAGGGAATCCGTGCACCTTACTCTGCTCTGATATCCTGTAGTAAAGTTCCCCTGTTGTGGCCCCTGCCTCAACCCATGCGCTGTTATCGTCGATATCAACGATGACAGACCGGAGTTTAGCCAAGTCCACAACCACAAATGGGTCCCCCATCTCGGAGGAGTAGGATACGCCCTCGTAGTCGTGTCCCCCACTTCGAACTCTCAGTTGAATGCCAACCTTTTTAGCACATACAACAGCTGCTTGTACATGGGATTCATCTAATGGCATGTAAATGAGTTGTGGCTTTTCAACTGAAGGTAATAAGTACCTTAAGTTATTTGCAGTGGAGTTTAGGATGGCAGTGAAAGAATTGTTGCTAGGTGTGTAACATGATGTAGGAAATGGGTTTGGTGGACTGATATTTTTGGAAAGACAATGAAGAAAATTGGCTTGCAAATCATTGCAGTATGCTACAGAAGAGCAAAGTGAGAAAATTAGAAGCAATTCAAGAGGAATATGTGTCATTTTTTTTGTTTGTTTGGTTTTGAGGGGAATGTTGTGATTAAATTTGGCAATGGTGTGGCAGTATTTATATGGGTTAATGATGACTTTGATTTGAGGTAATGCAATCGTCATGACTCATGATTTGATTATTGGGGGGGTTTGTGGTGTTAAGAGTCACCATTTGTCTTGAGTCAAAGTCATGTAAAGTAGTAAACTTGGAAAATAACGGGTTTTGCATGTTTTCCCACTTTCAAGTGGGATAGTAATTTGGTAAATACTTTATACAGTGAATAAGTGATAGTAATCATGGATTGTTTTTAATGTGATTAGATAGAAAGTGTTGAATTGTGCTCCAATAAATTAGGCCACATTGACATTGTGTTAGGCCCCAATCCTATTTTATCCTTTATTTCTTTGTTGAAAAAAATCTAGCTCAACCATCTATCAAGGGCCAATGTAACACATGCTTGATGCTTGTAGAAGTATATGATAAGAAAGATGTCGGTTACAATTATCAAAGGAAGTATAATTATATACTCATGTAAGTGCATTTGCTCAATAAACAAGCAAATGAACAAAAAAAACTAGCTTTTGATGCACCTAGCTCCATATAGTAATTGCACCAAATCATGAAGGATTGACAAATAAGACTAATGTCAAATCGTGAAGTACTATCAAATTATTTGGTAAGACTAATTTTTTGGCATCATATCTTTTTGTCGTGTACAAGACGGCATGTTCCTAATGGTGTCTATAATACTTCCTCTATCTTTGATTTTTGCACTATTCACATATCAACTTTGACTGGAAAGTTTTGACTACTATATACAACAAATTTAAGTATGTAAAATGTTGTTGGATTGGTTTTAATATATATTTACAAATATCAATTTTCTATTAGTGTACATAATAATTTAATGATGATCAAAATTGCGCATTGTAAAACAAAATGTTGCAACCTTTTTTAAATGGAGGAAGTATAACATAAATAATAAACAATGATTATAATACTGAATGTCAAAAATCCTAAGAAAAATGGATTCAGATTAAGATTTATAAAGACTGCAAGCTCATATAAATGTTAAATATTGTATAGTTCCTCTCTTTTTTTGGGCAAAAATTTTGAGATTAGCGTAAATGTTTGAAATGAGAGCATTTGATATAGTACTGGTAGTATTACTCGGTAAGATGATTAACCACTAATATCATTTACTCCCTCCGTCCCATAATATAGTTCCCATTTCCCTTTTTTCACGGTAATTTATGCAAGTAGAATCTAAGAGGGATAGTAAAGATTTTTTGTTTATTTAAATAAATGTTGTATGGGAAAAGATGATTTTAGGAGAGAGAATGGAGAATAATTGGTGAAAGAGCATTAATTGTAACACTTGGGTTGAATAAACAAAGCAAAAAACAAAATTCAAGAAGCAAATAAATGATGGGACACGGTTTTTCTAGACAAATTACGGAAATATGTAGAACTAAATATGGAAATGAGAACTATATTTTGGGACACCCAAAATGGAAATGGGAACTATATTATGGGACGGAGGGAGTATAATATTATTGTAGATAGAAATTGTACATTTAAATTAACCAAAATAAATTGTTATAAGATATTCTAACAATTTATTCGTCAAATAGTTGTCAATTAAAGTTTGACCTCAAATATTATCCATAATAGGAAAGGGAGGAGTGTAAGATATTGCTATTATTGAAGTCTCTCCAATTATATGTCAAATCACCAACTACTTTACTAATGGCCCAGATTTTTTGGCATTATTGATCCCATGCTTCTTTGTATGCTCTAATCTTTAAAACATTATCATAGTTTGATGCTAATTAAACTAGATAAAGTTGCAATTAGTGAAAGTTGGTAGTAGAGATTCCTCATTCCTGATAAGCAGCAATGTTGTAGATTAAATTAAATTTCTGCCATACTTTGCTTTGGGTCCCTTCCTGGCTTCCCATGTTCACCATTCCCACTTATTCACCCTTTTGAGTTCACGCTCATCAACCACAAAGTTGTGCCATTACCATCGTATAATAAAGAATTAGTGTGACACGTTTCTCGCTAATCTTGGCGCTGATTGATTAATTAATTAGGTGTAAGCTAGAAAGAACAAAATTAAACACAGAACGTACGTAACAAATTAATCAACATTATTAACAGTTAGCTGTGGGACTTATTACGCTATCGCTACTACACTTTCCCATTAGAATGCGGAAAAAATAAAACTTCAACCACCAAAATCAAAGCCACGTCGTCGTTATTCTATAACTTAATTCTGGAGAATGTTGTCATGACATTTCTCATGATAGAAAATTATTAGAAATGCACTTTCATTAGCTTTGCCAAAATATTCTCACTGAGGGGAATGAGGGAATAGGCTGACTTTATATCATAAAAGGTCTTTCAATGTAACTATAATGGAAGGTTAGAATAATGTGACATGTATGAAATTTTATGTGGCTAGCGCAATTTTGCACGTCAATGGATGAAAATACCCATTAGCTAGTCATGGGTTCTACGGGACCAGGAGCCCTTTACAACAAATTTCATGACACTCCTAGAGTTATGTATTATTACAACTTTGTCATTATCTGCCACTACAGATATTATCTAAGATGATTTTCCGTATATACTCTCGTATAATCTCACTCTAATACCAAAATTTACTTGGACATGACCACATCGATAAATTTCACTTTTAACCAAGCTTGCTTGGTGGAGGTGGTGGGGAACTCACCTTGTGACTTTGAGGTCACAAGTTCGAACCCCACTACCTACTAGTGCTTGGGAGTAGGGATTCCCTTATTTCCCTCTACTCTCAGTTGGCTGACCAAGAATGGCCACTGACCAAGGATAGGTCTTTGGTCCAAGAGGCCCTTCTTCTTACCAAAAAGTCAAATGGGGCCCAAAAAAAAAAAAAAAATTGACCACTTCGATAAATGGGGCCCACACAACTCAAAGTGACTCCCCGATATATACCGTTATTTTAGAAGAAACATGACATTTAACTTTAAATGATATTTATTTTCCAAATATTACTTGTTTGATTTCTTAATTTCATCTTGTTATTGTTATATTTTCTCATGTTTTACAAAAAGTATAAAACATAAATATCAATACCATAAAAAGTAGTTTTGAGTTTTCTATTAACTTATGTATGATTAATTCTAACTTAATTATATATCTTATATTATACGGTTATTTCACCAAATACCCCTGACAAAAAAATTTATTCACCAAATACCCCCACTTTTTTTCGAATTCACCAGATACCCCTGACTTTTAAAAAAATTCACCAGATGCCCTTAATGACTAACGGCGGTTAACTTCGTTAGTCATTAACCTTAATTAACCCTAAAAAACCCTAATTAAACCTAAAAACCCTAAAACTAACCCTAACCCACCCTAGCCCACCACCCCCCCAACCCCACCCCACCCCACCACCCCCCAACCCCACCCCCAACCCCACCCCTAGCCCCACCACCCCATCCCCCTCCCCGCCGCCGTGCCTCTCCATCCCCACCACCCCCTAGCCCGCCGCGCCTCCCCTCTTCCCACCACCCCCACCCCACATTCCCCCCTCGCATCGCCTAGTCCCTCCCCGTCGAATCCCCCACAACCACGCAGCCCCCAGTCGAATCCCCCACAACCACGCAGCCCCCGTCGAATCCCCCACAATCGCGCTCCTCCCACGCACTGCACAAGTCCTTTGCTTACAATACGTAGCCGCCGGCGAAAAGTTTGTTTGTGTTTGTTGTGTGTTGCTCCCCCCTCCCCTTCCCCGCGAAATCAGTCGTTCCCCCTCCCCCTTCCTTCGAATCCCGATCCCACCACCCCCGCCCGCATCAAATTCGGGGAAAACCGAAAAGTAGAATGCGAGTGTTGAACTGACGAGGGTGAGGGAGGGGGAGGCGCGAGCGAGGGAGGGAGAGGCGTGAGGGAGGTCGAGTGGAGGGGGGCCTGCGTGGCTGCTACTAGGGGCGTTCAAAAAAAACCCGACCCGCTTGACCCGACCCGTTGACCCGCCGACCCGCCAAAAAGAAACCGGGTACTTTTAAGAAATTTGCAATTTTAATGGGCCGGGTACCCGACCCGAGAAAAGCGGGTCGGGTCACGGGCCGATTTTTTGTTAGCTACCGGGTACCCGGATACCCGTAATTTTATTTTTTCGAACGTTAAACACTAATAGTCAATTGCTCAAGGTAAAAACCAAAGCCACATAACTTGTCAGAAACTTATCAAATTAACCTATTCTACTAATATAAGTTGTCAGTCAACTAAATAAGCTACTTGACATTTTAATTTATAAACATACTGCTAGCTTCCATATAAGTTGAACTACTTGCACATTAGGAGTATATTTCTCCAGTACTGCTAGGTTTTGCTAGGGAGTCGCATGATGGGTTATCCATAATCCAACTTGCGGCTATCAAGAGACAAATGTGATATTTTATGAATTGAGCAACAATAAATTAGTATCAAGTATCATTTATCCAGCTCGTGTCGCTTCTGCAGCATAGTAGCAAGATCACTATGCCATTTTTAGCGGTTTCAAGTGCCAAATGAAATATTTTTTCTAAAAAAAAAAAAAAAATTAATCCGGGTACCCAGTGGCCCGACCCGAAAAAACCGGGTACCCGACTTTTCCGGGTCGGGTCACGGGCCTGCTTTTTATATACCCGCATATCCGGGTACCCGAAAAACCGGGTACCCGGTTATGAACACCCCTAGCTGCTGGGGCTGGGGTTGGGTTAGGAGAGAGAGTGGTAGGGTTTACTTAGGGTTTAGTTAGGTTTAATTAGGGTTTTTTAGGTTAATTAGTTAATTAGTTAACGGAGCACTAACGTCAGTTAGCCAAAAGGGTATTTTGGGTAATTTTTTTAAAGGTTAGGAGTATCTGGTGAATTTTTTTTAAAGGTCAGGGGTATCTGGTGAATTTTGAAAAAAATGGGGGTATTTGGTGAATAAATTTTTTTGTCAGGGGTATTTGGTGAATAAATTTTTTTGTCAGGGGTATTTGGTGAAATAACCGTATATTATATTGACTAAAAAATTCCAAACTAACAATAATATTGAACGTGCCTAAGATTACTCCAAAATTTTCCAAATAATTAGTTGTTTTGAAGGAAGGGGTTTTGAAACTTCGTTGCATACGCTACAATGTAATACGTCACTAGCATAATGCCACCGATAATTTGAATAATGTAAGTTGATTGCAATGTTTCCCTCTTCAACATATCAAACTATATAAAGGATGATGGAATATGGATTGATAGTAGAGTACAATCAACAAAACAAATAGTAGATGCAGGTATAAAACGTAACTAAGAAATTCATAGTCTCTCCGAGACTCCGACAATCAAAAGCTCCTTCTTTTAGTGGATTTTAAATAGTTATATTGTTGACTTCAAAAGTTAAAGGACATGTTCGTTTCTTTCGGGCGAGGTCTTAAAATGTTCTCAAAGTCGTATCATTCTTGTGGAAATACGAAATCTTCAATAATTTTCATCACCTACTAAAGATAAAAAAGAAAATCAGTGCTTTTACATTTGAAGGTTGGCCTTTCTTCATCATCTAAAGTTTGAAGTGCTTTTGTGAAAATTGAAAAGAAAACAAATCTTTAGAGTTGGATTTTTTTTGTCCCAAACTATCTTCAACTTTCAAGTTTTTGTGAGAAACTATCTTATAAAAAAATTGTTGTCCTAACCTACCTTACTTTACAATTTTGTTGTTGACACCTACCTTATGCCAGTTTCCGGCATTGACTTTCTTTTTTTTAAGTTTAAAATTGTGGGAAAAACAAAATTACCCTTGTGGAAATTGAGGAGGGTGATTGTTTCAATTTTACCTTAAGTATAAGAAGAATTTAATGGTGGATTGGTGGTACAAAGTGTCACATAGATATGAGAGAGAGCGCGCGCGCACACAGGGAAATGGGGAAATTAGGGTGGGGAAAATTAAAAAAGGGTTTGAAGAGGTCAAGTGATATAACGTGACATTAAAAAACCGGAAAAAACAAAAATCAACGCCGGAAACCGACATAAGGTAGTTGTTAACAACAAAATGGTAAAAGTAAGGTAGTTTGGGACAACAATTTTTTATAAGGTAGTTTCTCGCAAAAACATGAAAGTTAAAGGTAGTTTGGGACATAAAATCCTTTAGAGTATGTGCTAATGGCATCTAAATTTTTGACTCAAAGGACTAAAAGAAGATCAAATATACATGGGGGATATTGCAAGACAAATTATTTATATGAATAACCAAAAAATCAGTTTTTTATGATATAATCATCTCTTATATATAGTTAATTTTTGTATGACATTATGGGCCTGTTCTCTTCGGCATAAAACTACTGAACTGAACTGAACTGAACTGAAATGAACTGAACTGAACTGAGCTGAACTGAAGCCGAATTGAATTGAACCGAGGTGAACTCAACCGAATTGAATTGAACCGAATTAAATTATAACTAACTAATAGTAATGATTATCATTTAGGAACCGAACCGAATCACCGAATTGAACCGAACCGAACCGAACCGAATTGAACCGAACCGAACCGAATTGAATCGAGCCCGAACCGAACCGAAAATAAGCCGGGGAGAACAGGCTCATAGTCAGATTAGTCAATTTTTGTATAATATAGTCAATATTTCTATTATAGTAAGTTTTTTGTGATTTAGTATGTTTCGATTCATAATAAATTATTATGAATCCGATTCACCCATGACTTGTTAATACATATATTCTCTATCAATTCTCTTCCCTCTTTTATGTTTCCCTACCTCTCCAATTCCATCAATTTTTTTATAGTTCTATCATCTATAGTCTATACAAATATATTAAAAGGCGTTTCTATCAAAGGAACGGTACCACGTGGCACTCTTCTCAAGATTATAATACACATGTTTATAGTCTCATTTAAAAATATTAATAATATGTAATACTAGGATTCGAATTCACAACCTTTGAACTGAAACTAGTTTTTAGGCCCGGGCTATTCCCCGGGTACTTATATATTTCATTTATTAGTATTTTACATTGAAATTATAACACCAAATATTACTTAGTTTAGTGGTTAAGGCATTAGTACACAAACTTGAGGTCATTGGATCAAATCTTATACCATGCATAATCTAATTTTTTTTATTGTATGTGGAGTACATAAAGTCAAAACTCTAAGCGATAGTAGCATAGCGCCACGTGGCACAATACCTTATTGAGGTATACCTTTTAATATATTAGTACTAGCATTTTTTGCACGCTATGCGTGCGTGTTATATTAGCATTTTTATCTCAATTAGTTATTCATCGGTGTTACAAAAATTTGATTCAAACGAGACATTAGTGATTTTTTTTTTTGTTTCTCTTAAATCAATATTTTGTTGTTTTTTAGTTATTTGTTTATCATTATTCAAATATAGAATTGAGAGAAGGAAATATAAAGCAGAAGAAAGAGTGTGCTCGAATAAAGTGGAAGAATTTGTGTATCAGATTCAATTGTTATTTATTAATAAAGTAATAGAGTTTACCCTATAATAATCAACATTTAGGTTTTAGAATACTATTAGTATAATTATTAATATGAAATTCAAGTTTTTATTTTTTTTCTTCTGATTGTGTCAATCAAGTTATATTGTAAATTTAATTTTTGATTAGAGTTTTTCACACATATGTAAGAAGAGGAAATCATTCTCCTTAATTTTATATTTAATTGAAATTTCAAATTCATTTCCATTATTAACTTGTTCAACATATATGGCAAGTAGAAAAAAGAAAAAATTATTTAATATATATGGCAATTTAAATTCATTAAGGGTATATCAGACTTTGTGTAAGGGGACACCATCTTCCTCCCCCCTTCACTTATATAATAGAGATAGATGTGAGAGTTTAACCACTAATACACTACAATTTCAATGCTTAATGTGTTTCAAAGTTAAACATAATCAAGTCTTATAATTATATCTAACACTTTTATTAAGTAATAACATTCTCTTACCCTAATTCCATTGAAATTGTTTTTTATCCCTAATTCCTTATAAGTTTTCTTTAAACAATTTATCATGTCGTAACGTTCATTTTCTAATTTCACACTAGATATAATATTACGAAGAGCTAATAAAAATCAAGTATGAGATTTATGAATAATAATTTGATAATTGTAACTGACTCGGGGAATCTCCGAGCCAAAATACTAGTTGTTATTCGCATACAAGTGCATTCCAAGTGCAGTTGTTATTAATGCATCATTGGCTAGCAAATTAACATAGTTAGTACTCCTATTTGGTAATCTATAATTATGAACCCTACAAAATGGTAAAGGAAGATAATCATGTCGGAGCCCAATGGTTGGAACTCCCACCTCCCAACCTCATGGTCGAGTGTTCGACTCTCATCAACTCCAATTTGGGGAGTTTGTGTAAATATTTGTTTCTGGGTATAATTCCCCAGTTTCCAGTCTTTGGAAGCTTCCTTGTGGGTTGGGATCTCCCTTCTTACCCCCCAACTCATGAGGGATGACCCTACTTGGGCCAGTTAATTACCGAATAAAAAAAAGGAAAGGATAGTCAATGCTTGATTGTCAATACCAACCAAAGATTTGGTTTACCTTTTCAATTGGGATGTCCTCATGTCCATATAGGTGTACAGTGTACTAGGTCAATGTAAAACCCACCTAGGTTCATGTGCCATAAAAAACTTTTAGGTGAAACGCCAATAATGCACTCGTCCAAGCTTAGTTTTTAACATTACCCATAATTTCTGATACTTAGGCTATGTTCAGTTCACCTTATTTTTGCTTATTTCAGATCAGATCAGATCAGAAAAAATAAGTTCAGATCAGATAAGTTCAGATCAGATCAGATAAGTTCAGATTATGCTTATATTTAAAAACTTATATTATTATTATTATTATTATTATTATTATTATTATTATTATTATTATCTTCATGATTATTATGATTATTAGTATTACTAATGCTATTATTGTTATTGTAATAATAATTATTATTATTATTGTTGTTGTTATTATTATTATTATTATTATTATTATTATTATTATTATTATTATTATTATTATTATTATTACTTTATACAATTACTATTAATATTACTATTTACTAGTACATTTTTTCGAAAAGATTATTATTATTGTCGTTGTTGTACTTATTAATTATTAATATTGGTAATTATTATTAATGTCGTTGCTATTATTATAAATGTCATTGATATCACTATTTAAAGCTATTTGTGTTCAAGAAGAAGAATGTTTTTTTGGCATTTGTAAGTGTTCTTTTTTATATTTATTCTAATTAATAATTTTGATATGTGACGAACATGACAATAGTATATGATGTTTATTTTTTAAAATAATTTTGGTAGAATAATATAAATTATATATTACTAGTTTATATAAAACATGAGTAGCATGTGATAACCTAATGGTGTTGTCATCACGATCAAAATTTTCCCTACAAAGGATTTCAACTTATCTTTAAAAATAAAGTTTATATAGAACAAGACAACGATATAAGAAGAATATTTAACCATTTTGTTCAAGATCATATGATTATATATATTTATAGGTTTATTTATAATAAAAAAAGAACAATTTATTGATATAACAAAGAACATGTTGTTAGTTAAATCCAAACATGTCATCAATATAAAAATAACATCTATATTTTATTTTTAATATGTGTTCTTTAAATAGATCTTGTATGCTCTTTCAGTATATGTTCTTTTTTTAATATCATTATATGTTCTTTTCATTACTACCTAAATTCTTATTATTAACGGACCTTGAACATGAGTGTTTTTTTATCTTTAACTTTTTCGGGCCCCTTTCGGGAATCCCGTGGTAAGATGAATTTTCTACTAGGTCGTCATCGCACAGGGTCACTCACCTAAAGACCCAACAAGCCCCAACCCCCCTCCCCCACCCACAACAATATTGAAATATATGCTTCCACCAAGATTTGAACCTTGGTCTCCTATGTGGGAGGTAAGAAGCCATACCATTAGACCCAAGAGTCCTTAGTATTTTATTTTTAATTGTATGTTCATATACTAATGTGCTCTTTTTCAAAAAAAAAAAAAGACTAATTATGCTATAATAATAATAATAATAATAATAATAACAATAATAATAATAATAATAATATTATTATTATTATTATTATTATTATTATTATTATTATTATTATTATTATGTTATCTATATTATTATTATTATTGTTATTATTGTTATAATATTATTTATATTATTATTATTATTATAAAATTATTATTATTATTATTATTATTATTATATTATTATTATTATTATTATTATTATTATTATTATTATAAAATTATTATTATATTATTATTATTATTATTATTATTATTATTATTATTATTATTATTATTATTATTATTATTGAAAGTTGTGCATAGTAATAAAATGATAGTAATTGTAATACTAGTAATGAAATACAAAGTAATAATAATATTAGTAATAATATGTTTTTAAAAATATAAGTTCAGATCAGATCAGATCAGAAAAAATAAGTTCAGATCAGAAAATTTCAGGTAAACTAAACATAGCCTTAGACTTACAAGTTAAGGACCTATTCTTTTGGATTGGGAGAAACTCAATTGAATTTAAATGAACTGAACTAATAATAATAATTATTATTATTATTATTATAGATATACTTAATACTACCTTCGTTTCAAATTAATCTGCACACTTCACTTTAGGGGAGAAACAAGGAGAAAGTACAAAAGTATGAGAGATAAACTAAAAAGGTGGAGAGAGAAACTGAAAAGTGAGAGAGATAAACTAAAAATTGGGTTAAAATATTAAAAAGTGAATGACATGGGTGGAAAAACATGAGAAAATAAATGTGACATGTTATCAAAAATAAAAAAAAAGCAACAGTGTGTAGATTTAAAAGAAACAGACCAAAAAAAAGTATATTAAAAAGAAACGGAGGTAGTATTAACTAAAATTAATAATAATTAAGATAATAATTATTATTATAATAATTATTAATAATAATTAATATTATCATAATAATACTGATAATAATAATAATAATAATAATAATAATAATAATATTTAATAATTATTACTATAAACGGAATTGAAAATAAATCCAAAAGAACAGGGCGTAAGTGCAAACTTACAAATTAGAATACTCTTTTGCCTTTTGTTCTTTTTGGAAGTGGGTAGGTGACAAAAAATTTGACCGGGTTGACGGACTTTAGTATTACTCCTAAATTTCAATTTTCACACGCCTTTTCTCAAAGTCCAAAAGCGTACCCGCAACGCATAGGAATGTCCCGAGATTTGATTTAATTGTTAGTTTGTTACCATCGGCCTAACTCGCTTCTATATTAGCATTTTACTTTATCCACTAGTCCAGTCTACTAAATGTGAGAAGCATGTTCACTGATCTTAAGTTTGGGCCTCTGGGCCTGTTTTAATTTATTTTCCTCTTTTGAGTTCTAGAAATTGTTCAACAAAATAGTTGCCGTTATAAAGGTTAGTTGTTGGCAATTTGGCATGTTAGTAGCAAGTAAATGGTTGATGATAGAGATTAACTGTCAAAATATCTTTTGAAATAAGTACTACTATTAGGTAAAACTAGATGTTGCATTAACTTAAGATTAAAAAAACGAATTATTTCTTATTTTTAAAAGTTACTAGTTTTGAAACCCGTGCGTTGCACGGTTGTTGCTTAATTTATCTTTTTGTAATTTTTTTTGTTAATATTATTGTCAATTTTGTGTTGCTGTGAAATGAGATTTTTCAACACTATTGTATTTATAACTTTCTCCATTCCTTTTCTATTACAACAATTACCGCTTTGGGTAGTTTCATCTTTTGGAACCATTTCACTTTTGGTAAAACAAAAGCAACGATTGTTGACAATATTGCCTTTATTTTATGTTAATAAAACCCTCATTAATTATTCTAAATTGCCTCATAAAGTTGCGTTTACTTTATTAAGGATTATTTATCCTCTACTCTAGTTAACTAAAGGGGTACCTCTATGCTAAATCACCCATTTTATATTTCCTTAAAAACCATGCCCACACCAATTGTTGTAGTAGAAAAAGAACAGGGACAGTATTTGTCATTATACTATAATTTCTAGATTTGTTATTACGATATATAAATTTTATAATTTTTAATATCCAATTAAATACTATAACTAACTCTATTATTAAATGGTATCCTAATAATAGATATGACTAACAATAATTAACACAGTTTTAACATGAATAATACCCGAATGATAATTTAAGAAAGTAGAGCGAGGGTAATAATTTAATAGATGCAGAATAGAAAGAATAGAGAAAAACATGAGTGTCAGCCACAACTTCAACTTTGAATATAGCACATAAACACTAACGCATATAGAATGGAAGATGAAAAAGCAAAAAAGAAGATCATAATGATAGTTTCATGAATAAAATAATTAAAAGTAAAACTAACCTCTATTAATAATTGAAAATACTATTTAAGAGAGAAAAAAAATACCTCTTCATCAATCATGACCATATCAAGACTTATCAAACTTCCCCCTTTTTTATGATCCGTGACCTTAAACAGTCTAGAAACGTGAATCTTGATTTTCAAATAGTTTTAGTAGAATTAAGTTCATGGAGAAAAGAATAAGATCTTACATATAGATATATGGAAAAAAACATAAATAATTATGTATGCAATAAATATTCTACGAATAAAAAAATTAGTTAATTGCATAATACCTCTGCAATCTCGGTGACAAACTTTCATTTGATTCTTCATGTAATGCCATCATGGAATGCTATAGGTTCAAAACTATGGATATGAATTTTTAATCTTTATATAACTCAATTTTTAAAAGTATGATTCTTAAATACATAATTAGTATTGTTAGGTATAATACGCTATTTTTATATATTTAAAATAAAGAATAAATAATATGTTATTGTTCATCTAAATGAATACATTTTCATAAGTTGTAAAACAATATTGTATATAGATCTTATTTTAAAGTATATCTCGAGCACTCTCCGACTGTAAAAAAAACTATACTATTGCGAATTATGTAGCCAAAATTATAATCAATTTACGTTGTATAATAATTTAGATTTTTTATTTAAAATCAGACTATCAATTTTACATTGTTGTTTATTTTATTATATTTTATAAGTTGTAGAACTATATTGTAAATTGATCTTATTTCAAAGCATATTTAGAGCACTATCCAATTAATGGCACAAAAATTATTATACACAATTTAGATAATTTAATAATTTAGGTTGTTAATTCAAAACCAAACTCTAATTTTCGCTTATCAAAAGCTCCTTATATGCATTTAAGTCTATGTAAAACTATATTTTTGTAAAAAATAAAAATAATAATTAATGACATGGCAATCCTACGTGGCGCACTCTATGGCCTCGAAATCTTGAGGAGCTCCCTATGCTCCCGAAAAATTCCTCCTTTATATATATATATATATATATATATAGATTCTCAAAGTTAAATTTACCACCACAAACTTACTTATTTATTTAGCTTCTCTAAATCATTGCTCCACTATTCAAAGCTACCCTAAAATATCACGTCACAAACATAACATTCACATTTGACTAATATTTGGACCCCGCGATGACACGGATTATTTTTTTAATTGTGTTAAAAAAAAAAGAGATAAGTTATTCAGCGCGTCTTGTGTGTGGCCGGCCACATGAGAAATTACACAAGTGGCCACGCGCGCGACACCCTGTCACTTGTCAGCTCATCAGCTCATTTTCAAATGGTCATATCTCACTTGTTTCTCATCGGAATCGAGCTTTTGACCAGGCGTTGGAAAGCTATCGAGCCAAATTTTCATCTCCAACTTGAATCTTCTCAAAATATTAAGTGTGCTGTGAGATATGACCCTTTAAAGTTGACCCTTATGCACAAACCCTTATGAACAAATTGAGTTACTCTTGTGAACAGATGAAGTTATTCTTATGACCAAATGGAGTTACTTGTATGAGTATGTGGTTATTTTTAATAATAAAAAGGTGTCACTCCTATATAGAAATGTGGTTACTCTTATAAGCAAAATGGGATTACCTATGTGAACAAATAGGATTACTCATATGATTAAATGAGTTTACTAGTATGAATAAATGGGGTTACTCCTTATGAACGAATGATGTTACTCGTACTAATAAGTGGGGGTTACTTGTATGAACAATTGGGGTTAGTCATATATTAAACGAGGTTACTTGTATGATTAAATAGTTAAGTGATGTTGTTTTTATGAACAAATGAGGTTTCTCGTATGAAATAATGGGGTTGCCCGTATGAATAAATGGGGGTTACTCGTACGATTAAATAGCATCATCATATGATTAAATGAGGTTACTCTTATGAACGAATGAGATTACTCGTATCAATAAATGGGTTTACTCTTATGAATGAATGGGGTTACTCATCTGGATAAATGAGGTTACTAATCAGTTTACTCAGTGCTATGAATGAATGAGGTTACTCGTTTGAATAAATGCGGTTACTTTTGTGAACATTTGGGGTTACTCATATGATTAAATGAGGTTACTCGTATGATTTATTGAAGTTACTTGTATGAATAAATGAGGTTACTGGTATGATCAAAATAGGTTAATCATATGATTAAAATAGGTTACTCATAGGATTAAACAAGGTTACTACAAAAATATATAAGGTTACACATATAATATTTTAAAGTTACTGAGAGGAATAGATAAGGTTACTCAACAAAAGAGGTCGTTACTAGCATAACAAACTTTAATAATAGAGTTTGAAACAAAAACAAATTAGAACTATAAACTCCATTACTCCTCTTGTAATCTTGTTTCTTCCGCCAACTGTCCACATCTTCTTCTCACGCTCCACCTTTCTTACCTAATTCTGCTTCACTTTCTCTCTCTGTCTTACCTCTTTCTTCATCTCTTCATCTCACCTGTGTTTTCTTTATTTTCATGAACGAATGGAAGGTGTTCTCCATTTCATCTCTTCACTTTCTTCTTCTGTACCTAGAATAGCATAGCTTAGGATATTAGCTTAGAAACTCTGTATTCATATAAATGTTGAAAATCATTCTCCGTTGATCAAGAATAGGAGCGAATATCCAGATTCGCTGCGATTGGTGGTAAATACTTTCTTTTTCTCGCTATTGTTCTTTTTTCGCGCTGGGCCAGGTTCTTTTAAATGAAAAGCGTTGGGGTAACGCGTTGTGCAGGATTCAAATGCTTTATATGGTGTGGTCTAGAGGTGTCGGTCGATTCAGCAGTTTAGTTATGGTTATATCAAAACAGTTCAGTTCATATGAGTTCAGTTTACAACAGTTAAAATTATTAACAGTTCAGTTCAGTTCAGTTAACAAACTTTTCAGTTCAGTTTAATTTAGTTATTTTTCTTCCAGTTTCAATTTAGGTCAGTTGCAGTTTAAACCAGTTTTATCCGAACAATTAAACCAACCAACGGTTGAATCCATAGCAGTTAAAACACGTTGCAGTTATTTTCAGTTTTGTTTCAGTTTATTTCGATTATTGACGAAAATCACATAATTTCGACAATTATAGCATCGGTTCGGGTAGAAGTTAGTCACATTCTTGTATTTGGTCGAGAAAAATGGAACTTCATGTCGGGTTTTGGCCAACTGTTTTTTTCGGGTTCGGTTGGAATTAACGTGACAAGTAAGTGTAGTCGACACTTGCCTCGAAAAAAACGATTGTATTGTACTTCACAAAAAAGTGTATTAAAGTGACATCGATATATGTTTACAAAATGGTATACTAGACAATTTGGAATAAGACAATTTTGTATAAGTCGATATTCAAACTTTTAGTTTTATGCAAATTACATCATGTTTGGTTAAAAAGGACGTCTCATATCAATATAAATTCTTATAAACTTACTCAAAAGACGAGTTAGACATTTTTTTAGAAGTCGATTAGATCAATGTCTTAATCTTACTATATTAGATCAATGGATAAATATAACTATAGTAGTCATTAAGCTTTATGCATTTGAAAACTGAAAACATATAATCGACGTAAAATAAGTTAATAGTGG
The DNA here is from genome assembly GCA_947646795.1 of Beta lomatogona. Classification (NCBI taxonomy): domain Eukaryota; kingdom Viridiplantae; phylum Streptophyta; class Magnoliopsida; order Caryophyllales; family Amaranthaceae; genus Beta; species Beta lomatogona. The sequence goes on along the minus strand of CANSNZ010001456.1, from coordinate 12,010 downwards.
ATTAACTCAAGGTATCTATGTGAATCGATAAGTTAAATCAAGATAACAATACTCCATTTAAGTTAATCGTTAACAAGTTATATTCAATTTGAAACTCATGTATCTTAGCCAAACTGAAAGAAATCGATATTACATTAGAGGAATACATAAGTCGGTAAAGTAATTGAAACTTAAAACATTTACTTAAATTGAAACATGTTGTTATTGGTATGAGTGTATCAATGTAAGTCGATAAACTAATTCAAGATAATAACTATTCTACTTAAGAAGTTAATCATCTTTAAGTTGAATTCATTTCGGAACCGAAAGCATCTAACTCAGTTGCAACAGATGTAGAACATTGTAACTCATAGACTGGTTCAACATAACAATGCTTCATATAAGTTAATATCGTCTCTAAGTTAAATTCACATTGAAACTCAAAACATCTAATTTAAATTGAAACAAGTTGATATTGGATTAGATCGATGTATCAATATAAGTCGATAAGCTAATTCAAGATGGCGTAAGTTTGTTTAAGATAATCGTCATTAAGTTGTATTCATTTCGAAACTCAACATCCAATTGAATTAAAATGAGTTGTTATTGGATGAGATAAAGAAGGACACCACATTAGCAAGTAATTTCCCTGAGGAATGTTCTCTTTTTTTTCTGTAAGTTCTTTTGCTCTTCTTCAGTGGGCTTTGTCCATCTTTTTTAGCAAAAAAAAAATCTTTTGTTTGAACTCTAAAAATAATAATACTATATTTATTGAATTCAATGAGTCTTGTTGGTATAGATAACTGTAACACCGTTTGATAACTTACTGATTTATTGTACCGTGTTCAACAGTTTGTTTGCGATTATGTTTTTTTTAAAACTTATGCTATTGTTTCATTAATCTTGATACTAATATAAATGGTAACGTAGTCAATCAACACTATTGGTCATAAGTTAAACCCTCGCCGTCATTTTGTCCATCTTCAACTTTTATGAACAACTACTATTAAAATAAAACAGTTTCACCAGAACAATTAACACAAAACTTTTATAGAAATTATTTGATTATATTCTGGTTTATACAAGACAATTACAATGATTTACACTATTCACAGTTGAAAAAATCATCTATTATCCAAAGCTAAAATTTAACACCGGATTAAACTACCCAAATAATCTTATAGCGCTCTCCAACCCCGTTCTCCCTACTTATCATATAAAAATTATGAACACTTAATCCAGAAAAGTCCAGGTGCTCCCAACATGAGTGTGATTCTTTTGCAACAAAGATTGTAATTTGATGAGAATTAGCTTCTATAGTCAGAAACTCAGAATAATATAATAGAATACTTTGAAGAAACAACAAAAATTAAACCCAAAAACAACTTCATAAGACCCTAATAAATTTACAAGACCACAACATTAAGTCATTAACTGATCAAAATTAAATTTGGTTACAATTTACAAATAAAAAAAAATTAACTGGGGTTTTAATCTGGTTCATCCCAACCCCATACGGCGTCACCAAAAACGCGTGGCAACTTCTGGCAATCTTCCTCTCCACAATCCTCGAAATCATCACTCAACTTCTATAGAATCTACTTTATATGGTGGATTATCTTAACAACTAGTGTTTCCTTCCTTTTCAAACTAATATTGTATGTATTCTCAACTAGTTAACTGTACACCTTCAATAACTAGTTGTTTGGAATAATGGATGCTTTTAGCAGAGGCAAATGTGCTAAGAACCAAACAAAGGTATTTTGGTCACAAAAATGCCCTTTTCTTTATTACTTGCCAAAAGTGAAGATGGATATAATTGTATGAGACAGGGATGTTGATGGTGATCTCAACATTATTTCCTGTGGATGATAAACCAATCTGGTAAGACAGACCGGAAATCGAGTCGCATACCAGTCTTGTATTACGTGAAGAGCTATTGGCGCCGGCGATTCCATCGGTTTCGGCGCGAGCCAGTGGGATTTTTCTCAAAGTCGTTGTGTGTGGTCAGTGGTGTGTGGGAGTAAGGCCGGTGATGGGAGTGAGAGGAAACGGTCTTGTCGGAAGTTGTTTTTTCGCCGGACGATACTCGCCGTTAATGGCTTCCATTTGCTTCTTCTTCTACAACTTGTTTTCAAGAGTTGAAGACATTAATCAAGTTTTCTGTAACTTTTTTAATTATTACTCTAGAATTAAAATTTCAGTTCCAAATGAAAAGGAAAGCGCCAAACTTCCCGCCTGTTCCTTCCCTTTGGCTCCAACCAGCAAAAATTTTCCCTCCCAAAACTTCTCTTTTTACCCTCTCTTTCATTTTCTCAATTGATGATGTGGCTGTTTTCTAGTGGTGGTGCATGTAGTCCCCACATAAACCTTGTGTATGTGTAGCCTTTCTCAAAGTTATACATAGTTTTGTAAAAGTTTGATGGATTTTTTGAAACTATCAACTTATCATGAAATAAAGCTATAATGTCATAAATTCATATATTAATAATAAAATTATCATGATAGTCAGAGTATATCATAAAGTTGGGTAAAATTTAAATTCAGTTTGGAGTATAAAAGTAGTGAACTTAACCTAGTTGAAAATTATCAAGAAATTAAGTTATATGTCATAAATTCAATTACTAATAAAAAATTATCATGATAAAATTTGTATGTGAATTGGAGTACTATCATGAATTTGGGTAATATGCGAATTTGGTTCGGGTACGGTTAAAAATCAGTTTAAAACAATTTCAGTTTGAATTGGTTTCGGTTCATTTCGGTTTCGGTTTGCTTTGAATCGGTTCAGTTAATTCGGGTTACATATTCGGTTTAGTTCGGGTTGATCGATCAACTTTTCGGTTTTCACGGTTATTTTCGATTCTGATTTATTATTTCGGTTCGGTTTTGGTTTTTCATTTACGCTTTATTTCGGTTTCGAGTTCATCATTTTTCGGTTGATTTCGATTCTGATTACTCCCGTTCGCTTTAATTCGGTTCAAATTTCGGTTGTTTCGTTCAACCAAGAATTCATTAACCAAATTGACAGTCTTAGTGTGGCCGGCCTAGAGATGGCCAACAGTGCGGCCCATCCGGCCCGGCCCACCTCGTGGGCCGTGTGGGTCAAGCCCGCGAAAAGCCCTGGTCCATCCCGCCTCGAACCGTGAAATTGATGGGTGGATCGTGGGCCGAATTTTTTGAGCCCAACCCGCGAAAGCCCGCAACTAAAACGGCCCATCCCGGTCCACGAAACCGGTCCAGCCCGACCCATGAACCGGACCAGCCTGGCCAAGTAATTATTCAACCAAATTATGTATATTTTAATCAAATTGCATATATTATAATTAAATTTAATTCAAAAATAATAAAATTATTCATTAATATTAATAATTATATATATTTTAATTAGTTTTAAACGTTTTATGTAACAATAATGAATAATTTCAATGATTCTATAATTTTAAAAAAACAAATTTCTCATGTTGGACTGTCAGTCCGATCCAGCCCGCTAGGCCCACAAACCACTAGAACCGCTCCCCGAACCATGAAAATCGGTAACAGACCTGTGTGGACCAAGATTTTTCAGCCCATGGACCAGCCCACCCAAACCGTGAATTTGACGGCCTGGTCCTGGGCCATGAAATCTCAGCCCGGTCCGCTAGGGCCCATAGACGTGCCCGTGCCCGCACCGATGGCCATCTCTAGGCCGTAGTATATAAGAATTTGTGTAAGTTATATAATAGTTGGATTCGGAATATGCATGGTTCCATATAAGAGATGTAGTTTAGTGGTTAGATCATGATATTTGAAATAGGAGGTCAGGGAGTTATAAACTTCTTATGCAAATCCCTTGATCATTTTCAAGGGAAAAATCATGTCAGTAAAAAGAGTGAAAATAAGTCTATAATTTGATTCAGAATATGCATTCAAATTATTAGACCTTAACTCTTGGTTTCAATTAAAAAAATACATACATCATCATTGATTTTGATGAAATTAACAATAATGGGAAGGTAAAGGAAGGTGTGGAAAAATATTTACAAGAGCTTTAGTAAAAAATCTAAGACTAGTAGAGCGAAAAGGTACCATAAACATAATACAAAAACACACTATCTTTTCATAAACCTTTTTCACAAGTGTGATGACTCTAAGAGTATACCCAATGGATGATACAAATTAAAATTTTAGATCATTAAATATTTTAATACTTTCTCTTCCACCTTATTCATGATCTATTATTAATTTTAATGATCTCTTCATCCCCAATGGATGATCTACAATTTTAGATATTCACATTCTCTTTCTTACTTTTCACCATACCCCACCATATATTCTCTCTCCTCAATATCATCTGCATGATCTCATGTTTTTATTTATTATGGATTATTTAAGAATGATTATTTAGTGTAGATAATTTACATATTTGTGATTAATAATGTTAGCGAAAACTAATTTCATTTATATTGTACTTAATTAAGTAATATGGTAATTAAGTTAATACTATCGATTCAAATATGTAATCAGAAAATATATTAATAATAATATATTGCATTAAACAATAGCGAAAACACATACATATAGAATTACATTACATATTTTAAAATAAAGAATGTAGCAACTTAATTAACCCCTATGTTGCCCAAATTTAAGCCAAATATTTTCTACGAGGTTCGATTTGAGGCGCCTATGCTTAGCTTGGTCACGAGCTTGACCCTATTGTTCATATATATATATATATATATATATATATATATATATATATATATATATATATATATATATATACTTCCAGACTTGCTATGCGGTTCTCACTAGTGCCGTGTGCGAAAGGCTCATCCGAGGTCCTTGCATTTCTTTGAATTGAAGTAGTAAAGCGTAGAAGTTGGTCATAATTAATCATTAGCATCATAACGAAGGAAATATGTATCTCATTCATCTTCAACTACCATATTGTGGATAATGCGAGCGATTATTATTTTCCTTAACATATTTTTATCACGCGCTAGAGCCGGTTGTCGAATTATAGTAAAACGAGCTTGCAATACTCCAAATTCACACTCTATATGTCTTTTAGTTTGCTCTCTTGGTTTTGGGTAAATAGACTTTCTTTTTCATTTTGCTGAAGACTTTTTGTTTATAGATGCGGCCCATTGAGGATATATATCATCTGGTAGGTAATATCCCATATCGTATTGGTCTCCGTTAACAACATAGTGAGCTGCAGGTGCACGACCTAAAAAATATCTTAAAATAGTGGAGATCTATGAAGAACGTTAATATGATTACACCTACCTGGCGTTCCAAAGAAAGCATATGCCAGATCCATAGACCATAAGAAGCAACGGCTTCCAACACCAATGTCAGCTTACCTGGTCTTCCTGATTAAAGTCCTTTAAATTGAAGTGGACAATCTTTCCATCTCTAGTGTATGTAGTCGATAGAACCATCATTCCTCGGAATCCTCATTCTTCAGCTGCGTACAACAATCTTCTTAGATTTGCTTTAGTGGGCTTCCTTAAGTATTCATCACAGAAGTACGCAACCACCCCTTCTACAAAATGTCGTACTGAATCTCTAGCAAGAGATGCACTATTTTTTAGATAATCATCCACATAATCCGTCACTCCCCCTAACGCTAAAGATCTCATAGCGACAGTGCATTTTAGTAACGATGATGCACCAAGTTTACCTGCAACATCTCGCCTTTGCTGGAAGAATGGATTTTGTGAAGTTAAGACTTTTACTATGCGGAGGAAGACATGTTTTTACATGCAAAATCTCCGCCGGAACATTTGTGGGGGATAAATGGGATTCTCAGCAAAGTAGTCATTCCAAAACAGGTTGTGCCCCTCATCATGATCCCTTGGTACTACAGTCCTTGGTGCTTTTGGAACTTGAGTTACGATTGCATACTTCAGCTGGATTGGCCATCACAAACCTTTCCATAATTTGATCCATCAACCGATTTGTCTCTCTGCGCCTTTCGGAATGACGTATGTACTCATTGTTACAGGTTATTGAATTTGTGTGTAGTTATTGTAACTTGATTCTGATGACATGGTTTCAATATCTTTGTAGAGGTAAAACATCTTTTGTAGGGGTAGAATAGTTTTGTGTGAATGGTTGAGTAGTTAGCATTGTAAGGTATATATAGAGATAAGGTAAATTGTCGCAATAATGGATCGATACATAGAGTGAATTGTCAAGTCATCACATGATTTCAATGTCTTTATTATTGCAGTTTAATGCAATGATATATGGAGGGAATCATGTCATCACATGGTTTCAATGTCTTTATTATTGCAGTAATGATGGAATGATATATATATATATATATATATATATATATATATAGAGAGAGAGAGAGAGAGAGAGAGAGAGAGAGTGAGAGTGAATTGTCAAATCAACACATGGCTCATTAATAATGTCATGATTTGAATAATTTGATACATATATTAAAACATTTGAAACATTTGGATTCATTAATTTTATAAATTCATACAACAATCGAGCTTAAGACTAATTAACGAACTAAAATAACATTACATTGGAAAGTAGGAAATTACATTAAATAACATTAATTTTACTAAAGTGAAATTAGGAAATTACATTGGAAATAAAACCTTAACTAAGTATCTCTTAAGTTGTCGTTCTTCCTTATTTATATGATTCCTTGGCTGAAAGCACCTTGAATAACTCCAAATTAATCTTATTGTTTCTAATTGCAATTTCTCCCTTTCTAGCTGCGCCATCTCATTGTTGCTTTCTTTTTCATGATTAATACTTTGGATCTCTAGTTGAAGTTCATTGTTTTTCTCCAAATTTAATCTTTATCCATTCTTGAAAGGCTTCTGCAGGCATGTTCAGAACCTTTTCATTGCCTTTATTTTTGGTGGATCCGCCGTTGGGAGTAGTTGGGTCTCCGCGACGTATTTGGCTCACTTGAAGTGGAGTATGTAGTTGTCATCTTCATTTATCCTCCACCTCTTTGAGCCACTTTCTTGATTGGCCGTCTTCTTTTTGCAAGCTTTGATAGTATCTCCCATAGGCTTCCATACATCATTAAGCCTAAAATTTCCCAACAATAATATATGAAGCTTATTGAAGTTTGTTTTGTCATTCTTTTTGCAGATTGCAAGTGCAGTTTTCATGACATCATCACAGACTCACCACTTTTCCGACGAACCTCCGCATGAGCATATGCACCGCCAAATCTGGATACTTTTGCATGTATTCTTTTCCATTGACTTTGTATTTGACCCAACTCTCTGTCAAATGGTAAGATATCAGACTCCTTGAAACTGTCAACTCCTTCTTCTAGTTGCTTAGTCCATATATGCTTCAGAAATAACATGCGCATAACTATGAAGCTTATTGGAGTCTGATAACCATTTTGTCGTTCCACATAATCCATACTTGCTTCTAAAATACCATGCGCATATTAACATCTAATAGTGCAACCAATCAAGATAAATTAAATACATGTTCAAATACATAAACAAGGGTTATGACAGAGTCACAACCCCTGCTTATCAAAAAAATTAGAATGCAGGAGATTCGCAACAAATCGATGAGATTAAGATGTACTACAATTGTCAATCCTAGACCTTTTAAAAGTTGGAATATCACCTACTGTTCATTTCAATAGTGTTATGAGTCTTAAAAGAGTGAAATTTACTGTTCATTAGCCTTGGCAAATCTCAGCCCTTGATTTGTTCTTCCATCTGAGCTACAAGTGCTCTTCTTCTCTCTTCTCTTCTTCACGTTTCTATTCTCTCTCTCTTCCTCGCCTCTTTTGTTGTCTCTCCCTCCTCCCTCCTATCTCCTCTCTTCTCTCCTCTCTCCTCTTTCGCCATTGCAATGAACTCTTCCCCATTTGTCTCCATCTCCAACTCTTTTAAACTGCGCATATGACATTCTAAAGGATCATCCTTTTTCTTACCATTTTCCCCTTAGTTTTTTAAAACCCTAATTTCATATACTAATCTATCCCTGACCTTCCCTACGATTATGGCGCTCTTGAGCTCGCCATTTACGGTGAAATCATGCAGTTTCATCACCAGAAACATCATCTACGATACCATCGCCTTTTGTCGCCAAGCTTCAAAGCATCGTCATGTTCAAGCATGAGGTATGGTTATTGATTGTGTCTTTCAGATTTTCGTTCTTTTGCTTTTTCAAAGACTTAGCTCTGATTCGAATTAAGAGAACGGACCATGGTTTTGGTAAATTTCAGTTTCTGATACATGTTTTTTGAGATTTATGAAGTAGGATGTTTCTTCTACAACGAGATGCAGCAAGATCAGCGCATAAGGTTTTTATTTTTCCCATTTTCTCTGTCTTCATTTCTCTTTTTTGTGTTTGATATTGTGAAGCAAGATGAGATCTAAAGTAATGTTGATCAAAAAAACATAGTAGGTATCTCAATTGTTTCAATATTTGAGAATTAGATAGATTTTGATTGATGGGTGTTTCAAAAAATTCAATCTTTGAGTAATGTGATTGATTTTGTTAAGTGGGTTTGTGTAAAGTTTCGATCTATAATGTCAATTGATTTGATTTCGTTTCCGTGTCTGAGTTTATTCAGTATTGCATCTCAATTATATTTGATTTCAAGAGATTATTTAATATGAATTTACTCAATATTGCATTTCAATTATATTTGATTTCAAGATCTTAGATCTCGGCATTGTTAAGGTAAAGAGAGCTAATTGCAGTCCATATCGGCTCTATTATCCACTTCGGATTCTCGACTCAATCGGTCTAAATAGGTATTAGCTCCCTAATCCGAGGTAAATCATGCATCATGATGTGAGGGAATGAAAATTTTGAGGTTTCATTAACAATGAGATGAGAACGAAATTTCATGAATGCACAAATAATAGTTTGTCATCGTTCTTGTCCAAGAATTCGACAAAGAACTGAAGTATTATGTGTATAAAATGATTGGAAAGTTTAGCTTGTTTGATGTATTATGAAAGAGTGGAGTTCAAGTGGCTTTCTCACTCAGATTAAGTAGCTTAGATATGATGTAGGGTCATTTTTGATTTCGAAATTATATTGATCTTGTGTTATAGGTGATAACAGGATGAAATTTACTGTAGATATGGAAATCCTACCATTTTCCCTTTTTTATCACTTGCTTCAGCTAAGTCCAACACCCTCGTGCTTCTCTCTGACTCTCTCCTTCAACTCTCCCTTGCTCCAGCCTCCAGCCTCCAGCCTCCAACATCCATCCACTTCTTCTTCTGCTTCATTTTCTCTCTCTTGATTCCTCAAACATTTTCCTGACATTTTCCCTAATTCTAAGGTTCTTCGGGTGATTTTTAAACTTGTCTCTTCTCGTAGCACTTTCTTCTCAGATAAATCGAATATTTTTATCACTTTTGTCGCCGCATTTTCTTCTCAGGTAAATCGGATTTTACAACTTTGTCTCGATTTCATCTTTGCTTTTGATGATTCTTTGTTGTTGAAGGTTTATGTAGTGAATTGGTTCAGTTTTAGCTTGCCTTATTGTTTGTTCATTAGTTGTGTTGCTTATTTTTTTATTGTCGTTCGCAACCAAACTAAACTTTCATTCCTTTTCAACGTTTCAATTTTTGGGTTTAATCTTCTTCCTCTCATTGCCTTAATGCTGATTTTCATCATTTATATTTATAATTTTGTATTTAAGGGTTTCGTTCTCAGTATAGTTGGCTTTTATTTGTCAATTTTGTTGAAGACCTAATACACTAGCCTGCAGTTGCGGACATACATGTGGTATTGCTTTCAAGCCGTTTTAGAGTGAGTGAATTACCAGAGAAATATTAGATATGATGAAATGAGAGGTGCTTGATTTATTTAGAAACATAAAGGGTATTATTTAGAAATATTCGTGTCTCTAATACTTCCTCTATTTTTTTTTTGTACTGGTTCAATCTACTTCTTGCACTGTTCTTGTATTCCACTTTAACCATATTTTCTTACTAATTTAGGAGAACAAATATTCTTATGTAAAATATTATAGGATTTGTCTTAATGATATATTAACAATATCAACTTTTTATAGTGTTTACTAATTGAAAATTTAAGATATTAAGGGTCCAAGTTATGCATTAGCGGTACGTATAATGTAAGGGGAACAAGTTAAAAAAAAAAACAGGGAGAGTAATGAATAGCATTTATAGTACAATGTAAAGTTGTCCCTTCCCATACATTTCTTTCTACATGAATCTTATAGGTCAGCAACTTTTAACATCTTCTTAAGGTGGTATATATATTCACCGAGGCGGGGGGTGCTAAACACGTTTTTCATTATTTGAGTGAATATCTTGAAATTGTAAAAAACTTTAAGCAATTGCTAAATATAGATACTATGAAAAATGAAGTTTTAAAACGTAAGATAGACTGGTAGTGTCATTCTAATACTATCTTTTCAAGTTTAATGACCTTTTATAAATAAAAAACATGATGAGTACATTCTTTTGTTCATAATGCTGCACAGGTTCCCAGGGAAGAAATGATTCAGCATGGTATATAAATGATAGCTATGAAGACCCGAGGCTTGTTCGCTGTTCGTACAGTGAGTAAGGTAACTATCAATTGAAGCTTGGTAGCTTTTATACTGGTTAGGTGAGGAAAGATTAAGCAAACATGGTGTTTGTGAACTTAACATGGGTAAGGCAGCTGAACTCCTATTTTTCCCCCTTTATGAAGAGATTTGAAGTAAATCATTTAAATAATAAGTGCTTAAGAACTAAACCCTCTCAAGCTTTACCTAAACACATTTGTCTTTAAATTGTTGAACTTGGCTAGGGTTGCAATGTCTTTAAATTATTGAACTTGGAGGGTTTTTGGTGTATTCAATGTGTAATGTTTGCATTTTTTTGTAGCTGTTTGCGTTTATTGGTGTTATGCCATGTTCGTCTTCTCTCTTCCCTCGCCATCGTGGCAGACTTCTAACCCTCATATTCATTTACGTGTTCTTCTCAGTTCTTCCATTACATTCCTCCTCAAATTAATTTATTCTGCTTTTGTTTGAATGATCTGCAAATCTTCTTCTTCTTCTTCGGAAAGAATCCGCAAAGCGAATTATTTTCTCCGAATTAACAAGTCGCTACTCTTCATTCGATTCACAAATTTCACCATCTTCATCTACTGAACTCAAATCAATTTCTTCAGCCCTAAATCTTTTCTCAAAATTACACACAAAGCAATTCATTTATATGGTGAAGAAATTCATGGAGAAGAAATCAGTTTTGAGCTAGAAACCTTCCCGCCCTAAATCTCTTCTCAAAATTAAAAACGAAACAATTCAAGAAAGCAGTTTTGAGCTCGAAAACGAAAAGGTTACTGAAGAAATTGTTTGGTTAGGATTTGAGTAATCAAATTGTTCCGAAGAAATTGTTTGGTTAGGATTTGAGTAATAAAATTGGCTGGGTTGCAACTTGGGGGATAATGGTTGGACCGGGTTTTGGGCGCGGGATAATCCAGGGATTGCTGAAGCAAATCCTGCATTTAATTCAAATTTCAACTTATTGCAAGTGGCAAGGGTTACAAAGGTTGGTGAATTGGTGGCGAGGCGACATGGCGCTCTGGATATTCTTAAATCTTAAAAGGGTAAGTTTTGCAGTTGCTAATTGATTGGTAATTGGTAAAAGCCTATTTCACATTTAGGTTCTCATCCATATGTTTAGGAATTTAAGTTTTCCATTCATACATTCGTACAGTATATACAAAATTTTATTGATTAGGTGCTCTGTGTGTTGTTTCATTTGTTCTTGCAATGTTGTCTCTTGAGTCATTATTATTAGTATTATTTGCAATTGGGGTTAATTAAATTGTGCAGGTATGTCATGGTTATTATTAGAGTACAAAAATAGATGAGGTTTCATATTTATCATGGATAATCTTTTTTTTTTAGTTTAGGTTAGATAGCTTTGCAATTGGGGTGATGTAGACTGTGCAGATATGTGCTGATTATTAGATTGCCGAGATAGATGAGTTTCATATTTATCACGGGGGATGGCGGTGATGTCCAGTAGGGTTATGATAAGTATTATAATATTTT